>JARQOC010000004.1:3011941-3436577 GCA_033576535.1 Allobates femoralis
CCCTTTCGGGATAGTTTGATGCAAACCCTTCTCGGGATAGTTTGATGTAAACCCTTCTCGGGATAGTTTGATGTAAACCCTTCTTGGAATAGTTTGATGTAAACCAGGCCCGACTGGCCATAGGGCATATCTGGAGTTTTCCCGGCGGGCTGAAAGGAAATTGGGCCGTTGCGGCGCTCTTTACCTTTAAGAGGTCGCCTGCGGCCCCTTTAAGTCTTTATGCGGCCGCCGGCCCGGGCACAGCCGGGGAGCTGTACAGCAGCCACAGAGGTGTTTCCGGCGGCGGGGAGCTTCCTTCCGGCTGTGTTCCTGCAGCCGCTTCTTTGAGGAGGAGTATGACAGCTCCTCCACTCCTCAGCAGCTCCAGCTGCAGGATGCCTCCCAGCTCCCTGACCCTCCTGAACAACCTGCTGACCGGGAGCCCGGGGCCGTGCACTTCCTACACTATCGGTAGCTGCAGGCCACCTTCCCTTGCCTCTCCTTCCTGGCCGACTTCATCTCCTGTGTGCGGGCTGAGCTCCTTCCCCCTGGGTGGTAAGAGGGGATATTTTGCCTCCTGGGCAGAAGGTTTTCTGCACAGTTTGATGTCATGATTGTGTCTTGTGGCTGCGGTCTCTGTCTGAGGCACAGAAGATTTATAGCAACTGATTGAACTTTCACTTCGAGACGCCCGATCTGTGGAATCTCAAACAGCTGCCATAAATCCCATCAATCCCACAGACAGAGTGACCGACAGCAGAGAAATGTACTGGATAGATAACTGTGACCTGGGCAGCAGAAGAGCACTGTGTCTCCCTCCCTCTCTATGCATAATAATGTGTGTGTATGTACTGTAAATATGTGTACATACGGATGTGTGTATGTATATATATGTATATATACACACTGTGTGTGTACATATGAATATATATATATATTTATATAATGGATGTGTGTGTATATATATACAATATATATACAATTACTGTGTGTGTGTATATACCGTGTGTTTACATAATGGTGTGTGTGTATATAATGTATGTATAATGTATGTGTGTACATATCGATGTGTATACATAATGTATGCGTGTATATATAATGTGTATGCCTACATATGGATGTGTGTGTATATATACACTGCACAGTACCACTTCTCCTGTCCTGTATACTGGGTGTAATCCTCTGTATCTGTATTACTCTGTATATATACACTGCACAGTACCACTTCTTCTGTCCTGTATACTGGGTGTAATTCTCAGTATCTGTATTATTCTGTATATATACACTGCACAGTACCACTTCTCCTGTCCTGTATACTGGGTGTAATCCTCAGTGTCTGTATTAGTCTGTATATATATATATTGCACTGTACCACTTCTCCTGTCCTGTATACTGGGTGTAATCCTCAGTATCTATATTATTCTGTATATATACACTACACAGAACCACTTCTCCTGTCCTGTATACTGGGTGTAATCCTCAGTATCTGTATTATTCTGTATATATACACTGCACAGTACCACTTCTCCTGTCCTGTATACTGGGTGTAATCCTCAGTATCTGTATTATTCTGAATATATACACTGCACGGTACCACTTCTCCTGTCCTGTATACTGGGTGTCATCCTCAGTACCTGTATTATTCTATATATATA
Source organism: Allobates femoralis (assembly GCA_033576535.1). Classification (NCBI taxonomy): domain Eukaryota; kingdom Metazoa; phylum Chordata; class Amphibia; order Anura; family Aromobatidae; genus Allobates; species Allobates femoralis. The sequence goes on from JARQOC010000004.1 coordinate 3,013,576, forward strand.
CACTGCACAGTACCACTTCTCCTGTCCTGTATACTGGGTGTAATCCTCAGTATCTGTATTATTCTGTATATATACACTGCACAGTACCACTTCTCCTGTCCTGCATACTGGGTGTAATCCTCAGTATCTGTATTATTCTGTATATATACACTGCACAGTACCACTTCTCCTGTCCTGTATACTGGGTGTAATCCTCAGTATCTGTATTATTCTGTATATATACACTGCACAGTACCTCTTCTCCTGTCCTGTATACTGGGTGTAATCCTCAGTGTCTGTATTATTCTGTATATATACACTGCACAGTACCACTTCTCCTGTCCTGTATACTGGGTGTAATCCTCAGTATCTGTATTATTCTGTATATATACACTGCACAGTACCACTTCTCCTGTCCTGTATACTGGGTGTAATCCTCAGTATCTGTATTATTCATTATATACACTGCACAGTACCACTTCTCCTGTCCTGTATACTGGGTGTAATTCTCAGTATCTGTGTTATTCTGTATATACACTGCACAGTACCACTTCTCCTGTTCTGTATACTGGGTGTAATTCTCAGTATCTGTGTTATTCTGTATATACATTGCACAGTATCACTTCTCCTGACCTGTATGAGAGTTGGTATTGGATTTTCAGCATTTAAATGTTGTTTAAATTGATTATCCTCAATACCAAGTCATCACTTCTCTTCTGTATAGGTGATGACTTGCCCTTCACTGTGGATCTGACAGCTGGGACCCAATAATCCTGAGAAACGTACCTGTGAAGAGTAACGTGAATGGAGCTGTGGGTAATTATTCCCTCTGCCCTGCCATTCACATGTGGCTCTTCAGATAACTCCTTTAAGAAAGTGATGAGGGTTAGCAAAATTCACTGATCAGGGCTGATGGGTGATATAGTGTGTGGGCTGGCGGGGTTTTTTCTCCAGGGCTGCTTTTTGGTCCCAGTCCGGCCCTGATGTAAACCCTTTTCGGGATAGTTTGATGCAAACCCTTCTCGGGATAGTTTGATGTAAACCCTTCTTGGGATAGTTTGATGCAAACCCTTCTTGGGATAGTTTGATGTAAACCCTTTTCGGGATAGTTTGATGCAAACCTTCTCGGGATAGTTTGATGTAACCCCTTCTCGGGATAGTTTGATGTAAACCCTTCTTGGGATAGTTTGATGCAAACCCTTCTCGGGATAGTTTGATGTAAACCCTTCTCGGGATAGTTTGATGTAAACCCTTCTCGGGATAGTTTGATGTAAACCCCTCTCGGGATAGTTTGATGTAAACCCTTCTCGGGATAGTTTGATGCAAACCCTTCTTGGAATAGTTTGATGTAAACCCCTCTCGGGATAGTTTGATGTAAACCCTTCTCAGGATAGTTTGATGCAAACCCTTCTCGGGATAGTTTGATGCAAACCCTTCTCGGGATAGTTTGATGCAAACCCTTCTCGGGATAGTTTGATGTAAACCCTTCTCGGGATAGTTTGATGTAAACGCTTCTCGGGATAGTTTGATGTAAACGCTTCTCGGGATAGTTTGATGTAAACCCTTCTCGGGATAGTTTGATGTAAACCCTTCTCGGGATAGTTTGATGCAAACCTTTCTCGGGATAGTTTGATGTAAACCCTTCTCGGGCTAGTTTGATGCAAACCCTTCTCGGGATAGTTTGAGGCAAACCCTTCTCGGGATAGTTTGATGTAAACCCTTCTCGGGATAGTTTGATGCAAACCCTTCTCGGGATAGTTTGAGGCAAACCCTTCTCGGGATAGTTTGATGTAAACCCTTCTCGGGATAGTTTCTGTTATTCATCTAACCTTGTCCGGCCTTTCTTGGCTGCATTGTTGGTATCTGAATGCTTGGGCTTCACGTCAGGCACGCCGGCAGTAGCATACTATTTTGTTTAGCTCAAAGTTCATCCTGTACATCACAGAGTCAGTTACCAACCACAAGGTGTGTACTTTGATACTTTTCTCTACCGGATGACTTGAATTACAGCATCCTTCCAGCAGGAGTATACACGAGCATAGTCCGCGTAGCTGCGGATGTAGGCAAGATGAGTCAATCATGAGCAAGTCACCGGGGGTAATGATTATGCTCAGGTATGCGAGGCATGAGGTCGGGATACTTCTAACAGTAACATAGGAAGAGCACAGGTATCAAGGCAAGCGCGAGCTAGGTCGGAGGCATGGGCATGCATAAAGAGATAGGGGCACTCAATACTTGTGTACTTACGTGCAGCATCACTCATGTCGATTTATCTCATGGATTATACTCCAGATTCTGCTAGGGCAGCTCCTTCGTACATACATTACATTACTCATCCTGAGTCACCGCTTGTAATATACATCACAGCTGCAACCATTATTCCGCTGGGAGTCACTATTACATACATCACATGACTGATTTCGGGTTACTTCATGTATTAGGCTCCAGAGTAGCATTCTGTGGAGGTAGTCACTGAGTACACACATTACATCACTTACAGTTGTGGCCAAAAGTATTGACACCCCTGCAATTCTGTCAGATAATCCTCAGTTTCTTCCTGAAAATGATTGCAATCACAGATTCTTTGCTATTATTATCTTCATTCAATTTGTCTTCAATGAAAAAACACAAAAAGAATTGTCCTAAAGCCAAATTGTATCTAATTCCACCAAACATAAAAAAGGGGTGGACAAAAGTATTGGCACCGTTAGAAAAATCATGTGATGCTTCTCTAATGTGTGTAATTAACAGCACCTGTAACTTACCTGTGGCACCTAACAGGAGTTGGCAATAACTAAATCACACTTGCAGCCAGTTGACATGGATTAACGTTGACTCAACCTCTGTCCTGTGTTCTTGTGTGTCCCACATTGAGCATGGAGAAAAGAAAGAAGACCAAAGAACTGTCTGAGGACTTGAGAAACCAAATTGTGAGGAAGCATGAGCAATCTCAAGGCTACAAGTCCATCTCCAAAGACCTGAATGTTCCTGTGTCTACCGTGCGCAGTGTCATCAAGACGTTTAAAGCCCATGGCACTGTGGCTAACCTCCCTAGATGTGGACGGAAAAGAAAAATTGATGAGAGATTTCAACGCAAGATTGTGCAGATGGTGGATAAAGAACCTCGACTAACATCCAAACAAGTTCAAGCTGCCCTGCAGTCCGAGGGTACAACAGTGTCACCCCGTACTATCCGTCGGCAATGAGTTCAGACCTGAATCCCATAGATCACCTGTGGAGAGATCTAAAAATGGCAGTTTGGAGAAGGCACCCTTCACATATCAGGGACCTGGAGCAGTTTGCCAAAGAAGAATGGTGTAAAATTCCAGCAGAGCATTGTAAGAAACTCATTGATGTTACCGGAAGCGGTTGATCACAGTTATTTTGGCTAAAGGTTGTGCAACCAAGTATTAGGCTGAGGGTGCCAATACTTTTGTCCGGCCCATTTTTGGAGTTTTGTGTGAAATGATCAATGTTTTGCTTTTTGCTTCATTCTCTTTTGTGTTTTTTCATTGAAGACAAATTAAATGAAGATAATAATAGCAAAGAATTTGTGATTGCAATCATTATCAGGAGGAAACTGAGTATTATCTGACAGACTTGTAGGGGTGTCAATACTTTTGACCACAACTGTAAGTGATGTAATGTGTTTACTTTTGGCCACAACTGTATATATATATATATATATATATATATATGTATATATAAAACACAATATATGTCTGAGTGTTGTCCCCCTGCTACATTACTCCATCCTTCTCCTCCTCGATCTCTCTGCTGCCTTCGACATGGTCGACCATTCCCTCTTGCTTCAAACTCTAGAATCCCTTGACATTACTGACCTTGCCCTCTCCTGGATCTCCTCGTACCTAACAGACAGGACCTTCAGCGTCACCCACTCCCACACATCCTCCTCGTCCTACCCCCTATCTGTCGGGGTCCCCCAGGGCTCGGTTCTTTGACCCTTACTCTTCTCCATCTACACTCTCGGCCTAGGACAACTCATTGAGTCCCATGACCTACAATATCACCTCTACGCCGACGACACCCAGCTCTACCTCTCCGGCCCTGACATCACCTCCCTGCTATCCACAATCCCACACTGCCTGTCCGCCATCTCATCCTTCTTCTCCGCTCGTTTCCTCAAAATCAACATGGATAAAACTGAGTTCATCGTCTTCCCTCTAAGTCGCTCTTCCCCCTACCCGACCTAACCATCACTGTCAACGACTGCACATTCTCACCCGTCCCCCACACCAAGTGCCTCAGTGTAATCCTCGACTCTTCCCTCTCCTTCAAGCCACACATCCAGGCCCTCGCCACCTCCTGCCACCTCCAGCCTAAAAACATCTCACGGATCCGTTCCTTCCTTGACCATGACACTGCCAAAATACTTGTCCACGCCCTCAGCATCTCCCGCCTCAACTACTGCAACCTCCTGTTCACAGGCCTCCCCGCTTCCTCCCTTGCAGCCCTCCGAACCATCCTCAATTCCGCTGCCCGACTCATCCACCTGTCGCCCCGTTACTTCCCCTTCTCCCCCCTCTGCCGAGCCCTCCACTGTCTCCCTACTCCCCAGAGATCTAAGTTCAAAACCCTAACCCTGACCTACAAGGCCATCCACAACCTGTTCCCTCCATACATCTCTGACATGGTCTCCCGATACCTACCCTCACGCAATCTGCGCTCCTCTCAAGAACTCCTTCTCTTCTCCCCCTGAATCTCCACCTCCCACAACCGCATACAAGACTTCTCTCGTGCTTCCCCCAGACTCTGGAACTCTCTTCCACACCACATCAGACACTCCCCGACCCTGGGAACCTTCAAGAAAAACCTGAAGACCCACCTCTTCCTACAAGCCTATATCACACACTGAGACCTGATACATTGCACCATCTCACCTCTCCCCCTTTTACTGTCTCCCACCCATCCCCTATAGACTGTGAGCCTTTATGGACAGGATCTCTGCCCTAATGTACCTGGATAATTTATTAATCGTTATTTATGTTCTCGTCCTTACACATGTAAAGCACCATGGAGCCAATGGCGCTATATAAATAAATAATAATAATAATATATAAATGAATATACAATCTCTTTGCTTCTGACGTCCATCAGATCTAAACTTGGATTTTAGATTTCTCAAGTGAAAAATAAGATTCTGATGATGTCATGGCTCAATGAGATCCCCGAAATCAACCTGTAGACACCAGTGACGTCTAGTGGCCACACAGCAGTACTACAGTCACAAAAACAGCAGATTCCGGAGGAGGCAGTTCTGGGTATTAAAGACAAAAAGGGGGGAGGCACAGACATAACATAAAAATAGGATACCAACTACACAGTGTATCCAGACATTTTAATGCAGTCCATCAGAGGGACCCTGGTCAAATGCGGCTGACCATCATCGACCACATTGATAGTAAAGATCCTGATCGTCTAACAAGTCTCATAAGAAAAGAGAGTTTTTGGATTTTTAAACTGGGAACCCTGGCCCCAGAAGGTTTGAATCTCAGTATAGAGAATGTGGCGAAACGTTAAATGTTTGGGATATACAGACGAATCATTTGCAATTTATGAAATACTTTGGGCCCCAGTCACACGTCCGTGTTTCCACGCAGATCGCGTCTGTGTGTGCTCCACGCGGTGATATGTTTTCTTTTTTTTCATTAAATGCCCTGCACGCAGATGTTCACTCTGTGACATCCGTGTGCACTGTTCATGGGAAAAAACGAAAAGCCTGAAAATATAGAAAATAAAGAATTGTATACCCTCCCCGCTCTGACGGTGTCAGCTCCTCTCTCCTCCGATGCCGCTCATTGTATTGCATACAGTGCGATTATGTGTAATAAAGTTATTTTATATTGCTCTTTTAATATTTAATATTATTATTCTGTATAATATTATACATGTTATGCATAATTGATAGTGTATGTCATTTTAGATTTTTTACATGGGTTCTTTGTTTTAATTTGGTATCTGTAGGGTTAATGTTGTAATCATTAATTGTTTTATTGTTCAACCAATGATAAGTTGATGTGTTTTATATATTAGCACAAAAAGGAAAAAAGATAGCGGCACTCACCGGGCGTGTTTCAAAGGTGCTTTATTTGGGTACCCTCATTCCAGGGTTCCACTCGGAAGGGAGGGGGTGCAGAGACAGCAGAGATGACGGATCTCCGTTTCGGGGCTCCTACCCCTTCCACGGACCTCAATGTCACATGCTGTGTGGCCACTAGACGTCACTGGTGTCTCCAGGTTGATTTCAAGGATCTCATTGAGCCATAAGGATTTTGGCCCGGTTTCATCATTGTTTGTTTCTCCACTTTCCTGGAGTAATGTCTGCCTTATGCTCCAATGTGTGACTGCCAAGAAAATTGTTCTAGATGCAATGAAAAACCCACAAATAACATCAACTGCAATCCAGGACTCACTGAAAACGAATGGCATGCCTGTTTCCAGATGCACAATAATGAGGCACTTGAAGAAAAATGGGCTGCATGGTCGAGTGTCCAGAAGAAAGCCAATACTGTGCAAATGACACAAAGTATCTACAATATGCCAAACAGCACAGAGACAAGCCTCCAAACTTCTGGAACAAAGTTATTTGGAATAGTGAGACTAAAATCTAACTTTTTGGCCTAAACCATAAACATCACATTTACAGAGGAGTCAACAAGGCCTATAATGAAAGGAACACCATTCCTACCGTGAAGCATGGAGGTGGATCGCTGATGATGCGGGGATGTGTGAGCTACAAAGGCACAGGAAACTTGGTCAAGGAAAGATGAATGCAGCACGTTATCAGCAAATATTGGAGGCAAATCTGCACTCATCAGCCCGGAGGCTGTGCATGGGACGTATTGATTGTTCCAACATTACAACGATCCAATGCCAATAAAGCAAAAAAATCTCCCCGGGCATGAAACTTTGGAGCACAACGGTATATATACTAGATGGAGGGCGGTGAAATCACGATGGGGGCAAGCTCTATTGCAATGGGGGCAGTGGCTGTCTCTCCCCTGTGCAGTCTATCCCAATGTATGTAAATAAATGTATTTTTACTTAAAAACATGTTTGTTTTTTTGTTTTTTTCTTAATAAAGTGTGCAATTTCCTTGTTAAAATTGTGTAGGGCTTCGCTGTATTTTCTATTGCCAGCCCATGTAAAACAAGCAGCTACTGGCTGCCAACCCGCTGGCTAATGTTACTTTCATTGGCAATGAAAAATACAGAGTAGCCCTGTTTTTTTTTTAAGTTATTTAATTAGTAATTTTAAAAAAATGTGCCCTGTATTTTTGTTAGTCAGCCAAGGTAACCCAGGCAGCTGGGGTTTGCAATTTTCATCGTGGTGAAACCTAAGTGTTCTGGGCTCCCCACACTGAAAATTGCAGCTGACCCAGAATTGGCATCTCTCTGACAGATGGCAAAACTGGTGGTTACTCCACTCTTCCAGCTGACCTGGTTTCGGTGGCAGACTAGGTAATAATGGGGTTGATGTCAGTTTTTTTATGCATATGACATCCAGTCTTTTTACTAAAGTCAGCCATCAGTATGACAGCTGGTCATTAGCAATACTTTCAGTAGGAGAAAAAAACACACACATAGAGAAATTCTTTATTGCATACAAAGTAGACAGAGAGACTCCGTTATCCACTTTATTAGCTCCCACCAAGTCTCCCTCTGACATAATCCTGTATTTGCTGTAATCTTGTGGTGGAAGCAGTGGGGTAGTGTGATGCCGTCACCATCTTTGTATACCCAGGTGTCCAAAGATGATAGCCACGTGAGTAAGTGTGCATGTGCTCTTTCTGCTTCCCCGTGCGCTCTGCCCCCTGTGTGCTCTCTCTGCTCCACAGGTGTGCTCTGCCTCTCTGTGCCATCTATGTGCCTCTTCCTGGCCTCCTGTGACTCTCTGTGGCCCCCTGTGCCTCTATGCTTCCTGTCTTTGTGCTATCTGTAGCCTCCTGTGCCTCTCTGTTGCCCCCTGTGCAATCTGTGCCCTCTCTGTTGCCCCTGTGCCTCTCTATGCTCTCTCTGCCACCCTGTGTGCTCTCTGTGGCCCCTTGTGCCCTCTTTATGTGCTCTGTTGTTCCCTCTACCTCTATGTGAGATCCCTATGGGTCCCTGTGCCTCTTTGTGTACTTTCTGTGGCCCCCTGTGCCTTTCTATGCCTTCTCTGTGTGCTCTATGTGCCTCCTGTGCTTCTCTGTGCACCCTTGTGTGCTCTTTGTGCACCCTGTGCACTCTCTGTAGCCCGCTGTGTGCTCTCTGTGTGCCCTTTGTGTCCTCTCTGTCTCCCTGAGTGGTCTCTGTCTGCTCTCTGTGGCCCCTATCTGCACTCTCTGTGACCCCTCTCTACCTTCCTGTGACTCCCTGGGCCCCCTCAATGCAGTCTCTGTGACCCCTCTCTGACTACCTGTTCCCCCTCTGTTAAGTCTTTGTGTCCCCTTTCTGGTTTGCCCCCTCTGTGTGGTCTATCGCCCCTCAGTGCCCCCTCTGTGTTTTCTCTACGCCCCCTCTGTGCCTCCCTATGCCACCTCGGTTCATTATCTGTGCTTCATGCACCCCCCATCCCGTAATGCCCACACTCTGTGTCACAGCTGTATGTACAGGACCTGTGGTGATTTCACGGTCATGTAATCCGTCACATGCACCTGGCTCTGCCTGTGACATCACCACAGGTCCTGTATCGGGTCAGTCGGAGATTATTGGTGTCTGCGGTGGCGTGAGCGGCGGGATGTGCGGCAATGAGTTCCAGGCGTTGGTTGCGGGTGAGGTCAGATCCAATTGTTGGTGGCACTGCTGGCATTAGTGTGCAAGGGGCCATTACGGCTTATGGGTGCCATATTTGCACACCCATCATTTGGGTGTGCAAGTATGGCTGCCACGGTGTTAGGGGATGTCACGTGATAGAAGGACATCAGGACGGAAGTAGATGACAGACAGCACTTCATATATAGATTTATACCTCAAACACGACTATCTTCCTATCTAAGGGGTCTATCAGCGTTTATATAGAATGGCGGCGGATCTCACCACATCTGCCGGGAACTTGACAAAACGCTGAGGTGAAAGCTGACTTAACTACTAATTATTAAGCAAAAACTTACATTAACACGACCCTACCAGCTTTCAGATATCATTAAATCCCACAAACAGAATATTTAAAGAAAGTCAATTTATTTCATCAATAAAATTACACTAATATTAAGTGATGCAAAACCAGGAGTTACTAGAAAATGATGTAGAGGCACCTGGGCAACATATACAAAGCTAAATACTGTGCACCCAGTGTACCAATAACTGCAGATCAATCAATAAATATAGCTTACATAATGCAAAGTGCTATACAGTGATACATAGTGCGTCCCTGACAATCAGAACATAGTGCAGTGCAAATAGTAGATGTGAGTATCTGTGTCCCAGAACATCAGAGTAGACAAGTGCATAGAGTATGTCTGAATGTATATGTCAGCTCCTGTAGGGTATGTATAGGATTGTGTGTATCACTGATGCTCCACACTACACAGCACAGTACAGCAAAGCATCACATCAATAGAAGTATAGGTAACAGCATCCCCACATAGCATGGTGAGCCCCCCACATAGTATGGTGAGCGCCCCACATAGTATGGTGAGCCCCCCACATAGTATGGTGAGCCCCCTACATAGTATGGTGAGCGCCCCACATAGTATGGTGAGCCCCCCACACAGTATGGTGAGCCCCCCACATAGTATGGTGAGCCTCCCACATAGTATGGTGAGCCCCCCACATAGTATGGTGAGCGCCCCACATAGTATGGTGAGCCCCCTACATAGTATGGTGAGCCCCCCACATAGTATGGTGAGCCCCCCTACATAGTATGGTGAGCCCCCCACATAGTATGGTGAGCCCCCCACATAGTATGGTGAGCCCCCCACATAGTATGGTGAGCCCCCCACATAGTATGGTGAGCCCCCCACATAGTATGGTGAGCCCCCCCATGAGTTGGTCGACAGGGTAGGGGATACTAGGATACCGGGACATGGGGTTACTTCGGTGGGGATCACGTCTGGTCGGTTCCCGGTTCCGTGCCCTGGACCCTCAGTGGCGGGGGTGATGATGATGGGGGAAATGGTATCGTGACGCCACCTGTGGTACCTGGTAATAGGGTTACCAGTGCTGCAGCCGGCCGCTGAGGTGATGGGAATGCAGCTTTGGTATTACAGCTCCCCACAGGTGGAGCTTTACCTCAGTGCAGCGGGATAGATGAGGGGAGTAGTATTCCACACCTTGGAGATGATGCTGAAGCCCTCCGGGTGCCGAATGGAAGGAGTACAGACACCACTTCAGCTCAAACGGTTCTTTACTTGCATCAGATGGAGACAGGTACACGGTACATTCTGGGTTAGCTGGGTATTGTAACCGCAGATCGTGAAGGCTTCTCCAGAGTCTGATATTGATGCCCCCAATATGGCGCTCGTGGTCCTGTTACTCTCTTACTCTCCCCTCTCAAGTCAAGTCTCTAGTCCTCGGGGTCTGTTACCTAAAGTTCCTAGCTTGTCGGTGTCATGGACCCGGCTGCAGGACTGATGTTGGACTTCTGTAGGGGTGCTTCAGCTCCCTGTATGTGTCGGGCCCTCAGCTTGCCGGTCTGTAGTTATGGCTGAACCTTTCGTCTAACTAACTCGGCTCTGGTATGCCGGTGGTGACCTGGGTCCGCAGCTGGCTCCAACCAGTCCTGGGTAAACCCCCTTCCAGTCTGGGTCGCCCCTCTCCTAAGAGGCGCCCTCCACTGTAGCCGCAGGGTCCCCTGCATCTGCCTTCCTCGCTCTCCTCTCACCAACTATCTGACTTTGCTGTCACTCCCCGTCTCCCGCTCTCTAGGCTCCACCCCCTGGGACCTACTAAATATACGGTCCCCTGTCTTAAAGTGGCCTGTGTATGGGTGTTGGGGTGCTGACTCTGAAGATTTCCCCACCTCCACAGCTACGGAGGCACCACACCTTTAACTGGAGTGCAGTACCTCCCTGTGGCGCCTTGCCATAGGGGCGCCACATCCACATAGCATGCTCTTCCCCCCACACAGTATGGTGAGCCCCCCACAGAGTATGGTTAACCCCCGCATAGCATGTTCATCCCCCCCTCAGAGTATGGTTAACCCCCACATAGCATGTTCATCCCCCCTCAGAGTATGGTGAGCCCCCCACATAGCATGCTCATCCCCCACATAGTACTATGAGCACCACAGATCACAAAACAACTTTCACTCTATACTCGCCTAATCCAGCCTCCACATCCACCACATCTGCTGTCTCCTCTTATATATTGTCTTACAGTGGATACGGGTGGTGGGATACAATTTGGGCAGGCTTTTCTTCAGCAGGGGCAGGGAAGTTGCTCACAGGTGATGGGAAGATGGATGGAGCTAAATACACGACAATCCTGGAGGAAAACCTGTTAAAGGTTGCAGAAGACCTGAGTCTGGGGCGTAGGTTCACCTTCTAGCAAGACACTAACCCTCAACATCCTGCAGATCTACAATGGGGGCTTAGATAAGAGCAGATTCCTGTGTGTGAATGGCTCAGTTACAGACATCTCCATCCAATCACTGAGTGAGAACAAAGACTCAAGGTGCTTAAAGTAATGTAAGACAGAGAAAGGTGGTCCTACAAAGTGCTGACTCAGGGTGTGAATACTAATACAAGACAGAGAAAGGTGGTCCTACAAAGTGCTGACTCAGGGGGTGAATACTAATACAAGACAGAGAAAGGTGGTCCTACAAAGTGCTGACTCAGGGGGGTGAATACAAATACAAGACAGAGAAAGGTGGTCCTACAAAGTGCTGACTCAGGGGAGTGAATACTAATACAAGACAGAGAAAGGTGGTCCTACAAAGTCCTGACTCAGGGGCTGAATACTAATACAAGACAGAGAAAGGTGGTCCTACAAAGTACTGACTCAGGGGGTGAATACTAATACAAGACAGAGAAAGGTGGTCCTACAAAGTGGTGAGTCAGGAGGGTGAATACTAATACAAGACAGAGAAAGGTGGTCATACAAAGTGCTGACTATGGGGGGTGAATACTAATACAAGACAGAGAAAGGTGGTCCCACAAAGTGCTGACTCCGGAGGTGAATACTAATACAAGACAGAGGAAGGTGGTCCTACAAAGTGCTGACTCAGGAGAGGTGAATACTAATACAAGACAGAGAAAGGTGGTCCTACAAAGTGCTGACTCAGGGGTGAATACTAATACAAGACAGAGAAAGGTGGTCCTACAAAGTGCTGACTCCGGGGGTGAATACTAATACAAGACAGAGAAAGGTGGTCCTACAAAGTGCTGACTCAGGGGGGTGAATACTAAAAGAAGACAGAGGAAGGTGGTCCTACAAAGTGCTGACTCAGGGGCTGAATACTAATACAAGACAGAGGAAGGTGGTCCTACAAAGTGCTGACTCAGGGGGGCTAAATACCATGGATGTCAGAGATATAAGCAGGCCCTGTGAGGGCTCTCGGTGTTTGGAGCAGCCATTGTCCTGTAAGGCAGCTTGGATGGAATGCTTGGAAGTGACTGGCATCCTGGAAGACACGTAGTGAGGAGATAATGAGGGAGCCTGGAATGTCTCTGTGTTTAGGAGGCTTCAGACCTGCTGAGGGTCTTGAACTGACAAGAGTTAGTGATCCCAGTGAGGCAGTTTCCTGGATGGTGGACTGCAAGGTCAGTATGTGGGTTGTGATGGCTGCACTGACACACTATAATGAACTATGAATGTAAATGCCAAGTGGGCGTATCTGCCATTGGAACAGACTTGTATGTCTATAATGTTCCGTTGAAGTAAATGAACTGTGCACCGTGTGCGGTTTATGATGTGTTAATAAACTGCTGGAATTTGGTTTACAGAAAACATGTCTGTTTGCCTCAATCCCGCTACCATTTGAGTTTTTCCCAACACGCTCAGTGAGCAAATCACAACTATATACATATACTAGCTATAGAGCCTGTCGTTGCCCAGGCGTAATGCCCATATGTGGTCGTAATTCTCATATATGGTAATGTCACCCATATATGGTAATCTATGAATGTATCATAGCCCTGCACCCTCCCAGTAGCCCCATCCCTTCATAAGCACACCCTCCTGTTAGTCACGCCCCTTCATAGTGACACCCCATATATAGCCCTGCCCCTTTATATAGTCCTGAGGGCGTGGCCATTTCAGTGGCCCTTGAGGAAGCAGCTCTTGTTCTCATTTCTGTAAGTCTTGCCTCCCTTTCTTCCATTTCTGTAAGTCTTGCTAAGATTTTGTCTTAGCGTGTGAAAACTATCATCCAGTCACAATTGTCTTCGTATGTCTGTAGGACCCTATGATCACTATGAACTAATGATCAGGCAGTGACATGGAATTCTATAAGCTAACATTGTACATTCTATTGTGACATCACAATAAAGGGGTGGGGCTAACTGGAGGGGTGGAGCTATGTGGATTGGGACTGGTCATGTGGACTGGGCATGGCTATGTGGAGTGGGCAGCGCTGTCTGGAGTTGGAATTTTATAAGCTTACATTCTATTGTGACATCACAATAAAGGTGCGGGGCTAACTGGAGGGGTGGAGCTTTGTGGAGTGGGCGTGGATGTGTGGAGTGGGTGTGGTTATAAGGAGTGGGTGGGGCTTGATATATACACACACATACTCTCAACTTTATATATTGGATATATACAGTATATATATATATATATAGACCAAGTATATACCACTCAATACAATTGTTTCCATTGGTTGTCAAAGCCGTTTTTGTCACATTGTTTTAATTACAATCCATAAGTTTGGATGTGGGAGAGAGGGGTAAAATCTGAGTCAAAAAGTAACAACGAAATATAATAAATAGTAAATGAAATACATATAAATAAAATCTCTTGGGTTGAGTTCACAGCGATGTATGATATTTGTCTCACATCCAGCTGACTGGCGACAAATGGGACAAATCCTCGAAATCTTCACTGAATGTTAATCTGCAGATGCTGCTGAATTGCTGTGCAACTCTGAAGATGGCGATAGAGGTGGGGACTGTCTCTAAGCATCCAGCAGTCATCCACTCCCTCAACCTTTAAGTAGTTCCACTTCCTTCTACTGGGTGTTACAGATAGAGTTCACTCTGCATTGACCGTATGTGCTGTTAGGACGCAGTGCAGTGTGTGCTGTTTCCTTCCTGCTGATCCTGCCTGGAGTTTACCTTCTTTGAGGAACTTGCTGTTTCCAGGTCCATGGGTGGCCTAGGGCTTATCAGGAACATAGGGCAAGGGTGGCGACCCAGAACTACTCACCTTGTGAGATACCTCTGGGAGTAGGGTGAGCCAGGGACCCCCAGTCTCAGAGTCAGACTAAGAGTCATCTCACTACCTGATTCCCTTACTGCTGTTTCACCCTATGACACCTATATAATAATATTACTATGGTCACCAGTATTGGTTCCATTTTCTTTGTTTGATGGCTTTCTAACCTCATGATTCCATTGTTTGGATTTGTTGGTTTTCTACCGGACTTCTTATAGTAAAAAAATAAAATTTTCCATATTACATAAAAGTACCTAAATAATTCCCTTGACATTGGCAATACTTGCGTTGCTCCTTAGCATTGGCCTAGATGAAGTTGCAGAGCTCCTTGACTGTGCATCAGTAAATATTGATAAAACTCATCGGACATAGAGTGAACGCCAGGTTTGGGAAGTGCGTTATCGTAGTAATGGTGAGGAATCGGGTTTCTTTCAAGATCTTCAGAAAATGGCCAGAAACCATAGAGCGTCACCTTCTCGCAAACCTCGAAGGCTACACTGGCCAACATGAGACCGGAGGACATACGGACGAACTTCAGCCCAATGCGTTTCCAATAAGTTGTAAGATTTTTGAGATAGCGGGGATTGAAGAAAACCACCTTGTTTCTCATGTCGAAGTCTTGCAAAGAGTAGAGCGTGCGGAGAGAGACGTCAGTGTTCATGGTGAACGAGAAGGCCGGCAAGAGGACAAATGCGGAGCCGTAAGCCTTGACCATGTTGATGAAGGGTTTCCTCTGCTCCCTGAGGCTGCTATACCTGTATGAAGAGAAATCTTATTAGTCTTACTCAAAAATTGCATGCTATGATTGTTTACTAAATGTTAGCGAATCCGATAACATTAAGATTAGTCAATTTTCTTGAATTTGGCCAAAAAATTCAATTTGCTTCAAATTTATTCATTGTGATTCTTAT
Source organism: Allobates femoralis (assembly GCA_033576535.1). Classification (NCBI taxonomy): domain Eukaryota; kingdom Metazoa; phylum Chordata; class Amphibia; order Anura; family Aromobatidae; genus Allobates; species Allobates femoralis. The sequence continues at coordinate 3,028,781 of JARQOC010000004.1, forward strand.
TAAAGGTTATATCCCGGTTTTTTATATAAAAAAAAAGTGCCCAAACACTGACAGGTGAAAGGCAGCTGCCACCTACCTGCCTGTTGTGCTTGGCACCATTCACCCCTACCAGTTGTGGATCTTTACCCCGGGGGCCCTGGTGCAGCAGGTGGGGAGCGAGGAGTTGGGGTGCTAGCGGACGTTGGCGAGGAGCGGGGTGGTGGGGTGGGGGTAGGGTGCTAGTGGACGTCGGCGGGGGGTATTGGTGACGAGGCTCTCCTACGTATGCTGAGCCACCCAATGCAGTCTTGGGAGCAGGGGCGGCAGAGGAGAGGAGGGGCGGGATCAGCCAAGGGAATCAGGAAGCTTCCCTCAGTTAACCTCCTCTCCTCTGACATAGGGTCACGGGGGTCGGCTGGGGGCCCCCTGCAGGCTTGAGGGGCCCCCTAGCTGGTCAGGGCACCAGCTGCACCACAGTAGGTCCGCCCCTGACCCCCACCACAGAGCAGTAACAGACCGCTCCTGCCTGGGTTGACATGACCATGTAAACAGAGCGGTGGCTTCTTTTCAGCTGTTCTGTGGAAGGGAAAGGACAGTCAACCTCTCGCTGATTGACAACCGGCTGCCCGCAACCTAACTGGGAGTGCCGGCTATCAATAAACATGATGTTGGATATGACGCCTGTCAACAGAGCGGAGAAGCCGCCTCTCTGTCAATGTGACATCAGTGGAAGCTACAAAATTGCCGACCGGAGAGATCCAAGACTGACACGTGTTGGCAGTAAACGACGACAGGCACAACACGCAGGTAGGATGCAGCTACTTACCTGTGTGTTTAGGCACTTTTTTTTTTGCTATAAATGTCCTTTAAGTACTAAGTAGGGATGAGCGAGCATACTCGCTACTATTCGGTATTCGCCAAATAGTAGCAGTAATCGGGCTACTCGGTACTCTCCGAGCACTTATGAGTACTCGGGAGTAGCGAGTAGTCCTAATACTTTCACAGTGTATCTATAGATACACTGCGAAAGTAGCCTAAAAGTGATTAAAAGTTGTTAAAAATAATAAACTTACATACTCACCTTCCGACGCCTGCACCGGGACCGGCAGAGAAGAGATCCGATCGCTGGACAAGGACCTGTCACTACCAGCCAATCAGATGGCCGCCACGTCACAACCACATGATCGCTAGCGGCCACCTGATTCGACAATTTGCAAGGTCCTAGATGTACTGTCAGGACCTTGCAAATTGGCCAATCAGGTGCCTGCAAGCGATCACGTGGTTGTGACGTGGTGCCATCTGATTGGCCAGATCGCTACCGGACATCTGATTGGCTGATAGTGAAAGGTCCTTGTCCAGCGAGCGGAGGTGAGGTTTTCCGGTCCTGGTGCAGGCGTCGAACAGTTGAGTATGTACGGTAAGTTTATTATTTTTTAACTTTTATTAACTTTTAGGCTACTTTCACAGTATATCTATAGATACACTGCGAAAGTATTCGTACTTGCTATACTCGCAATGAGTAGCGAGTACCGCTGCCTACTTGTTGCGAGTATAGCGAGCACAAATAATAAGGTACTCGCTCATCCCTAGTGCTGAGGTTTCTAAATACCCCAGAACATAAAAAATGTAGAGTGAAAAAGATAAAAAAAAAATATAATAATTCTCAGTTGATCCACCTCCACCGATCCCCGACAGCCCTCTACCTCCAACATCTTCTTTACTCTTCCCATGGCACACAATGTCTTCTTCCTCCAAGTTCCCTCTTCCCCTGGACTTCAATGTAACCCTCTGACATCATGACCATATCTCGGTCATAACGCACACAGTGGTGGCAGAGGCCTCGTCAGCAATAGAAGCTGGATTAAAGGAGCATCATGTGCCGTAGAGAAGAAAGAAGAGAGAGGTAGGAGGGTAGGGTTTTCTCTACCTCTTTCCAGACCCTCTCTTTTTTTTTTTTTTTAATTTTGTAAAATTTTAATTTTTTTGGTGACATTCAAGTAGAATTTCATTGGCCTCGAACAGATTCTCTCATCTGTATTAGAATATAAGAATTAAGGCCAACTTGTCTGATAACCTTTCTTAGAAATAGGCATCAAAACAGCACAGTCACAGCAGAAAGTAGAATTTTTTTTGCTTATGGGGTGTGAAAATCTTTATATTTCGAGCTACTTATTAACACAGAAGGGAATGATTTCTGCACCATCCGACTATCCGTGCAGTTTATCTGGCATGAAAAGTGTGATTATCCCGGATATACCCCCAATTTTTGAGTTCTTCGAGATATTCAGCTCATTGCCCTAACCCATTGTTGAGGATGTAGAGACATGAAATGTCTTTATAGGGTTAAAAATATCACAACATTTCTCTAAAATATATATATTGTGACTTGGAGATGTCATGTCGTCTGTTATACACTAGATGGCGCCCACGTTCCATAAATACACCTGAGACCTAAGCTAACCCATTAAGGGAGGAATTTAGATATTAGAATAATTTGATAAGAATTGACCAATTAGGAGAGGATCACTTTGTAGAACGTTCTAGAATACTAACACCCCTTTGCATTCTGTATAAAAATGTGTGTTTCAATAAACGCTTGTGCAGTGTTTAATCTCATTTGGCGAAGGCAAGAGTAAGGCTTGAGACGGCTCTGGCGTCCGTACTTGCGGCAGTGCAGACATGTACAATTGCCTATATATAATTTGGAATGGCTGATGGACTTGTGATTGAACTGAGACCCTCAACACCATCATCCCTAAATCCAGATAGCTGACATTATGCGGATTTGTACTTGGTTCAAATAATTGTCCAAATATTTTTGAAGGTGACGTTGCCTAGCATAAAATAATCCAAGAAGTCATGTTCTCCAATCTCTCAATAATCCTGTTTCGACACTTTTCAATGTTAAGTAGTAATGAGTGAGCACCACCCTGCTCGAGCGCATGGTACTTGAAAGGAGCACGTCCAACACTTGGAGGGGTTTGTCTTGAGTACCGAGTGTCACTGGAAACTCAAGCATCTTTCCCGAAGAGTCTTTTGGAAAAATGCTTGTTTCCCATTGACTTGCATTATGCTCAGTACTTGTGTTGAGCCCTTCCAAGAGTCTGACCTACTCATTTACGGTACTGAGGACTCAAGCTCACTCATTGCTAGTCTTCCACCAGTCTTTGTTCCTGATTGTTCCAGATTAGTGATGAGCGAGCAGTAAAATGCTCTCGGGTCGACCATAGTCCAGGTTTGAGGGTCCCACAACATCCAATCCAGACCCAATATTATCTGATCGGTTTGCTAGCCAGCAAACCGATCAGATGATCAATATCAGGTTCAAGGACCTGAATCAGCCGTCAGAACAGCTGTGTATAAATTTCCCGTGCCGACACCGAACAGCTGATGTCGGTGTGGGAAATTTAAGCAGCTGTCAGATCAGCTGACACCGCCAAGAGTTGAGTGGCTGCCGCCACCAGGAGGTGAGCATCGCCCGTCGCTGGTATATGAGCATCGGCTGCCACTCATCTCCCGATAGTGGGAGCCGCTTATCTCCCGGCAACAGCAGCAGCAGATCATCTCCTGGCGGTGTCGGCGCAGGAGATTTCAACACAGCTGATCTGACAGCTGCTTAAATTTCCCGCGCCAACACCGAACAGCTGATGTTAGCGCGGGAGATTTAAGTCGCCAGCCGCCGGGATGAGCACAGTGTGGTTAGGTCTGACATAGACCTGATGACGCTGTGCGGCCAGCCAATCACTGTAAAGCCACAACCACCATGGCTGTGGCATTACAGTGTGTGGTAGCCAATCCCTGCATGGGCTGGCTCTGAAAAGAGCGCCAACATGCAGGGACGGGGAGCCGAGCATCTCAGCGGTGCTCAGTGCTCACCAAGCATCCCGACTACTATGATGCTCAAGCTAGTACCGAGAACCGCCAAGCATGCTTGCTCATCACTATTCCAGATATGACCAAAAGCAATCTCCAAAGGCGTTTCAGAGAAATTGGCAGAACATCCCACTGGCCTCACAACCACAGACCACATGTAACCACACCAACTAGGACCTCCACATCCAAGATCATCTGAGACAGCCACCCAGACAACTACTGCAATAATTGGCTGAAGATCCAAATATCTGCACAAACTATTAGAAACCATTTCAGGGAAGCTCGTCATCCTCATCGGGGTCTCAACCTGACTGCAACTCATTGTCCTCATCGAGGACTACACCTGGCAGCAGCTCGTCATCATCATTGGGGTCTTCACCTGACTGCAGCTCATTGTCCTCATCGGGGTCTGAGTTAGCTGAGTTGCTGTTAGCTCAGAGTTTATGGCTTGTTGTAAAAATTCTTGACTGGGGGCAAGCAAAGCGGAGATCTATGCATCTCCCTTACAAATGAACAAGGGGCAGAGGAGTAAGCCATCTCTGACTGTCTTTTCAAACATTTTAAAACAATAACAAGAATTCATATTTTCCTGACAGTCTTCATCAAGGTCTCCACCTGACTGCAGCTTGTCATTCTTATTGGGGTCTCCACCTGACTACAGCTTATGTTCCTCATCAGGGTCTTCATCCGCCTGCAGCTCATCATTCTTATCAAGGTCTCCATCTGACTGCAAATCATAGTTGTAACCTACTTGAGTAGGCAAATGCTCACCTTTGATGGCAACTGGCATGTTAGAGAGGTGCTCTTTTCACGAATTAATCCCAGCATTCGATGTATGGGCCAGATGACAGAATAGCGAAAGGCAACTACACCAGATACTGACTGGTTTTTTGACCCCGCTATCCTCCAGGACTATCCCAATACTATAAAACTGCACATTGTAGAGTAGCCTTTATTTTGGCCAACCTAAGGCACACCTGTGCAATAGTCATGCTGTCCAATTAGCATCTTGATATGCCACACCTGGGGGTGGATGGATTATTGTGGATATATGCTCATTAATACAAATTTAGACAAATTTGTTACCAGTATTTCAGAGACAAAAAAATACCTTTTAGATAGAAAAATGATTGGATCTTTGAGTAAAGCTCATGAAAAATGGCAGCAAAGAGTGTTCAGTGTAACATGTTGTTCAGTATAATTTTCTTTGGTTACCGATTGTAGGACCTTACCTATCTATCATGATGCTTGGGTTTGCAGTGACGAGGTTCGTCTTAGTCCCGACATCTTCAGGCCAATTCAGTGGAGGAAAATTCAGTCTAGAAAATAAATGTGCAGACCCAATGTTACCGTCATATGTTACTGCTCAATGGAGCCACATGGTGGGTGGACACTGACTGGTCTTGTGTCTCACTTCAAACCTCTATTGCGCCCCTTCCATAAACACATAAACTGTTGACACACCCCTTCAGGGCCTTAAGATACTCGGAGCCGGGCTTTGAGGCTTCATCACAGGGTTTCACAGGGACCGAGACCTGGCTCGGTGACCCTGGCAGTGCCATTAAACGTTCGGTGTGGGTGGCTCTCTCTTAGGGTTGGTAATCTGGCATGGAGGTTTCATATTGGGCAGGGATGACTGGACCTGGGGATACTTGTGTTTTTACATGACGCCAGCCGCAGGTTGCGGCCAGAGATGGCACGACAGTTCTCCTGGGGGCCGATGGTTGGGAGGCAGCAATGTTCTTAAGCCTTCTACGAGTAGGGCTGACCCCCAGGGTAGCTAGAGGTACCTGAGTGAGTTGGTAGTTATGTTTCTGGTGCTTTTGATGCGTTAAGAAAGTTCATAGACACAGCGAGTGCAGTCTTCAGTTCTTTCACTCACAGTTACTGTACACCAGCCCACTGAGCACTAGGTTCTTGGAAACAGGGATCCAGCTACTCCCAGGTATTAGGATGGCATGTAACCGGCTTTCCTTCTCTGTCCTTTCCTGGTCGTCTCACACAGCGCTTGCCTTGTCCTGTCCTGCCTTGTGCCTTGCCACACTAGCCATGAGCCAGTGACTGTGGGCTTTTCTTAGGAGTTAATCTGCAGTGTCTCCCCTTAGCCCTATGGTTTCCACCTTTTCAGCAGATGTGTGCCGAAGTCGACTGTGTTCCCTTAGACGTTCCACAGCCTCTGGGTTACTAGCTGAGCCTGGTCTGTCTTCTCCATTAGTCTTGGGTTCCCGGTGCCCTGGTTCATGCAGCCTGGTCCCTCCACTTCTGTGCGCCTGACAATGGACATGACACCCACGGGTGGATTGCCCACTTCCCATAACTTTGGGACCCTCTCTTCCTCCTGGAGCCACTTGGGTGATGTTTCTGCTCCTTAGTTTGGCCTCAGGACGAGCTCCCACCAGCTCCAGTCCTCTAGACACTTTTCAGGTGTACTTTCTCTAGCTTCCCTCTAACTCAACCTTAAGAAATATACCAAGGGCCTATTCCCGGCTCTAGAGGATGGGGAGAGAGGAAAAAGAGGGTGCTGGTGCAGATCTAAGTGCAGACCGTAGGATATTTGTCACAATTCACAAGGTTCTAATTGCTTTTTGCTCACCTTTGTGTGATCTTGTATCAGGCATATAGAATCCAATTGAGCTGGTTCTCCAAGAGTTCGCTCCTTCCTAGCCTGCAGCTAGGTTTCAGAATCATCAAGCTAAGCAGCGGCTGAGCCCGACAATGGATAATATGGAGAAGGTCTGTACCAATCACTACCCAACCCTCTAGGAGGGAACACAAGGATCCGGTGTCCTCAGGTGACGAAGGCTATAGGTTTGCACATTTTTAGCCGAAACGCGTTGTACCCTATTGATGAACTGCATGTAATACATTTTTCTACTGGAATAAATTTTATAAACAACACCGGATCCTCGTGTTCCCTCCTAGAGGGTTGGGGATTGATTGGAACAGACCTTCTCCACATTATCCAACTCGACCTTGGTATTCAATGGCCTCTCCTCAACTGGTCAACTCTCCTCTACTGTTCAACTGTCTCTCCTGTATTCCAGATCTTTCCCGCTCTATTTATACCCCTTGTCACATGTCCCACGTCATCTACGTGTGTTCTTGCTGACCTCACTCCTTCCCAGGTGCTCCTTGTAACTACTTCCTCTCCACCCAGCCCCGCTGCAATGGTTCCTAGTGCATGGCCTTAGTGTCCTGGTACTGGTCTATACCCATCCGGGATACAACACCCTAACAGGAGTGCAGTACCACTTGACCAATTGAAGGCAGAAAGCCGCCTTATATTCAGGTACGTAACTAGTGTACAATGGGCCCCGGTGCACGATTTGGGTTCCCCCTGCACGTTGGTTAGATATATGGACTCTTGTGGAATTCTAAATATTACAAGGACTTATGAGGTACCTCCCTCCCATGATGTGGTAATGTTCCTCATACTAGTATATATTTCCATGATCATGGTAACATATGGTAATATATATAAATGTCAACCATCCAGGTATATATGTACCCCCCAAAAAAGACAAAACCCCACCCTCCCTCCTCCGGAAGTGCTTTGTTTATGGCTGACTAAATGTGGGCGGAGAGGTATACTGCCCAGTCAGTGGCTTCCAATGAGGTACAGGTGAAGTTTGGGTCAATAACAGAACTTTTTATAAAGTCTGTCTGAACCCCCAGAACCCGAACTTCCACTGGTCCACCCATCTCGAGACACAAGAATAATGTTTACAAGAAAGTTGCAGCACAATTCTCCAACACTGAAAAATAGGGAATGAACCAGAAATACCGGATAGTACCATCAGTGACTTTCCTTTAATATAATAATAATATTTATTCATTTATATATAGCGCTATTAATTCCATAGCACTTTGCATACATCAGTAATGCTGTCTCTCTTGGAGCTCACAATCTAAACATCCTATCAGTATGTCTTTACAATGTGGGAGGAAACCGGAGTGCCCGGAGGAAACCCACGCAAACACAGGGAGAACATACAAACTCCTTGCAGATGTTGTCCTTAGTGGGAATTGAAGGCAGGACCTCAGGACCCCAGCGTTGCAAAGGTTGCAGTGCTAACCACTTGAGCCACTGGGTGTACTGTGTGTTGTGCACAATGGCAGCGCACTCTCTGTTGTCGACTCAGACCAGTTGCAACAAGTTGGCAACAGAGTGGTGTCAGTTTACGCAGTTTGCAGAGACCAGCGCCGCCCCCGCAAGTGACATCACTAGTCTTCACAGGGCAGGCATTCTGACACTGCTCTGTTGCCGGCTCGTTACTACTGATCTGGGCCAGAAACAGAGAGCATGCTGTCATTGTGCACATTGAACAGGGACTAGCTCAGCCCATAGAGGTCACTGATGATGCTTCACTTTAGGGAGAGGACTGAGGCTGCACCAACATTCTTGCATCAAGAATGTATGGGCAATTTTCAGATTACTCCAATAGCCAATCACAGACTCCCATTCTCTGTGACAGTGTCTGTGATTGGCTGTTGGGTCTCTGCAGTGAATATCCTGAACGTTAATGAGCGGTAAGCGGTAAGTATGAGCTGCAGTTTAATAACTATCTGCTTTCTTTTACAGCTCCGCCGTCCCCAAACTAAACCCGAACTGTAACATGGACTTCCCAGGGAAGTCGTTATTCGGGGTCTGTACCCAAAGTCTAGGTGTTCAGTTTGGAGCCCGAACTTTACAATTTGGGTTCGCCCATCCCTAACCAGGTTACTTAATGGTTCTGTAAAGAAAAATAATTCAGATCAATCAATGCACAACGACACTGACTCTGCAGGTCCTGCACCTCTCAGTCACTTGAATTTTGGTATTATTACTCACAGGCTGGGGCAAACACCCTGTTCAAGGTCCTTCAGAGCTGCAGTAGTCCATCACTCTTTGATTTGGACCTTGCTGTCCATTTGTGTAATGATGCGTGCGCTCCTATACCTAGGCTGTTAAATCTTTCAATGGCCTCTGCTTTCCCTGATCTCATCTTTCATTGTGTCTATTATAGTACTCTTTGATTTCTCGAGACTGGTTTTGGGTCATTTGGGACAGAACTCTGCTGTGAATGACAGCAGCCGACACATGAGTGAAAGCCGCTAAATTCTCTTAATGGTTGTCCCAGTGTTCTGAAGACGAAAACTTGCCCACCCAAACTAAAGCCCACCTGCTCATTAATGTAAATGACTACCTGCAGGTAGGCAGGGTCTGTCAGTGGGAGGTGTGGTCTCGACTGCCTTAACGTCATTTTAAATATATGTTCTCTTGGGGTGAACACAAATTCATTAGGGATCCATTTAGAATCTCCAAGTGATCCGGATCACTGTAAAGAGCCGGACTGCCCATCACTACACTACATTGATAGCTGCAAAGCATTATGGGTAATCCGGTGCTGCCACACTGGATGTCATATCAGCCCACTATCTGGTTGATGGTTCGAATTCTCCGTGTTCCGTAAACTTCGATTGTTTCCTGTAATAATTCTAACCAAGACCTAAAGCGCATTAGTTGGTGATAAATCTTCTTAAGGTCTCGCCTGACTAATATCAAACTCACGAAATGCAAAGATTTGGATGATAATTTTTGGACTGAGTCACCAAAGTAGGATCCAGGAGTTCTTAGATTGATGTTGTTGGACCATTTCATTCTTACCTGAATACAAAATCCGCTTTGTCAATGTCAGCACCACACGAGCTGTTCCTCAAGATCCCACCGTTACCGACCACCGCACAACGTCTGATGGGCTTAGTAAATGGAGATGTCTATAGGGGAAGAGAAGGAGCGAGAGGAAGACACGGAAAGGGAGAGAGGAAGGGGGGAAGAGAAAAATGAAGAGCGAAAGAAAAAGAAAGTGATAGAACAAAATGAGAAAGGAAGAATAATGGAGAAAGTCCATGAATATTAAAATTAGGTAAATGAGATAATATCAAACAAAATGCAACAAAACACACACATTCTTATCATTGTAATATACATATATACACTACCGTGAAAAAGTCTTCACACCCCACAAACGTTTCCACACTTTTCTCATTACATCCACAACCTTAAATGTATTTTGGGGGAATTTTCTATCATACAAACACTAAGTACAAAATATTTACGAAGTGTGTAAAGGTAATAATAGCTGGTTATATAAATCTGAAAATTGTGGGGTAGATTTGTATTCAGTCACCTGAAGTCTAATACCCTACGCAGCCAATTGTCTCCAGTAGTCACATAATTCTGGAGACATCTGAGAACCCCATCCCCACCGTCAGACATGGTGGAGGCAGCATCCTGCTGTGGGGAAGCTTTTCTTCAGTAGTGACAGAGAAGTAATCACCTCAATAAGTCACATAATTCTGAAGACATCTGAGAACCCCATCCCCATCATCAGACATGGTGGAGGCAGCATCATGCTGTGGGGAAGCTTTACTTCAGCAGTGACAGAGAAGTAATCACCTCAAGAAGTCACATAATTCTGAAGACATCTGAGAACCCCATCCCCATCGTCAGACATGGTGGAGGCAGCATCCTGCTGTGGGGAGGCTTTTCTTCAGCAGTGACAGAGAAGTAATCACCTCCAGAAGTCACATAATTAGTACATCGCCTCTTGGGTGATTTCTCCTCAGTATAACTACAACTGTTCAGTGAAAGCTATAGAGAATTGTGTGAGAATATCAGGATCAAACACCAACATGAAAACCAAGGAACCCACCAGAAAAGTCAGGGATAAAGGTGTGGAGAAGAGAAAGAAGGCTTAGGTTATAATAAATAGCCCAAGCTCTGACAATCTGATGGAGCTCTGATCAATCCATCATCCAAAAAATGGAAGGAGAATGATACAACTGTAAATCTATAAGATCGAGACATGGCCGCCCACCGAGACTGACATCCAAAGAATAACAAGAGTCAGGGGCCCATAGAGGAGTCACAGAGATAACAGCTCAGGGGAGAATCTGTCCATAGGATGACTATTAGTCATAGACTAGTGATGAGCGAGTATACTCATTACTATTTGCTACTTGCACGGATAGTGCGGTATTCAGGATACTCGGTACTCGGCACATTTTTTTCGTATTTTACTTGTGATATTAGAGTGAGCTGAAAAGTGTGTTTCCTAACTGATTTTCAGCCAATAAACATGCTGGGATTGCTTACCAGTCATAGTAATGCCTTATCTATTGTTGATAATGACATTACTGTGATTGGTAGGGACAGTATGACCAAAGAAGAATAAGACGCTCAAATAGCATTGAGGACTGTAAAAGTGGGCTGTAAAAAGGCAAAGATGGATGAGAACGTTTTTAAACTGCATGGGAACAGTATACAGATATGATGTACACTGTCTGCATACTGTTGTGCAATACAGATGTGACAGAACCTAGTGAAGATACGTAGAAGAACAGGTAGATCGGGCTTATCAGTCTCCTGCTGCTGCTTCCGGGGCCGCTCAATCTCCTGCTGCTCAGCTCAGTCTCCCATGCTCCTGCTGAATCGCTCCCAGACCGCTCAGTCTCTCCCGCTAAATCACTTCCTGGGCTGCCTATCCAGCTACTTGCATATTCACTGCACTGTCAGGCAAACAGCCAATCACATAAGCCCACACTCTGTGAGCACCTCTGTGATTGGCTGTTGCAGTCAGAGTGCATTTCCACAATCTTAACGGTAATTGTGCTTGGTTGCCATACACTTTAGTGTTTTGCAACCAAACTGTCGTTATAGGGTGTTAAATAAATAAATAATTAAAAATAAAAATGCATGGGGCTTCGCAGTATTTTTAAGTCTGGCCCAGTGAAAGCCGACAGCTGCGAGCTGCCACCCTCATCTGCCTAATTTTACCTTGGCTGGCAAACAAAATGAGTGGGCTCCGCTCTATTTTTAATTGCCAGTCAAGGTAAAACTAAGCAACTGAGGGCTGGTATTCTCAGTGAGGTGAGGGTCTATTGTCTTAGGGCCCCCCTACACTAAAAAATATCAGCCCGCAGCCGCCCCTGAAAATGGTGCATTCATTGTAGTGTCATTTCCAGGCACTTTACTAGGCTCTTCCAGTGGCCCTGGTCGCAGTGGCACGCTGGGTAATAAGGGGTTAACACCAGCTTTGTATTGCCAGTTAGTATTAAGCCCGATATTCTTAATGTCTGGCAATAATGGCCCAGCCATTATGAATCTCAAATAAATAGTAACAAAGACATAATACAGAGAAAAAATATTTTATTAAAAAAAAAACACAGACTCTTAGTGACTCCATCTTTATTACCCCCTCTCCACCCTTGTACCCCTCCACTATCCTCTTCTTCTCTCTTCCTGTATAGACTCAGCTCTGCTACATCAGAGACCACAGGGAGGATTAACACATCCGCTTCCGCGGTCTCTGATCACTGAATGACAGCACTGAGACCTGCGGTATAGGAAATGGTGAGGTCACCGTTGCCTCAGCAACAGCGGTTACTATGGCAACGGTGACCTGAGCTCTTAGTATATGAAAGTGCTGAGACCTGCGCTATAGAAAAGCACTCTTCATGGCAAAACTGGTTAATATGGCAACAGTGACCATATGACAGCGCTTAGACCTGCGCTATAGTAAACTGCAGGTGTTAGCGCTGTCATATAGTAACCGTTTCCATAGTAGCCGCTGTTGCTATGGAGAGCGCTGAGACTGACGCTTTACCACTTTACTACAGCGCAGGTATTAGCGCTGTCTATAGCAACAGCAGTTACTATGGCAATGGTGACCATATGACAGCACTGTGACCTGCACTATTGTAAACCACAGGTCTAAGCGCTGTCATATTTTGTCATAGCAACCACTGTTCATACAGACAGCGCTGAGACCTGCGCTATAGTAAAGCGGTAAAGCGTCAGTCTCAGCGCTCTCCATATTAACATCGGTTACTATGGCAACAGTGACCATATGACAGAGCTGAGACTTGCACTATAGTAAAGTTAAGTTATAGTAAAGATACTTAGCTTTATAAATATGGCCATATTGACCAACTGCCCAGTCACCACATCAAGGTGTGTCTCTTAGACCAAGTCCTTAACTCTCATTTTAAGCTTCTATCTGGGTTAAAAACTGGGTTGTGCTATTGTTTTCTGTTATCAGTTTCTTCTAATTTGCCCATAAATTAGGAGGTTTGTAACCCAGATAGAGGCTGAAAATGAGAGTAAGGGTCTAAGAGAGACACCTTGACGTGGTGACCGGACAGGTTACCTATATGGCCATATTCATAAAGCTAAGTCTCACTATTTTTCTTAGCAGGAATATTTCTATATTCTAATTAACACAGCCACTTTCCTTAGTGTTGTCATTTAGAACTGCGTTCTGGGCAGGCAAAGTTCTAAAACCCAGATCCGAAGTCCGGATCCAGCGGGATCTGGAGTGCCATGGATCTAGTTTACATTGTAAATCTACCCGGAGTGCCCCTGATCCAGGTGTTCATGGGTTTGGTCACGGAGACCAAAACTGCAAGGAAATGTGAAAAATCTGGTGACACTCGGATCGGGGGGAAACAAGAAGAGAGTCAATGGGGCCGATAACTGATGCGTGTGCATCCAGTTTGTGACGGATTTATACTGATGCTGAATAACAGCAGCCTTAGATGGGTTTGTCACAGTATACAGGGTTTCATTTAATGAATCATTGTTATGTGGTTTGGCCAAGCCCAATCTGATGTAGGAATCTGAAACAAGAGGTCTCTAGTGATCTCCTCAGTGGAAGAGTTACAGGACCCCAAACTCCAACTGTGCATCCCACCCCTCTCCATTATACCCATGTATCCCCTCTATATCCAGTATATCCCCCACATCCGCTATTTGATCTGTGGGTCTGTCTCATTCTTCAGATGTTTCTATCGTTTTAGGAATTTGAAATATCGCAATCCATAAGGTGAGAAATTTGAGATCAGCGATCAGGATACTGCCTACACCGACTGGTGCCAATCCTACGCCAATCCTACACCAAACCTACGCCAATCCTACTCCAACCCTACAATAAGCCTACGCCAACCCTACACTAAGCCTACGCCAACCGTACACTAAGCCTACGCCAATCCTACACCAACTCTTCGCCAACCCTACTCCAACCCTACACTTAGCCTACGCCAACCCTACACTAAGCCTACGCCAATCCTACACCAACTCTTCGCTAACCCTACTCCAACCCTACACTAAGCCTACGCCAATCCTACACCAAACCTACGCCAATCCTACTCCAACCCTACAATAAGCCTACGCCAACCCTACACTAAGCCTACGCCAACCCTACACTAAGCCTACGCCAATCCTACACCAACTCTTCGCCAACCCTACTCCAACCCTACACTAAGCCTACGCCAACCCTACACCAACCCTACGTCAACGCTACGCCAACCCTACTCCAACCCTAAAAAAAAACCATCGCCAACCCTACACCAACCGCTGATCACAGATCGCTGCTCCTACACTAACTGCAGAATATACAGTGTTGTGTGAATATCACATCACATTACCTCTGGAAACAGCCTGTAGAGACTCTCAGTGACATTTTTACTTTTCTTTTGAGCATCATACTGAATAAGGTGTCCAACCGGACTGTTCTCCTGGGTCACCATCAGTGTATTTGACGCGTTACAGCAAATCCGGAACTGGGACCTGTGAAGAGAGCAGAGGATGAAAAGAACAATGAGCTGATGTAAGAACTCAGCAAAAAGCAGGGAACTGTCCATATGCTTTAGTATAGTAGTTATATTCTTGTATATGGGAGCAGTATTATAGTAGTTATATTCTTGTATATAGGAGCTGTATTATAGTAGTTATATTCTTGTATATAGGGGCAGTATTATAGTAGTTATATTCTGTATATAGGAGGCAGTAATATATATTATATTCTTGTAATATGAGCTGATTATAGTAGTTATATTCTTGTATATAGGGCAATAGTATATTAGGTAGTATTAATTCTTGTATATAGGAGCAGTATTATAGTTAATTCTTGTATATAGGGCAGTATATATAGTAGTTATATTCTTGTATATAGGGCAGTATTATAGTAGTTATATTCTTGTATATAGGAGCAGTATTATAGTAGTTATATTCTTGTATATAGGGCAGATATATAGTAGTTATATTCTTGTATATAGGAGCAGTATTATAGTAGTTATATTCTTGTATATAGGGCAGTATTATAGTAGTTATATTCTTGTATATAGGGCAGTATTATAGTAGTTATATTCTTGTATATAGGAGCAGTATTATAGTAGTTATATTCTTGTATATAGGAGCAGTATTATAGTAGTTATATTCTTGTATATAGGGGCAGTATTATAGTAGTTATATTCTTGTATATAGGAGCAGTATTATAGTAGTTATATTCTTGTATATAGGAGCAGTATTATAGTAGTTATATTCTTGTACATAGGGCAGTATTATAGTAGTTATATTCTGTATATAGGGGCAGTATTATAGTAGTTATATTCTTGTATATAGGAGCAGTATTATAGTAGTTATATTCTTGTATAAGGGGCAGTATTATAGTAGTTATATTCTTGTATATAGGAGCAGTATTATAGTAGTTATATTCTTGTACTATAGGAGCAGTATTATAGTAGTTATATTCTTGTATATAGGAGCAGTATTATAGTAGTTATATTCTTGTACATAGGAGCAGTATTATAGTAGTTATATCTTGTACATAGGGCATATTATATAGTTATATTCTGTATATAGGCAGTATTATAGTAGTTATATTCTTGTATATAGGAGCAGTATTATAGTAGTTATATCTTGTATATAGGAGCAGTATTATAGTAGTTATAATTCTTGTATATAGGAGCAGTATTATAGTAGTTATATTCTTGTATATAGGAGCAGTATTATAGTAGTTATATTCTTGTATATAGGGGCAGTATTATAGTAGTTATATTCTTGTATATAGGAGCAGTATTATAGTAGTTATATTCTTGTATATAGGGCAGTATTATAGTAGTTATATCTTATGCATTGTATATTAGATTCTGTATATAGAGCATATAGTAGTTATATTCTTGTATATAGGAGCAGTATTATAGTAGTTATATCTTGTATATAGGAGCAGTATTATAGTAGTTATATTCTTGTATATAGGAGCAGTATTATAGTAGTTATATTCTTGTATATAGGAGCAGTATTATAGTAGTTATATTCTTGTATATAGGAGCAGTATTATAGTAGTTATATTCTTGTATATAGGAGCAGTATTATAGTAGTTATATTCTTGTATATAGGGCAGTATTTATAGTATATATTCTTGTATATAGGAGCAGTATTATAGTAGTTATATTCTTGTATATAGGGGCAGTATTATAGTAGTTATATCTTGTATATAGGAGCAGTATTATAGTAGTTATATTCTTGTATATAGGAGCAGTATTATAGTAGTTATATTCTTGTATATAGGGGCAGTATTATAGTAGTTATATTCTTGTATATAGGGCAGTATTATAGTAGTTATATTCTTGTATATAGGGCAGTATTATAGTAGTTATATTCTTGTATATAGGAGCAGTATTATAGTAGTTATAGTCTTGTATATAGGGGCAGTATTATAGTAGTTATATTCTTGTACATAGGAGCAGTATTATAGTAGTTATATTCTTGTACATAGGAGCAGTATTATAGTAGTTATATTCTTGTAATAGGAGCAGTATTATAGTAGTTATATTCTTGTACATAGGGCAGTATTATAGTAGTTATATTCTTGTATATAGGAGCAGTATTATAGTAGTTATATTCTTGTATATAGGAGCAGTATTATAGTAGTTATATCTTGTATATAGGGGCAGTATTATAGTAGTTATATTCTTGTATATAGGAGCAGTATTATAGTAGTTATATTCTTGTATATAGGAGCAGTATTATAGTAGTTATATTCTTGTATATAGGAGCAGTATTATAGTAGTTATATTCTTGTATATAGGAGCAGTATTATATAGTAGTTATATTCTTGTACATAGGGGCAGTATTATAGTAGTTATATTCTTGTATATAGGGCAGTATTATAGTAGTTATATTCTTGTATATAGGAGCAGTATTATAGTAGTTATAGTCTTGTATATAGGAGCAGTATTATAGGAGTTATATTCTTGTATATAGGAGCTGTATTATAGTAGTTATATTCTTGTATATAGGGGGCAGTATTATCAGTAGTTATATTCTTGTATATAGGGGCAGTATTATAGTAGTTATATTCTTGTATATAGGAGCAGTATTATAGTAGTTATATTCTTGTATATAGGAGCAGTATTATAGTAGTTATATTCTTGTATATAGGGGCAGTATTATAGTAGTTATATTCTTGTATATAGGAGCATGTATTATAGTAGTTATATTCTTGTATATAGGAGCAGTATTATAGTAGTTATATACTTGTATATAGGGGCAGTATTTCAGTAGTTATATTCTTGTATATAGGGGCAGTATTATAGTAGTTATATTCTTGTATATAGGGGCAGTATTATAGTAGTTATATTCTTGTATATAGGAGCAGTATTATAGTAGTTATATTCTGTATATATGGGGCAGTATTATAGTAGTTATATTCTTGTATATAGGGCAGTATTATAGTAGTTATATTCTTGTATATAGGAGCAGTATTATAGTAGTTATATTCTTGTATATAGGGCAGTATTATAGTAGTTATATTCTTGTATATAGGAGCAGTATTATAGTAGTTAATTATTTTGTTACATAAGGGGCAGTATTATAGTAGTTATATTCTTGTATATAGGGCAGTATTATAGTAGTTATATTCTTGTATATAGGAGCAGTATTATAGTAGTTATATTCCTTTGTATATAGGAGCAGTATTATAGTAGTTATATTCTTGATATATAGGAGCAGTATTATAGTAGTTATATTCTTGTACATAGGGGCAGTATTATAGTAGTTATATTCTTGTATATAGGAGCAGTATTATAGTAGTATTTGTATATATAAGGTTTATTTTATAGGGCGATATAGTATTATACTGTATAAGGTTTATATTATTCTTGTACATAGGGGCAGTATTATATAGTTATTGTATAGCATATTTATTTGTATTATAGGGGCAGATAATTATTTGTAGAGATTATAGTATTTTCTTGTATATAGGGGCAGTATTATTAGTAGTTATATTCTTGTATATAGGCAGTAGATTATTATTAAGTTAGTTATATTCTTGTATATAGGAGCAGTATTACAGTAGTTATATTCTTGTACATAGGGGCAGTATTATAGTAGTTATATTCTTGTATATAGGGGCAGTATTATAGTAGTTATATTCTTGTATATAGGAGCAGTATTATAGTAGTTATATTCTTGTATATAGGAGCAGTATTATAGTAGTTATATTCTTGTGTATAGGAGCAGTATTATAGTAGTTATATACTTGTACATAGGGGCAGTATTATAGTAGTTATATTCTTGTATATAGGAGCAGTATTATAGTAGTTATATACTTGTATATAGGGGCAGTATTATAGTAGTTATATTCTTGTATATAGGGGCAGTATTATAGTAGTTATATTCTTGTGTATAGGAGCAGTATTATAGTAGTTATATTCTTGTATATAGGGGCAGTATTATAGTAGTTATATTCTTGTATATAGGAGCAGTATTATAGTAGTTATATTCTTGTATATAGGAGCAGTATTATAGTAGTTATATTCTTGTACATAGGAGCAGTATTATAGTAGTTATATTCTTGTGTATAGGGGCAGTATTATAGTAGTTATATTCTTGTATATAGGGGCAGTATTATAGTAGTTATATTCTTGTATATAGGGGCAGTATTATAGTAGTTATATTCTTGTATATAGGGGCAGTATTATAGTAGTTATATTCTTGTACATAGGGGCAGTAATATAGTAGTTATATTCTTGTATATAGGGGCAGTATTATAGTAGTTATATTCTTGTATATAGGAGCAGTATTATAGTAGTTATATTCTTGTATATAGGAGCAGTATTATAGTAGTTATATTCTTGTATATAGGAGCAGTATTATAGTAGTTATATTCTTGTATATAGGGGCAGTATTATAGTAGTTATATTCTTGTATATAGGGGCAGTATTATAGTAGTTATATTCTTGTATATAGGGGCAGTATTATAGTAGTTATATTCTTGTATATAGGAGCAGTATTATAGTAGTTATATTCTTGTATATAGGAGCAGTATTATAGTAGTTATATTCTTGTATATAGGGGCAGTATTATAGTAGTTATATTCTTGTATATAGGAGCAGTATTATAGTAGTTATATTCTTGTATATAGGAGCAGTATTATAGTAGTTATATTCTTGTATATAGGGGCAGTATTATAGTAGTTATATTCTTGTATATAGGAGCAGTATTATAGTAGTTATATTCTTGTATATAGGAGCAGTATTATAGTAGTTATATTCTTGTGTATAGGAGCAGTATTATAGTAGTTATATTCTTGTGTATAGGAGCAGTATTATAGTAGTTATATTCTTTTACATCGGAGCAGTATTATGGAGTTTCCTCGATCATAGTAGGGTTAATATTCTGTAATTACATGTCACCTGATCTGAGTTTAATAATATTATTGTTGATAATCTTCTATGGGTTATGATTGTTGCGTCACAATATAAAGTATAATGATTGTTTCTTCCTAGGTAGAGTGCAATAATTGCTGTAATATGATATCGCTGATTGCCGTCTTCGGTCTCTTCTTGGCTCGATGA
Source organism: Allobates femoralis (assembly GCA_033576535.1). Taxonomy (NCBI): domain Eukaryota; kingdom Metazoa; phylum Chordata; class Amphibia; order Anura; family Aromobatidae; genus Allobates; species Allobates femoralis. The sequence continues at coordinate 3,048,314 of JARQOC010000004.1, forward strand.
CTCAGTTTTCTTGGATTCTTATCTTATTGAGGACATAGCGGTTGTTAAACGTTGCACAATTAGTACTGTATATTGAGGTGTGGACTATTGTCAGATCATTTGTGAAACAAAGTGATACAATTGGGGCAATAACATGTCTGTGAATGAATCACTCTTCCATGTCGTAGACTTGTCCGGTGGACACCGCCGAGCCGCCAATATTCCCTTGAGCAGATTGAGACGTAAATCCATAGACGGTTTTCTGGGATTTTAATAAACTGGATCATTATATTTTTATTATGGGCTGCGACTTTTGGTTTTGCCACAATATATTCCTGAGGTGGCGGATTGGCCTTATGTGGCCTCCGGTTTGGTGCTTTTCCGGGAGGATCCGGTTGTGTTTGATTTTTGCATCGGACACCAAATCGGAGTCTGCATAATTTTTTGTGTCCGATAAAAACATTGGAAAAAAACAGATCCTCCTCGATCTGGCGCGATCATAGCATGGGAGCCTATGGGCGCCGCATCGCCCCGGATTTGACAAAAAATCGGACCGGTTCCCGGATGCATGGAGCTGAAGAGCGGGGTCTCTGAAAAGCAGCTGGGCTCATTCAGCACCATGGACAGAGCTCCACTGCTGAAATTTCAGCACTGGACAGCGACAGGCACGCGCACAAACGAATCCTGTTAATAAAAGGATCAAAGGGCATATTTGCCCTCAATTTGTGCACGCCAGGCGCTGTCAGGTTCTGTCCGGTGCATCCTGCAAAGTACCGGACAGACCCTGACAGCCAAAAACCATGGTGTGAAGCCTGCCTTAGTCATTCTTTATTGCCAGAATATGTGGAGTCTTCCATTGTCCAAGTTTGTGTATTGCTAATGTAATTATTTCACTCCCTTATCTTCTCTAACTACATACACTCCAAGGATAATTAAATGTGTGGCTTGAAATCCAGCCAATAAGAGCACAGTCTTATTTCACCAATCCTGGAAGAACACAATATACTTTGAAGTGTAGGCTTGGCATATAAAAACAGATTTGATTGAGTCATCGGGGTGTGATGATGCATTATCCGGCCTAAGCTCTTCGGCGATGGCTAGGGGATCAGAACCTGGATTATAATATTATACAGCTTTCAGTCTAGTATTCTAAAATTTGGCTGAAATATCAGAGACTACATAAGGAAGCTTGCCACTATTCAGTTCTTGGTGAGTGTCTGCCAAAAGTGGGGTGCTGCTGGATTGGAGTAGGAGGCCCTGGAAGCCCCAAAGGCACATGGATTCCAATCCCTGGTAAGCCACTGGGAGAGTGAGACTCTGTTGTTACATTGTGTGTTTTTCTGGGTTATGCTTTATATGCCTTTGACTGTTGGGAATCCAATAAAGTCTTACCATCGTGTGGTTCCCTCACCCTGTGTTGTTTGAGTAGTTACCTACGGGTAAGAAGTTTGGGCGTTCAGTTGGAATCCATGGCCGTGGTCCATGAGGTCTTGCTAAAGGCGGTCAAGCAAGTGGACTCCTATGTTTCCACATATATATTCGAAAGCACAAAATAAAAATGTAAATGAGATAAATGAAAATGACACTGATCAAAATTAGAGAACACTCTCAGATACCTGCAAGTTATTGTTGTTAATTTGGCACCTGGTGCTAATTTCCTTAAATTTCCTTACAAATGACCAACCCCTACGTAACTGCAGCCTAACTTTCCAGCTTGCACTGAAACCCTCCAGCAGCAGGTTGTCCAGATGAAGAGGAGTCGCCCTGGTCGTTCCAAGTCTGTGATTTCTAGAATATTGCATCTTTACAATATCACAAACTCTTTCAAGTCCCCCAAAAAGTCTGGTCGCCCTCGAAAGACAAATGCAAGAGAGGACGGGATAATGAGGAGAATCTCCCTGGGTAATCGTCTCATCACTGCAGCTGGAATAGCTGTCTCATCATAATATGTCATCAATTTTAAGAGGATTTGGACTGAAAGCCGACTTTGCTGTGACCAAACCTCTCATCAGCAGAAAGAATCAAAAGGCAAGACTCCGCTCTGGTGAGGAGCGTAATGTGTGGACAGAGGAGAAGTGGCCACAGTTCATTTTAGTGATTTTAATTTATTTGGATCTGATGGGAAACACGTTTGTTGACAAACTGGGGAAAGACTGAACCCAAAGTGTGTGAAGAAGTCAGTGACAGGAGGTGGAGGAGGGGTGAGGGTTTGGGGAATGTTTTCTGCAGGGGTTGGACCCCTCATACAGCGACATGGCAGAGTGAACACAAGTGTGGATCACAACCTTCAACAACACACGACTCCTTACATGTGTTCATCCTCAATCAGCAGCCCCCTGTCATACAACAAAATGGGTAAATCAGTTCCCAGAAACAGAAAACACTAAAACAATGAAATGGCCACAGCCCGGAGTCCTGAGCTAAACCCAATAAAAAAAGTTTCAGGCGCGGCCACCACTCCCCGTGACACAAGAGCGTTAACCCCGTATTGTTTCTTAACTTATTATTTGATATATTGTTTCAGTTTGTCACTCTAGTTAGGTTCCAGTCATGTTTTATTAGGTTATTCACATTTTATCATGTTTTATTGTCTTTTATTATGGCTCCTGTTCCTTTTTTATATCCCATATATTACGTCTTTTATTGTCTCGTGTTCCTCTTTGATATCAGAGTTATGATGTTTTTTATTATATCTTTTATCTCTATTTATTTTCCAATCCTTTAAAGTCCATTTGTTTTCTTTTTATTTATTAATATCACATGCCTCCTTGTATTGGTATTTCCACTCTTTTTACTGTTACACCCTATTTCCTTTATTAGTACTCTATATTTATTTTTATTTCTTCTTTTATTCATTTAATTTTTCATTACATTTTCTCTTCTTCACATCTCCTTTTTTCTATCACAAGTATTGCAATAATGTTTCACTTCATTTCTTTGCCACTTTTTATTTATCTATATTGACAATCAGTCCTTTTCCTCTCTTTTTCCATGGTAATACTTTTCTCCACCCCATTTCCCTTCTTTCTTTTGCATGGCAATACTTTTCCCCATCCTTTTTTCCCTTCCTTTGTATGTGTGGCGCCCCTATGGCTAGGCGCCACAGTGGGAGGTACTGCACCCCAAACAGAAGGTGTAGTGCCTCCGTAGTCATGGATATGGGGCTTCTTATAGAGTCTGTCATAAGCACGCAACACTAGGCCACCTTAAAATAGGGGACCGTATATTCAGTAGGTCCCAGGGGGTGGAGCCTAGAGTAGAGCGGGAGACTGGAGTGAGAGTGAGTGACAGTTAGGGAGTCATTCAGAAGGAGTCAATCCTGAGGAGGCAGCAAGGGCGGACGTCTGGAGACAGTGTCCGTGACAAGAGGGCACCTCGTTGGAGAGGGGGCAATCCTGGACTGGTTGGAGCCAGCTGGAGAGCCCGGATCATCACCGGCATACCGGAGCTGAGGCAGTCAGTCGGTCTATCCCAGACTGCAAACCGACAAGCTGTGGAACCGACACAAGGAAGCCATAGCACCATGGACTGAATCCCTACCTCTGTCCCAAAATAGGTCCAGGACACTCTTAGGGAAAGGACCGAATTCTGGTGGCGGGAGGATTAGCTTGTTGTCACTCCCGTCCGTACCGGTAAGGAACCGACTGTACCTAATAGTAACAGACCAGGGGAGCGGCGAAAAGTCTCTTCAGAGGTTGGTTAATGAGAGTGCGGAGGAACACAGATCCAGAAAGTTATTGCAAAGAAACCACTGACAGACTCTGCAAAGTTACCTCAAAATCTGTGGCTACGTCCCCACTAAACCAGACTGTACTGTTTACTTTATCATCTGCCGGTACCAGTAAAGAAACGTTGAGTTTAAGCGGTGTCTGTGCTCCTTTCTTCCGCTGCCCAGAGGGCTTCCACAGCATCAGAGAGGTGAGGACTACAACTCCGCTCATCTACCCCGCTGCCCTGAGGTAAGGCTCATCACCTTAGTGGCCGACCGCAGCGCTGGTAACCCAATTACCAGGTACCACAGGTGGCGTCACGATATCAATCCACCCATCATCATCACCCCCATTCCCTGCCATTGAGGGTCCAGGGCACGGAACCGGGAACCGACCAGCCGTGATCCCCCATCAAAGTAACCACCTGTCCTGGTATCAAAGTACCCCCTACCTTGTCGACCACCTCATTTGTTTCCACGGTAACAATGCTCTCCATCCCTATTCCCTTCCTTCTTTTCCATGGTAACGCTTTTCTCCATCCCTGTTCCCTTCCTACTTTTCCATGAAAAATTTCAGTAGGACAAAGTACCTCGTGGTCCGAGCTGCTGTCTTCATATGATGAAAAAAACCAGATACACCGGTATGCCTGGGTATGGTAGTAGCTAGTTTATTTTTCCAACGCGTTTCGGAGTCGTATCCCAAACTCCTTCCTCAGGGAACATCAAGATTACAGTGCAGACAATCTCTTTTAACATAGGCTGGCTTCACACTGCAGTTTTTTCACTGATCAGTGTCCATCCAGTTTGTGTGTCAAAACCAGGAGTGTCTCCAAAACTCAGAACAGGTGTCAATGTTTCAGTTATAGTTTTTCTCTGCAAGTTCCTCTCCTGGTTCCTCTCTGGGTTTTGGCACACAAACTGGATGGACACTGATCAGTGAAAAACTGCAGTGTGAAGCCAGCCATAGAAAAGGCGCGAAAATCAAATTGGATGTGATGTAGGTAAACAAGGAGGTGTGTAAGTGATGTCAAGATATTATGTGTACAAAAACTCGTAACAACGTGATCAAATGAAAGATGGTGAAGAAGGGGCACATATCAAAGTGTAAAAACATGGTTGTTACGGATAATTAGCACAAAGTGATATTACAGAAGATAAAGTGAGAAAAGAGTAGAGAACAAGAAAATAGAGGACAAGCTGGTGAGTAGAGATGAGCCACCACCCCGGTGTTCGAATTTGATTCGATTCGTCGAATCGACAGGGTGTTCGACGAATGTTTGTCGAATGCTCGACGAACACCGTCGAACACCCCGGAAAACGAACAATCCGGGCTTGTGGGGCTTTTTCACTTCCACAATGTATATACATACATTGTGAAAGTGAAAAAAGTGAAAGAAAGTGTTAAAAATAAAAAAATAATCAATGCTCACCTGTCCACGGTCCACCGAAGCCTCCGAAGTAAAAGAAAGGGTCCGAATCATAAAAATATCTATTTTAAGCTTTCCGGCAAGGTCCTGTGCTTATAGGACCTGTGGTGACGTCATGTTCTCGCGGGAACTCCGGTCATGTGACCGGAGTTCCCGCGAGAACATGACGTCACCACAGGTCCTAGAAGCCACAGGAACTTGCCGGAGGCTTCGGTGGACCGCGGACAGGTGAGCATACATTATTTTTTATTTTTTACACTTATTAGCTGTTTATTTTGGCTCAAAATGCGGCAGATGCGGTTTTCTGACCGCATCTGCCGCATTTTCGAACCAAAATCGAACATGTTCGAAATTCGCCGAATTGGAACTAAATTGTTCGAATTCGGCGAATGACTCGAATAGCGCCAAAATCAACTCGAATTTGAGATTGGCGAACTATTCGAGTCGAACATCGCTCATCTCTACTAATGAGCGGGTTAGAACCTGTGAGTGCAGGAGGAAAATATGAATGAAGTGTCTGCTCATCGAGTAGAGCTATAAGATCTTAGGATAGTGCTGACTGTAATATCAATATGAATCACCCTTATTTGAGGCAAAAAATGATAAATCGTGTTGTAAAGATCTCTTGCATCCCAGTATTTATATTTATACTGTGTTTGTTTTCTTTGTAGAGGTCTGGAATACAACTAAAAAAGAGCGAAAAAAGAAGGAAGGATCAAGGAAAAAATTATGGCAAGGCTGGATACACTAGCTGAAAAAATAAAATGTTAATTTGTAATAAACACTATTTTTATTGAAAATCTATAAATATATTAAAATTATATTCCAGTCTACCCGCATCTGCTGTCCATATAGACTTATTTTGTAAAGTGTGAAATGTTCTTGATCTTTGTTCTGCTGCTGCAATACTGTAATTTCCTCCGGGATCAATAAAGTTTATCTTATCTTATCTTATCTTATCTTATATTAAAAAAATAATGCGTTTAATAAAATCGTATATATATGTTAAAATGTAAAAATATGTATGTGTTATATTTATAAAAAGATGTTCTCTCATAATCAATAAAAATATATATATATGATGTCTCCCTAATATCGGTTTGAGTGTTAAAACCGGATTACTTTAATCTGGGAACTGCTCTATATCTTTGAAATACAAATAGAAAAGCGGCCAGGGCTAAACGGGTAAGGCTGGGTTCACACTACGATTTTATCAGTTCCGATGCTGTCCGATAAAAATCGGACAGCATCGGACCGATTTTGGCCCCATGCAGCCCTATGGGCATCGGACCGAATCGGATGTGCACTAAATGCCATCCGATTTGGTCCGATCCGATTCTGTCCGATTTTTTTATCGGTGCAAAAATCGGAGCATGCTCCGATTTTTGCACCGAAAATAAAATCGGACAAACTCGGATGGGACCAAATCGGATGACATTTAGTGCACATCCGATCCGACCCGATCAATTTGACATGGGGCCCTATGGAGCGGGGTCCGAGGAAACATCTGATGTCTCCTCGGACCCGATTTTAGTGTACTGAGCATGCAAAGCAAAAAATAAATAAATCTATGCTCACCTGTCCACGAGGCCCCCGGCGTCTCCCGCGCGTCTCCGGTGTCTCCAGGTGTCTTGCTGTCTGTGCTGACAGGACCTGCCGTGATGTCACAATCACATGACCGCCAGTAACCAATGACCGGCAGTCATGTGATTGTGACGTCACGCGAGGTCCTGTCAGCACAGAACAGCAAGACATCGGGAGACGCGCAGGACCGTGCAGGAGTTGTGGACAGGTGAGAAAAGATTGGAGGAGGAGAGGAGGACAAGAGGAGAGGAGGAGAGGAGGACAAGAGGGGAGGAGGGGGAGCACAAAGGAGGACAAGATGGGAGGTGGGGGAGCGCAATGGAGGACCGGGGGAGAAGGGGGTAGCGCAATGGAGGACTGGGGGAGAAGGGAGGAGTGCAATAAATGGAGGACCGCAATGGAGGACCGGGGGAGAAGGGGGAGGCGCAATGGAGGACCGGGGGAGAAGGGGGGAGCACTATGGAGGACCCGGGGAGAAGAGGGGGAGGACGGGAGACCACATTGGAGGACTTGTGAAAGACAAAAGAAATATAGGGGGCGCACTAGTGCATTACCATTATTACCAAGTGGGAAGATTCAATTAAGTAATCACTAACCTATTCCTGTTGTGCAATCCCTGCACAACAATGGTGTAGATTTAGAAAGTGGTCAGGGTCTCCTTTCTCCTGGTTCAAGTTCTAAGTTTGCAGGTCCTCAAGTCTCTGCAAGCTGCTCCAGCCGTGCACTTCAATAAGATAAGATTTGTGAATTCAATTTGCACGGTCTCGTGCTGAGCGCTCCAAAACAAAGCTGAGGACTCTGCTGACTGGAAAGTCCTTTTATTGAAAATCCTCCATCCGCCACGACATGTTTCGACGGTGTAGTACCGTCTTTCTCAAGTGGGAAAGACGGTACTACACCGTCGAAACATGTCGTGGCGGATGGAGGATTTTCAATAAAAGGACTTTCCAGTCAGCAGAGTCCTCAGCTTTGTTTTGGAGCGCTCAGCACGAGACCGTGCAAATTGAATTCACACATTGGAGGACTGGGGGAGAGACAGCTGATGACAGCTGACAGGGAGCGAGGTGATGGCGGGCATCAGATAAAATGTCGGAATCTGATGCCTATTTGGCATCCGTTTCCAGGAATCAGAAGAATCCGATGCTGTCCGATTTATATCGGACAGCATCGGATTTTACAAAATCGTTATGTGAAAGTAGCCTAATTCTAAAGTGATGATCCGGGAGCAGAAACCCTTAAAAAGAGACATAAAGTAGCAAGTGGTCGTGTGGCTCTCATTTAGATCAAAGGAAGAAGCGTACAGGCACTTAGAGAACGCTAGAAGACATACAGAAGTCTATAAGCAGAGATACAAAATTGCAAGAGGTTGTGTGCCTCTCACTGAGATCAAAAGAATTATAATAACTGAATATAAGAAGAAATGTGCAGGTTCTTGGATGGCGTGTGTCGTAAATCAAGCATAAGTCAAAGATTCCAGGGTGTACAAACTTTGGGAGCATGCAATAGATAAGATTGAATCCACACATTATATGAATAGAGTAAGGCAATGGGTGTTATTTATAAAAATGATATATATAAAAATCTTCACCATCTTTCATTTGATCACGTTGTTACGAGTTCTTGTACACATAATATCGTGACGTCACTCACACACCTCCTTGTTTACCTACGTCACATCCAATTTGATTTTCGCGCCTTTTATATGTTAAAAGAGACTGTCTGCACTGTAATCTTGATGTGCCCTGAGGAAGGAGCTTGGGATACGACTCCGAAACGCGTCGGAAAATAAACAGCTACCACCATATCCAGGCATACCGGTGTATCTGGTCTTTCTATCATACGAAGACAGCAGCTCGGACCACGAGGTACTTTGTCCTGCTGAAACTTAGCATGACCACAGTGACCTGTGGAGGTACGGTCCTGGCAGCAGCTGGACTGTTCTGAGCGATCACGCTGGTTGTGTGCTACACAACCCTATCAGGTGAGTGTGGAGACCCGGGGGTCAGTGGGCGCTCTCGTCCGCAGGCCCAGCCGCCTTTACAAAGACAGCGTGGACCAGGGCTCATCCCCAGCTGAACACCCGAGTTCCTTAACCGTGGGAGGAACACTACTCAGACAACACAGGGTCAGGGAATCACAATATCAAGGCTTTATTGGATCCCCAAACAGTTAACAGCATATAACGCATAACCAAGCATAACACATAATGTAACAGGCAACAGAGTCTCACCCTTCCGCTGGCTCACCAGGCTTTAGAATGTAGCACGGCAAAGTCTGTAGCCAGGTGACTGTATCATCCCAACCTGGGTTGCTTCCGTGTCCTTAAGCAGTCTATCACAGCCGAATGCGGTGCTGAAGTCCTTGTGGTTCTTTAGTCCGTGTTCCGATCCCCTTGGTCGGCACCGAAATGCCTAGGCCTGGGGTTTGGCTCGCTAACCGGATCCGAAGACCCTAGATTCGCTGCCTGTCTCCAATCTTCAATCTCCAAAAACTGCTGGTCAAAGTGAACAGTCCTCCTTATATACCCTCAGCCCTCATTGTAGGATATTGGGGACGTCATGATTGGTGCAATAAAATAGTCTTTTCATTGGCTGATCTCCAATCCTCATTTTACATAGTTTAGTCCTATTGCAATCCAAATGCTGATTGATATAGCAACTAGCAGTGATACAATGGAAGGGTAATATTAGACATTGAGTCTGCAAACCATGACATTAACACAATAGTGGCTGGGCCTCAATCCACATTCACAGGGTAATAGACAATGGACGATTAGCATAATTAAGTTCTCTGGCCTTCAATGACAAACAGGTTAGATAATTACATTACCAAGCTAAACTTTACCACAGAAATCTATGACAATACTGTAAGAAATTCTCTTTGACCATTACAAGTTTACAAACCAAAATGCAATATGATATGTCTGGATGAATAAGAAATCCTCCTACATTATATATTAAAGGGTCCATTTCGTCACAGTGAGCACTTCCTAGATTCCACCTTAATAATCCTGTCTCCTAAGGATAAGACCCTATTTGCGCATTCTCACCCCTATTCTACTTTTCCATGGTAACACTTCTCTCTACCCCTGTTCCCTTCCTTCTTTTCCATGGTAACACTTCTCTCTACCCCTGTTCCCTTCCTTCTTTTCCATGGTAACACTTCTCTTACCCCTTTTTCCTTTTTTATTTTCCATGGTAACACTTCTCTCTACCCCTGTTCCCTTCCTTCTTTTCCATGGTAACACTTTTCTCCACCCCTTTTCCCTTCCCTCTTTTCCATGGTAACACTTTTCTCCACCCCTTTTCCCTTCCCTCTTTTCCATGGTAAGGCTTCTCTCCACTAATTTTTTCTTCCTTCTTTTCTATGGTAACTCTTCTCTCTACCCCTGTTCCCTTCCTTCTTTTCTATGGTAACACTTCTTTCTACCCCTGTTCCCTTCTTTCTTTTCCATGGTATCTCTTGCTTCCCCCCTTTTGACTTCCTTCTTTTCCATGGTAACTCTTCTCTCTACCCCTGTTCCCTTCCTTCTTTTCTATGGTAACACTTCTTTCTACCCCTGTTCCCTTCCTTCTTTTCCATGGTAACACTTCTCTCCCCCCTTTTTCCCTTCCTTCTCCTCCATGGTAACACTTCTCTCCCCCCTTTTTACTTCCTTCTCCTCCATGGTATCACTTCTCTCCCCCCTTTTTCCTTCCTTCTCCTCTATGGTAACACTTCTCTCCCCCCTTTTTCCTTCCTTCTCCTCCATGGTAACACTTCTCTACCCCTGTTCCCTTCCTTCTCCTTCATGGTAACACTTCTCTCCCCCCTTTTTCCTTCCTTCTCCTCCATGGTAACACTTCTCTCCCCCCTTTTTCCTTCCTTCTCCTCCATGGTATCACTTCTCTCCCCCCTTTTTCCTTCCTTCTCCTCTATGGTAACACTTCTCTCCCCCCTTTTTCCTTCCTTCTCCTCCATGGTAACACTTCTCTCCCCCCTTTTTCCTTCCTTCTCCTCCATGGTAACACTTCTCTCCCCCATTTTTCCTTCCTTCTCCTTAATGTAACACTTCTCTCCCCCCTTTTTCCTTCCTTCTCCTCCATGGTAACACTTCTCTCCACCCTTTTTCCTTCCTTTTCCTCCATGGTAACACTTCTCTCCCCCCTTTTTCCTTCCTTTTCCTCCATGGTAACACTTCTCTCCCCCCTTTTTCCTTCCTTCTCCTCTATGGTAACACTTCTCTCCCCCCTTTTTCCTTCCTTCTCCTCTATGGTAACACTTCTCTCCCCCCTTTTTCCTTCCCTCTCCTCCATGGTAACACTTCTCTCCCCCCTTTTTCCTTCCTTCTCCTCCATGGTAACACTTCTCTCCCCCCTTTTTCCTTCCTTCTCCTCTATGGTAACACTTCTCTCCCCCCTTTTTCCTTCCTTCTCCTCTATGGTAACACTTCTCTCCCCCCTTTTTCCTTCCCTCTCCTCCATGGTAACACTTCTCTCCCCCCTTTTTCCTTCCTTCTCCTCCATGGTAACACTTCTCTCCCCCCTTTTTCCTTCCTTCTCCTCCATGGTAACACTTGCTTCTCCAATCTGCGTAAAACATTTTTTTTTTTTCGCTTCCAATGAACTTTATTGTTTTCAACAGTTCAAGTGAGCGCGTGTGATTTTGGCATTTTTTTAAATGTTTGCTACTTAAATCTTTGTAATACGTCAACACTTTTATTGCGGATGTGATGAAGACATTGGAGACTTCGAAATGTGTTGATGTAATTGAACCACTATAAACTGTGAAGGTGTCAGACTTCATCTGTCTGTAAGGCGGGCTTCACACCACGAATTTTCCCTGTCAGGTTATGTCCGGTGTTTTGCAGGATGCACCGGACAGAACCTAACAGCCCTGGACGCACAGAAACGTAAGGCAAATAGGCCCTCCGATCATGTTTTGTGCCGAATTAGTTCCTGCGTGCGGCTGCTGCTGTCCAGTGCTGAATTTCAGCATAGTGGTTGTAGGGGAGCTAGCGGCGGTGCTGAAATATCAGCTGTGGAGCTCTCTACGTGCTGAACCACAGCGGCGGCTATTTCAGCTGCGCTGTCCAGGTGCTGAATGAGCGCGGCTTGAATTTCAGAACCGCCGCTCCTTCAGCATCCGGCGTCAGGGAACCGGTTCGTTTTTCTGCCGCATCCGGACAGAACCTAACAGCCCTGGACGCACAGAAACGGAAGGCAAATAGGCCCTCCGATCATGTTTTGTGCCGGATTAGTTCCTGCGTGCGGCTGCTGCTGTCCAGTGCTGAATTTCAGCATAGCGGTTGGAGGGGAGCTAGCGGCGGTGCTGAAATATCAGCTGTGGAGCTCTCTACGTGCTGAACCACAGCGGCGGCTATTTCAGCTGCGCTGTCCAGGTGCTGAATGAGCGCGGCTTGAATTTCAGAACCGCCGCTCCTTCAGCACCCGGCGTCAGGGAACCGGTTAGTTTTTCTGCCGCATCCGGCGCCCATAGACTCCCATGTTATAGGCGCTGGATCACCCCTAATTTGGGAGGATCCGGTTTTGTTCGTTTTTTGCCCCGGTCACAAAAGATGCTGCATGCTCCGATTTTGTGTGTGGGGCAAAAAACAGAACCGGAGCCTCCCGGACAGACACAAATAAGTGCCATCCGGCCCCATAGGGATACATGGGGCCCAAAAGCCGGATCCGGCCGAGCCCAACAAATCGTAGTGTGAAGCCGGCCTAAAAGCAGGAAAAGTACTGTTGTTCCTACCTCCTGCAACCTTGAGGTTATCAATGTATCCACGTATGTGACTTCTGATGTACGACGTCAGGTCTGCTCATTAGGACTGTCCTTTGTACCTAACTATGCTTCTAATTATTTTACAGCCATTAAAGACCTTCAACTTTCCCAAGTAAACGTCTTATCAAAACGTTACAAGCTAAACCGCTGCCGAGATAGGTGTCAAGAGAACCGGAGGCATTAGATACTTTGGAGGAATTATTGATGGAACAAACAGATCGGTTCTAAACCTTCAGAACATTAAAGTCCAAGTATTGTCAGTCTGTCCACAAGAAGAAATCATCATGAAACTGGAATTAGAAGATATGAAAACTCCAACATTCATTGAGAATGACGATCGTACTCCTCTACAATGGAGAACTATACAATAATTGAAATCCATGGATGTAATCAAGGACAAAGGGGCCAACATGGTGATCTACACAATCATTGGGAATGAGAAGGAGGCATTTCAACAGCTGAATAACAACACTTCAAATATTGACATACAACCTGTGACGTGTAGTGAAATGGAGTTCTTTTCCTTTAGTCTATTATGGGTGAACGTCTGTGGCTCTGCAGATGAGCTGCTGTGTGTGTCAGGTTGTCCACTCCCCAAGTGTAAGCATACTACCCGTCAGCTGGTGTCGGTGAAAGAGTTCTTTCTCTGCAAAGACCGTGAGCTGTGCTGACGCCTTGCTTTGTAGCTTCATGGAGATTGCCATCTGACTGGAGTTGATGTGTTTATCCTGGAACAGGGCAAGGGTGGCGACCCAGACATCCTCACCTTTAGAGGTACTTCTGGGAACAGGGTCAGCCAGGATCCCCCAGTCTAAAGGTCAATCTGGTTCCCCTGATCGCCTTTTGACCGCCACTTCCATCCTGCTACCTAACCCCTTTTGTCCGTTACTCCACCACTTGACACAGCCCAATTGCAGCACATACGTGGAGATAAAAAAAACAGTTTTGCAAGGGGGCTTTTGATTGTGGCATTATTTCAAGTATAATATTGGATGGACTAACAACTAATGGTCCAAAAATCCAGATGTTTTTTCTCTGACCAAAAATATGTAAAGACCCCATTAATCCACCACGCCATCCTATTGTGTCCATTATTAATGGACCGTGCAAACCAATTTGTAAATTTGTGAAATACTATTTAAAACCACTGGTTGAGAATCTCCCTAATTAGAATCAATGTCCAAATAGGCCACCTCCTGCTGACTCCAACTCAAAAATATTTCCCCGATCCGTACATTCCTTGACCAAGAAACTGCAAAAACACTGGTACACGCCCTCGTCATCTCTCGCCTCCACTACTGCAACCTCCTGCTCTCCAGCCTCCCATCTAGCACCCTTGCACCACTCCAACTTATCCTAAACTCTGCTGCCCGAATAATCCACTTGTCTCCCCGTTATTCCCCAGCCTCTCCACTCTGCCAAGCCCTTCACTGGCTTCCCTTTGCCCAAAACCCTTACCACTTACCTGCACACAATCTGATCTCCTTCTCTCCTCCCCTCTCATCTCTGCTTCTCACAACTGTATGCAAGATTTTTCTTGTGCTTCCCCCATACTCTGGAACTCTCTGCCCTGACACATTAGACTCTTGTGTATACCATCAACACCTTCAAAAGGAACCTGAAGACCCGACAAGCTACAACCTGCAGTGACCCTCAGTTCACTAACCACCATATGACCAGCCCTACCCTCTCCTACTGTATCCTCACACATCCCTTGCAGACTGTGAGCCCTCATGGGAAGGGACCTCTCTCCTCACCTACTGTATCCTCACTCATTCCTTGTAGACTGTGAGCCCTTGGTGACAGGGTCCTCTCTCCTCACCTACTGTATAGTCCTTGTAGATTGTGATCTCTCGCAGGCAGGATCCGCTATCCTCACCTACTGTATCCTCACACATCCCTTGTAGATTTGACACTTACTTCAGGGCAGCTGGGCACCAGCGAGTCGACACAGAGCTCTCCTCTCTCTTCTCTCAGGGGCAAGCTGTGTTTTTCCTCACAGCTCTGCTGGATTTCCTGTCCCAGGGTGCACTTCCAGGTTAGAGATACGTTACAAATGGCGACCCCCCGAAGCACGAGACCGTGCGAAACGGCCCGTTGTTGCGACCCCCATCCTCCCTCCACTACCCCTGAAAAATCACCTGTTTTCAAGGAATAAATAATAAAGAAACATTGCTGAAACCTGCCCGGTGAGTTGCTGCCATTCTCTGGATGAACGTTCTGTGTAACGTATCTCTAACCTGGAAGTGCACCCTGGGACAGGAAATCCAGCAGAGCTGTGAAGAGAAACACAGCGTGCCCCTGAGAGAAGGGAGAGGAGAGCTCTGTGTTGACTTGCTAGTGCCCAGCTGCCCTGAAGTAAGTGTCAAGTCTACAAGGGATGGGTGAGGATACATTAGGTGAGGAGAGGACCCTGCCCACGAGGGCTCACAGTCTACAAGGGATGGGTGAGGATACAGTAGGTGAGGAGAGAGGGCCCTGCCTGCGAGATTTCACAGTCAACAAGGGATGGGTGAGGATTCAGTAGGGGGGAGAGGACCCTGCCCACGAGGGCTCATAGTCTACAGGACAGATAGCAGTGAGATGGGCTGCCGAACTACAGACAATTCTGAAATGGCCCGTTGTTGCGACCCCCATCCTCCCTCCACCACCCCTGAAAAACCGCCTGTTTTCATGGAATAAATAATAAAGAAACACTGCTGAAACCTGCCCGGTGAGTTGCTGCCATTTTCTGGATGAACATCCCTTGTAGACTGTGAGCCCTCAGGGGCAGGGTCCTCTCTCCTCATCTACTGTATCCTCACCCATTCTTTGTAGACTGTGAGCCCTTGCGGGCAGGGTCCTCTCTCCTCACCTACTGTATCCTCACCCATCCCTTGTAGACTGTGAGCCCTCGCAGGCAGGATCCTCTCTCCTCACCTGCTGTATCCTTTTCCATCCCTTGCAGACAGTGAGTCCTCATGGGCAGGGTCCTCTCTCCTCACCTATTGTATTCTCATCAAATCCCTTATAGACTGTGAACCCTCGTTGGCAGGGTCCTCTCTCTCCTCATCTACTGTATCCTCACCCATCCCTTGCAGACTGTGAGCCCTCATGGGCAGGGTCCTCTCTCCTCACCTACTGTATCCTCACCCATCTCTTGTAGACTGTGAGCCCTTGTGGGCAGGGTTCTCTCTCTTCACTTAATGTATCTTCACCCATCCCTTGTAGACTGTGAGCCCTCGCGGGCAGGGTCCTCTCTCCTCATCTACTGTATTCTCACCCATCCTTTCTAGACAGTGAGTCCTCGTGGGCAGGGTCTTCTCTCCTCACCTACTGTATCCTCACCTATCCCTTTTAGACTGTGAGCCGTTGTGGAGAGGGTCCTCTCCCCCACTGTATCCTCACACATTCTTTGTAGACTGTGAGCCCTCGTGGTCAGGGTCCTCTCTCTGCCATCTACTGTATCCTCACCCATCCCTTGTAGACTGTGAGCCCTCGTGGGCAGGGTCCTCTCTCCTCTCCTACTGTATCCTCACCCATCCTTTTCTATTTACTATAGAAATGTACCAGTGTGGTGTCAGAACTGGTCCCAGGTCCCGTATCTCTGCTCTAATTATCTTCTCTGGCTTTTGCGATGTTCTGTATTGATACCATGAATTATATGAAAAATAGAAAAAATGTATAGGCGGCACTCACCGATACGATGAATTAGTAAAGAATTACTAATAGATTATTGTGGAGTTTCCCTCTATATCGGATACTTATATCTCAAACAAGAGGGGTCGTGCTCCCTTGGCTCACAATACCAAATAAGCTGGATCATTTGGATCCTACACAGCTCCCTGTGAAATGTGTCCCCCCAGGTGAACACGTATTTAAGGTGACGTTGATGAGGACAAAGTTCGGCCCACCTGAAGGCGAAACCCCACATTTTTGCAACCGGCCCATTAAATTGATGAGTGGGCGGCGTTTTGTTCAGATGGGCGGAGTTATTTCTAACGAACACCGGAGTTTTTTGCAAAGTGACAACTTTTAATAGAATTTAGTGTCACTTGTGTGCCGGCCCCTATCGTTCATAGCGGGAGGCGAGTCTTGGTCTGGGATTGGTCGCGACTATCACATCAATACCGGTCAGCAAAGACTGAGCACCAAACTGAATACTCACAATTAAGCAGGTTTAGGATATGACATTCTAGATACTAAGTTACCGGTCATAGAGGTTAATGATGTCATCTGTCAATACTTGGAAATCATGACCATGGTGGGCCGGAAGTGACGTACCGTGAAGGAGTAGGGTACTGCTTATTATGTATTTCAGTCTCTTATGTCCTATGATGTTATGGTTCATACCTCACACTCTCTGTACTCACCGTCTCAGGTCACGCTCCGTATGGTTCGCTACCCAAGGACATCCTTGTAGAGCGTTAATCAAGGTGTAAAACTTAGCTTTGTCCAATCTAGAAGGAAAACATATTTCTATGAGTATTGATTTATGGGAATTTTGATCCAACCTGAATATGACATTGTCCAGATCCGCTATTTGGGTCAACAGAGATAGATTCTAAAATTGCACTAAATTTTGATTCTGGCAGAAGTGAATTTTTGGGGGGAAAATATGTTTTACAACAAATTAAAAAAAAAATCACATTCCTCTGAATTATTTTAAATTCGATTTGCAAGAAACCGGCAAAATGTCAGCGGCCATAAGAAGTCTAATTCTCCCTCTCCTCAGCCCTCACCTTCCATGTGCCACTCCCGCCCATCTCCCATCGGTTCTTCTGTCTTCTTTGGTCGTCTCGAGTCTTGGGTCACCTCTGGCCATGTCTTCTCCTCACTGTCACACTCTGTCACTTTGGGTGTGATAACGGTTGCATCCCTCAGTGCCACAATGTAACACGTCATTTACATCGGCCATGTGAATCTCACCCTAAGTGATGTCGTGAGATCCATTGATGGAAGGTTCATCTTGAAGTGACCGTAGATCCACAATGAAGACAGAAGGCAGAAGAGCTCCTTAGACGACCAGCGAAGGAACGACAGGAACATGGAGGACCCAGGAGAGGGGACTCTATCATTTAACACTTGATATAAACCTGAGTATGTTGTAGGATTACTGTACATTACACTTCTATGTGTGGACACCTCCATTATCTCCCTCTAGTACGGCCTCTGATCTACTCAGGATCTGATGTGTAAGAGTTTTAAAGGGGAACTCATGGGAGATTAAAAAAAATGTGTAAAGTCCCTGCCCTCCTACATGATGGAGCAGAGCCGGGCACTACGGTTCTAGGATCTATAGATCACTTATAAATCAATAAACTCATATCTGCTCCTCAGCTCTCACCCCCTCCCTTAAGAGACAGAGAAATTCAGCCTCATGCTGTAGCAGTAACAGGGTGTGTGTCGGGGGCATGGGCCCTGGGGGCTCCAGGATCATCTTACATTCCTGCCCCCTCATACTTCTGTATTGGCAGGGGTCATGGACTATGGGGGTTTCAGGATCATCCTACATTCCTGCCACCTCATACTTCTGTATGGGCAAGGGTCATGGATTATGGGGGCTCCAGAATTATCCTCCAGTCCTGCCCCCTCATACTTCTGTATGGGCAGGTGACATGGACTATGGGGGTTCCAGAATAATCCTATATTCATGCCCCCTCTTACTTCTGTATGGGCAGGGGTTGTGGACTATGGGGGCTCCAGGATCATCCTACATTCCTGCCTCCTCATACTTCTGTATGGGAAGGGGTTGTGGACTATAGGGACTCCAAGATCATCCTATATTCCTGCCCCCTCATAATTCTGTATGGGCAGGGGACATGAACCCTGGGAGCTCCAAGATCATCTTACATTCCTGCCCCTCATACTAATGTATGAACAGGGGGTGTGGCTTCAGGCCCCCTTTTTCACACTAAAATCAAACCCCTGATATGCCATCCTATGTAATGTATACAGGGATGTTCTCTCTTCATATAGCAATCATCTCACCAAGCAGATATAAATACACGCTGTGATCCTCTGCTGTACAATGATATGATGGTGCATAATGTGTGCTGCCATGTATCAGACTAGGAGCACAGGCAAAACACTGCATTGATTGATTCAGCACTGCCATGGTCTCCCCCCCCCCCCCCTGATATCAACTTGGTAGCTCCCTGTCCCCTTAAACTATAGCATTATACATGACTGAATGTCTCTGCCCCTGAGGGAGGGGTGAGAGCTGAGGAGCAGATATGATGTTATTGATTTATAAGCAATTATAGATCCTACAACTGTAGTGCCCAGCTCTGCTCCATCATATAGGAGGGCAGGGATTGGACTAAAAAGGTTTTATCTCCTGAAGTTCCCCTTTAAACCTGACGTTGCTGAAGTTCTACTTTACCCTATAGCTATAAACTCAAGGAGAACAATATGATCAAAAGGTCGGAATATATCTGCAAGGGCAAAGTGTATATTATGATGATGTGTACATCTCTGTACTGCTTGTACTTTTCACCTATTAATAATGTCATGTTTACTTGTAAATATATACAAACCCTTTTAATTGTATTTTTATTATTAATAATAATAATAATAATAGTTAATAATTATTTACTAATAATTAGTCAACTATAGTAAGCTGCTGTTCTATAATGACATTATTTTTAGTATATACTCCTTAAGTTCACTTTACAATATATTTAGCATTACATTTTGTATAATGGATTGGGATCAAGTGACCTGTCACTACCAGCCAATCAGATGGCCGGTAGCGATCTGGCCAATCAGATGGCGCCACGTCACAACTACGTCATCGCTAGCAGCCACCTGATTGGCCAGTTTGCAAGGTCCTGACAGTACATCTAGGACCTTGCAAATTGGCTAATCAGGTGGTCGCTAGCGATCACGTGGTTGTGACGTGGCGCCATCTGATTGGCCAGATTGCTACTGGCCATCTGATTGGCTGGTAGTGACAGGTCCTTGTCCAGCGATCGGAGGTGAGATTTTCTGGTCCCGGTGCAGGGGTCGACAGGTGAGTATGTAAGTTTATTATTTTAACAACTTTTAGTCACTTTTAGCCTACTTTTGCAGTTAATCTATAGATACACTGCGAAAGTATTAGGACTACTCGCTACTCCCGAGTACACATAAGTACTCAGAGAGAAGCGAGTACCCGAATACCGAATAGTAACGAGTATACTCGCTCATCCCTAATCACAAACAAAAATCATGAAAAAACAGTGGCAATCATTACCAATAGTGTGCAATGCACTGAGATGGCAGATTGGGAGCGAATCCCACACCCCCAACTGCACCCATATGGCCCATAGTTAGATTGTGAGCTCCAATGGGGATAGTGTTGCAAATACAGTTGTGGCCAAAAGTATTGACCCCCTGCAATTCTGTCAGATAATACTCAGTTTCTTCCTGAAAATGATTGCAATCACAAATTCTTTGCTATTATTATCTTCATTTAATTTGTCTTCAATGAAAAAACATAAAAGAGAATGAAGCAAAAAGCAAAACATTGATCATTTCACACAAAACTCCAAAAATGGGCCAGACAAAAGTATTGGCACCCTCAGCCTAATACTTGGTTGCACAACCTTTAGCCAAAATAACTGCGATCAGCCGCTTCCGGTAACCATCAATGAGTTTCTTACAATGCTCTGCTGGAATTTTACACCATTCTTCTTTGGCAAACTGCTCCAGGTCCCTGATATGTGAAGGCGCCTTCTCCAAACTGCCATTGTTAGATCTCTCCACAGGTGTCTATGGGATTCAGGTCTGGACTCATTGCTGCCACCTTAGAAGTCTCCAGTGCTTTCTCTCACACCATTTTCTAGAGCTTTTTGAAGTGTGTTTTGGGTCATTGTCCTGCTGGAAGACCCATGACCTCTGAGGGAGACCCAGCTTTCTCACACTGGGCCCTACATTATGCTGCACAATGTGTTGGTAGTCTTCAGACATCATAATGCCATGCACACGGTCAAGCAGTCCAGTGCCAGAGGCAGCAAAGCAACCCCAAAACATCAGGGAGCCTCCGCCATGTCTGACTGTAGGGAGCGTGTTCTTTTCTTTGAATGCCTCTTTTTTTCTCCTGTAAACTCTATGTTGAGGCCTTTGCCCATAAATCTCTACTTTTGTCTCATCTGACCAGAGAACATTCTTCCAGAACGTTTTAGGCTTTCTCAGGTAAGTTTTGGCAAACTCCAGCCTGGCTTTTTTATGTCTCGGGGTAAGAAGTGGGGTCTTCCTGGGTCTCCTACCATACAGTCCCTTTTCATTCAGACGCCGACGGATAGTACAGGGTGACACTGTTGTACCCTCGGACTGCAGGGCAGCTTGAACTTGTTTGGATGTTAGTCGAGGTTCTTTATCCACCATCCACACAATCTTGCGTTGAAATCTCTGGTCAATTTTTCTTTTCCGTCCACATCTAGGGAGGTTAGCCACAGTGCCATGGGCTTTACACTTCTTGATGACACTGCGCACGGTAGACACAGGAACATTCAGGTCTTTGGAGATGGACTTGTAGCCTTGAGATTGCTCATGCTTCCTCACTATTTGGTTTCTCAAGTCCTCAGACAGTTCTTTGGTCTTCTTTCTTTTCTCCATGCTCAATGTGGTACACACAAGGACACAGGACAGAGGCTGAGTCAACTTTAATCCATGTCAACTGGCTGCAAGTGTGATTTAGTTATTGCCAACACCTGTTAGGTGCCACAGGTAAGTTACAGGTGCTGTTAATTGCACTAATTACAGAAGCATCACAGGATTTCTCTAACAGTGCCAATACTTTTGTCCACCCCCTTTTTTATGTTTGGTGCAATTAGATCCAATTTGGCTTTAGGACAATTGTTTTTGTGTTTTTTCATTGAAGACAAATTAAATGAAGATAATAATAGCAAATAATTTGTGATTGCAATCATTTGCAGGAAGAAACTGAGGATTATCTGACAGAATGGCAGGGGTGTCAATACTTTTGGCCACAACTGTATATGTAAAGTGCTGTGGAATTAATAGCACTATATCAATGAATACATTGACATAATATCTGTAACTTGGGTGTTGTATCTACAGAGCTCCAGGGTGATTGACGATAAGTTGCCCAGAATATTTTTTCAGAAATGGCGGCTTAGTCAGGTGTCAGCTAGCGGACATTTCCCAGGTTTATCATGTGATTCCTTGGCTTGTGGTTTTCACAGGTGAAGTATATTAATGAAAGGTTTCACGGCTTCATTGCTGCCTATTCATGTCCTAATAGAACAGGAGGACATGATCAGACGTGTGGTTCCCTCCAGGATAATAGTGCTGGTTCTCTTGGCGTCAGGTGCCGCTCACTTCTCCTTTCTTTCTTGGCACCTGCCTGGTTATAAACAATCTTGTTGGCAGGTTCCAGGGTTTGTAATCACTATAATTAATCAATCACGGTGACCACAATGAAGTGATCCTAATCCGAGGACTTTGCTGTCCACCTTCATCCCTTGGACTGACATCTGCTACTTATTTGGTCTATCAGAATTGGCAAACGTCTTCTGTATCTGTCCTAGGACAGGCCGGCAGATCATGGTGAACTCTTTATGCCCCATGACCAAACCCAACAGCTTGGCCATTGTGCAGACAAAGATAAAGCACAAAGCTAAAGTCCTGGTAAGAAGAAGATCATCAACAGGGTGAACTATGGTGAAGACGGGAGGGAGGAAGCAGCAGGGACCCAATAATTCACTATAATGAAGACCTCCTAATTATTAGGTTTCTGAACTGTGTCCGTGTCTGACTTACAGCAGGTAACTCATCGACTTGCTTAGTCCAGTAATAGTCAGTTTATATGGACCAAGTGGTGGAGTTAAACAACCACAGGTCAGTGAACGGTTTTATAGTGTGGCGCTCTGCTCACACAGGTAACCACAGATCTCTCTGCTGCACAGGTGGGTTTCCACAGCAGGTACCTACTACAAACAACACCTTCCATCCCAGCACAGTAGGGGGAGCTCCACTTGCTGCCCTTAGGCAGGATCCCCTATATATACTGCTGCTGGGGGTGGAGTTAGTCAGAGTGTGCAGATGCTAGGAGAGCTGCAAAGACGTCCTGGTGGTCGGTGCTGCGTTCAGGCCCGAACCAGTGACCCGGAGTGGCCCTTCAGCATCCCACCAGCCTATGTGGGACTGAGGGCAGGGAGCTCAGAGCAGAAAAGGGAGCGAGGAGCTTGAGAGAGTTCGTCCCAGGAGAAACACCGGATATTGGGGATCCGCACCTGTGGGGGACTATAGGCCCACAGAAAACTCCGTCCCACCATGGAAGCTTCAGCTACCCGGTCTCCCAGGAGGGTCAAGAGAGGGAGCCAGACACAGCAGGCCAGCCGCAGTGTCCAGAGAGGGTCATCCCGGAGACCACACAGGAGGAGAAAGTGACAGGCAAGAGAGAGAGTGGAGGCAAGTCAGGCTGCAGCAGGCTGTGCTTCAGAAACTACACAAAGCAGAGGAGACCTTATACCCACTTGCTGTGGGGACCCACTGTGCAGCCCGTTCACCCGTCAGTGCTATGAATCGTGTACCTGCTCAACACCAGTAAAAGGTAAAAGAGACTTTCCTGCATGTGTGCATTCTTCCTTTCTACTCCCAGCATCCTCTATAGACTATTCCAGCTCTCCCTATACAATCTCAGCTCCACTACAACCTGTCCCACCTCACTACGCTGCCCCGGAGCTCCCAGTCCTGCCTGCGGAGGACTATACCATTTCAGCCGCAAAACCACCGACCTCCGGAGGACTGTAGCGGTGCTAGTGACATCTCACCAGGTACTGCAGGTGGCGTCACGACAAACTATAAACTTGTACATAATCCCCTGTATATAAATCCCCCTTTTAAAGACAGGCCCAGGACACGGGGTCAGGCGCAGCCACCATTCCCTGTGACACAGCAGTTAACCCTTTGCCGCCTGACACCCAAGTACCCCATACCCTGGGGTCGACAATAGCCTGTTTCAATAGGACGACACATCACCCGGAATGGTGACCTGTTTTACTTTACAAAAAAATTATTTCTCCTGATGATCAAGAGATTTCCATTGAGTGATTTAGCCTGAAAATACTGAAAGATTACAAGTTGAGCATATAATCAACAAAATGTACCGCATTGAACTCTAGGACCCTTCACTTTCTGTTCACATAGGGAAACTACTAGAAACAGGTAGCAGTGATACAGCAGAGACTAATAGTAACAGGGAGCAGTGATACAGCAGAGACTAATAGTAACAGGTAGCAGTGATACAGCAGAGACTAATAGTAACAGGTAGCAGTGATACAGCAGAGACTAATAGTAACAGACAGCAGTGATACAGCAGCGACTAATAGTAACAGGCAGCAGTGATACAGCAGAGACTAATAGTAACAGGTAGCAGTGAAACTGCAGAGACTAATAGTAACAGGTGGCAGTGATACAGCAGAGACTAATAGTAACAGGCAGCAGTGATACAGCAGAGACTAATAGTAACAGGCAGCAGTGATACAGCAGAGACTAATAGTAACAGGTAACAGTGATACAGCAGAGACTAATAGTAACAGGTAGCAGTGATACAGCAGAGACTAATAGTAACAGGCAGCAGTGATACAGCAGAGACTAATAGTAACAGGTAGCAGTGATACAGCAGAGACTAATAGTAACAGGTAGCAGTGATACAGCAAGACTAATAGTAACAGGTAGCATGAGACACAAAGAACTAATAGTATACAGGTAGCAGTGATACAGCAGAGACTAATAGTAACAGGTAGCAGTGATACAGCAGAGACTAATAGTAACAGGTAGACAGTGATACAGCAAGGACTAATAGTAACAGGTAGAAGTGATACAGCAGAGACTAATAGTAACAGGCAGCAGTGATACAGCAGAGACTAATAGTAACAGGTAGCAGTGATACAGCAAGACTAATAGTAACAGGCAGCAGTGATACAGCAGAGACTAATAGTAACAGGTAGCAGTGATACAGCAGAGACTAATAGTAACAGGAAAGCAGTGATACAGCAGAGACTAATAGTAACAGGTAAGCAGTGATACAGCAGAGACTAATAGTAACAGGTAGCAGTGATACAGCAGAGACTAATAGTAACAGGAGCAGTGATACAGCAGAGACTAATAGTAACAGGCTAGCAGTGATACAGCAAGAGACTAATAGTAACAGGCAGCAGTGATACAGCAGAGACTAATAGTAAACAGGTAGCAGTGATACAGCAGAGACTAACAGTAACAGGCAGCAGTGATACAGCAGAGACTAATAGTAACAGGAGCAGTGATACAGCAGAGTACTAATAGTAACAGGCAGCAGTGATACAGCAGAGACTAATAGTAACAATAGCATGATACAGCAGAGACTAATAGTAACAGGCAGCAGTGATACAGCAGAGATAATAGTAACAAATAGCAGTGATACAGCAGAGACTAATAGTAACAGGTAGCAGTGATAAGCAGAGACTAATAGTAACAGGCAGCAGTGATACAGCAGAGACTAATAGTAACAGGCAGCAGTGATACAGCAGAGACTAATAGTAACAAATAGCAGTGATACAGCAGAGACTAATAGTAACAGGCAGCAGTGATACAGCAGAGATATAATAGTAACAAATAGCAGTGATACAGCATAGGACTAATAGTAACAGTAGCAGTGATACAGCAGAGACTAATAGTAACAGGCAGCAGTGATACAGCAGAGACTAATAGTAACAGGTAGCAGTGATACAGCAGAGACTAATAGTAACAAGGTAGCAGTGATACAGCAGAACTAATAGTAACAGGTAGCAGTGATACAGCAGAGACTAATAGTAACAGCTAGCAGTGATTACAGCAGAATAATAGTAACAGGCAGCAGTGATACAGCAGAGACTAATAGTAACAGGCAGCAGTGATACAGCAGAGACTAATAGTAAACAGGTAGCAGTGATAGAGCAGAGACTATAGTAACAGGCAGCAGTGATAGCAGCAGAGACTAATAGTAACAGGCAGCAGTGATACAGCAGAGACTAATAGTAACAGGTAGCAGTGATACAGCAGAGACTAATAGTAACAGGCAGCAGTGATACAGCAGAGACTAATAGTAACAGGCAGCAGTGATACAGCAGAGACTAATAGTAACAGGCAGCAGTGATACAGCAGAGACTAATAGTAACAGGTAGCAGTGATACAGCAGAGACTAAAGTAACAGGCAGCAGTGATACAGCAGAGACTAATAGTAACAGGCAGCAGTGATACAGCAGAGACTAATAGTAACAGGCAGCAGTGATACAGCAGAGACTAATAGTAACAGATAGCAGTGATACAGCAGAGACTAATAGTAACAGGCAGCAGTGATACAGCAGAGACTAATAGTAACAATGCAGTGATACAGCATAGGACTAATATGTAACAGGCAGCAGTGATACGAGCAGAGACTAATAGTAACAGGCTAGCAGTGATACAGCAGAGACTAATAGTAACAGGATAGCAGTGATACAGCAGAGACTAATAGTAACAGGTAGCAGTGATACAGCAGAGACTAATAGTAAACAGCAGGCAGTAGAATACAGAGCAGAGAGACTAATAGTAACAGAGTAGCAGTGATACAGCAGAGACTAATAGTAACAGGTAGCAGTGATACAGCAGAGAACTAATAGTAACAGGCAGCAGTGATACAGCAGAGACTAATAGTAACAGGCAGCAGTGATACAGCAGAGACTAATAGTAACAGGTAGCAGTGATACAGCAGAGACTAATAGTAACAGGTAGCAGTGATACAGCAGAGACTAATAGTAACAGGAGCAGTGATACAGCAGAGATAATAGTAACAGCAGCAGTGATACAGCAGAGACTAATAGTAACAGGCAGCAGTGATACAGCAGAGACTAATAGTAACAGGCAGCAGTGATACAGCAGAGACTAATAGTAACAGGCAGCAGTGATAAGCAAGAACTAATAGTAACAGGCAGCAGTGATACAGCAGAGACTAATAGTAACAGGTAGCAGTGATACAGCAGAGACTAATAGTAACAGGCAAGCAGTGATACAAGCAGAGACATAATAGTAACAGGTAGCAGTGATAGAGCAGAGACTAATAGTAACAGGTAGCAGTGATACAGCACAGACTAATAGTAACAGGTAGCAGTGATACAGCAGAGAATAATAGTAACAGGCAGCAGTGATACAGCAGAGACTAATAGTAACAGGCAGCAGTGATACAGCAGAGACTAATAGTAACAGGTAGCAGTGATACAGCAGAGAACTAACAGTAACAGGCAGCAGTGATACAGCAGAGACTAATAGTAACAGGCAGCAGTGATACAGCAGAGACTAATAGTAACAGGTAGCAGTGATACAGCAGAGACTAATAGTAACAGGTAGCAGTGATACAGCAGATACTAATAGTAACAGGTAGCAGTGATAGAGCAGAGACTAATAGTAACAGGTAGCAGTGATACAGCAGATACTAATAGTAACAGGCAGCAGTGATACAGCAGAGACTAATAGTAACAGGTAGCAGTGATACAGCAGAGACTAATAGTAACAGGTAGCAGTGATACAGCAGATACTAATAGTAACAGGTAGCAGTGATAGAGCAGAGACTAATAGTAACAGGTAGCAGTGATACAGCACAGACTAATAGTAACAGGTAGCAGTGATACAGCAGAGAATAATAGTAACAGGCAGCAGTGATACAGCAGAGACTAATAGTAACAGGCAGCAGTGATATAGCAGAGACTAATAGTAACAGGTAGCAGTGATACAGCAGAGACTAAAAGTAACAGGCAGCAGTGATACAGCAGAGACTAATAGTAACAGGTAGCAGTGAAACAGTAGAGACTAATAGTAACAGGCAGCAGTGATACAGCAGAGACTAATAGTAACAGGCAGCAGTGATACAGCAGAGACTAATAGTAACAGGTAGCAGTGATAGAGCAGAGACTAATAGTAACAGGTAGCAGTGATAGAGCAGAGACTATTATTAACAGATAGCAGTGATACAGCAGAAGTAAATGTATTCATTTATCGCCTTTGTTTTTCGAGGCATAATGTTCTGATTTAGGAGTATATAACTTCAGTTTTAAAAAAATTCCTTTTTTTTTTCAAAAAATGTCAAATTTGCAATATTTTTAATACATGTAAGGCCCTTTCACATCAGCGTTTTTTTCAAATCGCGGCAGATGCGGTGAAAAAAACACATCTGCCGCGATTAACGCATAACCGCAACACTTGCGGCACACATGCGGCAAGCCCCATGCAATGTCTATGGGGCTTGCGGTAAGGGTGCGGCAGGTGCGGCAAGTGCGGTTTCGGCACTTGCGGCAGGTGCGGCCGCGAAACAAACCGCTAGTGTGAAAGCACCCTAAGACATGTCAATGTGAATTCATCGACAATGTAAAGTAAAATGTGTCAAGATAAACAGTCTCAGGAGCTCGGGGAAATGTTGAAGTATTTCAGAGTTATTACTACATAAAGTGACACGTGTCAGAAAAAATAACACATAAATTGACTTTGTCACTAAATCGTTAAAAGCCACAAGGCTAAAGACATGGGAATCTATGGTAAAGCTAAAGCTGGAGTCACACTGGGCAAGAGACATGCGAGATACCCGCCCGAGTCCCATCCATCACCCGCCACAGCCACCCTCTCCGGACAGGAGCGTGCAGCCTCATAGAAATACGTGCTCCTCTCCGGAGAGCTGGCGGCTCTGCCGGGTCATACATGTGAGACTCACGCGTGTCTCTTGGCTAGTCTTACTCCAGTCTTACTTTGTAGCTGACTACGGTATATGTGGATCCAACCCCAGCCCATATGGGTTTATTAATGAAGGTTTTGCAGTTGGAGACAGGTATAGGGGTGTAACGATCACAGTCACTGAGGTCACAACCACAACCAGGTCGAGGGGTGGAGGAGACCTACTGATGCCAGTGCCTACTTTAAATGGATGTATATCCCAGGATATGTATACCAGGATGGGGGACATATATACAAGGATGGGACTATATATACCAGGATGGGGGACATATATACCAGGATGGAAAACATATATACCAGGATAGGGAACAGATATACTAGGATAAGGACATATATACCAGGATGGGGCCCAGTATGGAGACATCTATACCAGGATGGGGACATAAATGCAAGAATGGGGATATATGTGTCAGGATAGGGACATATATACCAGGATGGGGACATATATACTTGGATGTGGGACATATATACCAGGATGGGGACATATATACCAGGATGGGGACATATATACTTGGATGTGGGACATATATAACAGGATAGGGGACATATATACAAGTTTGGGAACATATATACCAGGATGGGCACATATATATCAGGATTGGAACATATATACCAGGATGGGGAACATTACTCCATAATAAAAGGGGAGAGGAGCAACTTGTAGGTCTTTATAGCATTTAAAACACTACAAGGGCCCATACATCTGACCAACATGTGGGGGGACTGGGGTCAGGTCCAAATTTGTAATGGGCCCCATCAGATTCTAGTTACACCACTGGAAATGTGGGATCAAAATTCATGATAATAAAATTCGATAAAACAATAAACACATCAGAATTGTTGCCTTTAGTGCTCCTGCCTGGCATTGATCTCCCATTGTCACTCACTTTTTCAGTTTAGAATTTAATAGCAGAGATTTCAGGCGCAGACACTCGACTTCCGGCAGCTTCGGGTACGTTCTCCTCGACCTGTTAATAAGAAGCAGAAGCTGAGTCAGGTGGTCAGATCACATGGTCTGTTGGTGTAGGGTAATAAAAAACTAAATATTCATCTCCTCAGTGGTCTAAAGTAGTGATGGGGTTAGTTATAAAAGCCATGGTTGTCAATCTTAGTCAAAAGTTATTGTTAAAGTTAAGCAGAGTAGAGTATAAATCTCACTCCAAATCTCAATCACAGACAATTGATGTGGCCTCTGACAGCGACACCATCAGCTGGAGTTATCAGTATGCTCCATCCGTCTCCTCGGCTGCCATAACAGACAATGTTTAGAGATGAGCGGATCCATGGATGTTCTCGGATCCATGGATGTTTTTTAGAGAAGTCCATTTCGAGACGCGGATCCGACCCGAACTTGACCTTGGACCCATGACAGGAGAAACAACACCCGGAGACGTGAAGACCCGGCTACAGTGAGTCAACAGCTGTTACGCACATATGGTATCTCTCATGGAAAGGTAAGGCCTATCTCAAGACTAATGCACCTGATCCAACCCGTTCCTGTACAGACATTAGCTCCTAGCTGTACAGTCCATGTTGGCTCCTGTGCAGGCTAGAATAACCCTAGCTCCAAAAGTAGGACCTGGCTGCCTAATACACTGTCAAATGTTCCTTGTACTTCCTTAGGAACCGGTAAGGGGTGGCCATCACAATAACCCTGAATAAGGAAGGGAGTGCTCTGATAGAGAGGCCAAAAACATAAAATGCATAAAATGCTGATACAAAGTGGAAAAAGTATAATACCACTGCAAGAAAGGAAAGTCTCCAATTACATAACTCTTGACAGGAGAAAGGAGAAGGATTAACAGACTTGTCAGTAGATAAAATAAACCTTACTGGACTCCATCTGACTGGCATAAGTCTTTGCAGTATGGCTGAAACGTCTAGCAGAAGCCACTTTAAAATTAGCCAGCAGAAAAGACCCGGAATGGTAAAATACAAATAGCTGCAATGTGATAGGACAGACTGAATGATAAATGTAAACACCTGCTGACCAAAAAGAATGAAACAAGGGTACAAAAACTGCACCTGCTGTGGCTCAGTGGAAAAAGAAGCTCATTACACAATGCAAGGTAACCGGATCGACTTCCAAGTTATGACAGCATCAAGATGATGTAACCTCTGACAGCGACATCATCAGCTGGAGTCAGTGTTCTGCTCTGTTAATGTTTGTTCATAGTGGAATTTCCAATGCGTCAATGACAACAGTTTCTATTCTTCACCGAGGAGGCTGAGGAACATACAACAGAAAAAGGTCAACCTTCATCCTCAGAAGACATGAAGTCAGAGGGAATGGACAACGCGTTTTAATGGTAATTTGTAGCATCAGTGAGCCGAAGTGGTAGGGACAAGACATGGTCTGTGGTAGTTTCTAGGGCAAATATTGGGGTGGGATTCACACGGGGATTGACGAATTCAAATACAAAAGTACATGTCAGATGAATTATGGATATCAGTAAAGATGATGATGATTCTAAATTGGACAAAACCCAACAACCAAACAGGGGTGACGAGGAGTTGTTAAAGTCATCAGAAGAGGTTGTTGTTGGCATTGGCTACACACAGCGCAGGCAACTTGTGAAAACGTTCCTCCGGGGCCAATGTAGCTTTTCTCGTAATCAACTTTGGAGCAGGTAATGTCTCGCGGGCTCTTGGTGGAGGAGTCTCAACAGCCCCTGAGAGATCTGGTCATAGTAGTGGTGAGTTGTAAGTACGGCTGTCGAGTCAGCATCAGTGTTCATTTTGGGTGGAGTGAGAGTTGGATTCAGGGAAATTGAGGAGTCGGAGTTGGATGTTTGGCTTTCTCGGAGTCGGTGTTCATTTTGGTGGAGTCAGAGTCGGATTCCGGGAAAATGAAAAGTTGGATTTGGAGTCGGATGTTTGGCTTACTGACCTCACAGCCATGGCAGTGGAGTAGGAGTCGTGGAGTCAGATTCAGAGTTGGCGTTAATTTTGGCGGA
This sequence comes from Allobates femoralis, assembly GCA_033576535.1. NCBI lineage: Eukaryota > Metazoa > Chordata > Amphibia > Anura > Aromobatidae > Allobates > Allobates femoralis. The sequence goes on from JARQOC010000004.1 coordinate 3,079,444, forward strand.
GTCGGATTCAGGGAAATTGAGGAGTCAGGTGTTTGGCTTATTGACTTCACAGCCATGGTTGTAGAGTTGGAGTCATGGAGTCGGAGTCGCTGTCCATTTTGGTGGAGTCAAAGTCGGAATCGGATTCAGAGAAATTGAAAAGTCGGAGTCAGAGTTGGATGTTCGGCTTATTGACTCCACAGCCCTGGTCGTAAGTGCGGCCTTCTCGGGTGGGAATTATTGTCCACGATTACCAATTTATTATATTGTGAAGACTGTGCTGCTGTAAAATAAGCGGGGAACATCTGAGCACAGATCAAATAGGATCTACAGGACGTAGCATGACTGACAACCACAAGTATAGCCGGATGCCCAATATGCACCCCCTGCAGAGTCAACACTTCTACACTCGGGGGCCCTGGGAATCACATTTTGGGGAAAATTAAAATGAGCCGGAGAATTCATGTTACAATTCTCTTGTCTCTAGTTTAGCAAGAATAAAAGGATACTGGTAATATTCCTGTGTAGTACAGCATAGAGGGTTAATGGCAGGATCCTTGGTGGTCTGGGTGCAAAAGGAAAAATAAGACCGCCAGTGGTCTCGGGTAGTAATGAGGTTGATGGTAAAATACATTGATCTAAACCCCTCTTAGGCTGGTTTCACACTGGCGTTCCCCTCCGCAGCATTCTGCAGAGGGGAACGCCAGTGTGAAACCAGCCTTAAAACCCTCTAAATCTGCTTTTATACAGCAGGATTATCGTCAATGAGTGTAGACCTGACTCCGTGGAGAACACTGGAGCCTGCGAGCACCGGGCGATCCCCGCCTGATCCTACATAATCTACTGTAGAGCAATCAGACACCACCGACCGGGCAAGGTTCAGAGATCAGCCGTCCACTGTCTGCACATTACAATACGGTCATTAAAACATTACTGCACCTCCTAGGAGGAAAATAAGGAATTTTCTTTCTTTCTTTCTTCTTTCTTTCTTTCTTCTTCTTTCTTTCTTTTCTTTCTCCTTCTCTTTTCTCTCTCTTCTTCTTCTTTCTCTTTCTTTCTTCTTCTTCTTTTCTTCTCTTTCTTTCTTTCTTTTCTTTTCTTTCTTTCTTCTTTCTTTCTTTCTTTCTTTCTTTCTTTCTTTCTTTCTTTTCTTTCTTCTTCTTTCTTTCTTTCTTCTTTCTTTCTTTCTCTCTCTCTCTCTCTATCCCCTTTTCCTTTTTTCCTCCCTGTCCCTCACACACATCTTCCCCCCATCAGTGGTGACTTACCTCTGAGCCCCCTGTATCCGGTGCTGTAGGTTCTGGTAGAAGCTGTATCCGGCCAGGACCAGCAGCACTATGAGGACGAGGTGCCGGCGTCGTGCCATGGTGCCTATCTGCTGCCTCTCTCTGGACTCTCAGGATGCTGAATGTTCACAGCGGAACAGGTAAATTCCTGGGGAAGGTGCGTCCTACCTGTGCCAGGTGATGTAACTACACAGCCTGTGACATAGGAAGAGTCTGACAGCTATCCATGTACACACAGGAGTGCACACAGGGTACATACAGGGGGCATACAGGGATATACTACTGATTTATATAATGTAGTACAAATATAGAAGTGTATGCAAAGCGTTCTGGGCCCCCCACGCTAAAAATTACAGCCTGCAGCCGCCCCAGACTTGGCACCTCCATGAGAGACTCAAAACTGGCAGTTACCCTGTTCTTCCAGTTGCCCGATTTCCGGTGGCAGACTGGGTAATAAAGGGTTAATTTCAGCTGAGGATTAGCCAGCTGACATCAAGCCCTAGATTGATAATGTCAGGTCTATGTTGGACCCAACCATTATCAGTTTGTAAGTAAGTAAAGAAAAATAATTTATTTGGAATAAAACATGCAGACATCCCAGTTTACTCTCTTTATTAAACACGAAACATACCCTCCGACTGTAATCCACAACCAGCACGAGTTGTTTCGTGACGAACCATTTAAGCTCAGCTACATCTTGATGAGTGGAGCGTTCAGAGAGGTGTCCATCCACTAGGAGTAGCACTCAGACACTGGCAGCCGGCTTTCTCATCAGCTCATTATAGGACAGAGCATGCTCAGCTCTACAGTCTTCAAGCAGAGCCCCCATGTGGCAGTGTGAACCTTCTCCCCCAGGTGAAGGGACATGTGTTTTCTTACAGCAATATAGCAATGCTGCAGATCTTCATGACACCTCAGTGTAAATTATTGTCAGAGGGTATGTTTTGGTTTAATAAATGGGTGATAGCAGGTTGTCTGTCTGGTTTATTTACAGTAAAATAATTTCCTTCTTGGGTATTATTTGTAATAAAGGGTTTTTCTCTGCATCTCTGTTTTTTAACTATTTAGTCGCACGATTGGTAATGTGGAGTATGGCTAGGGTCACATTTCCGTTTTTGTTGCAAAATCCTGATCCGGTTTTGAGTTTTTAAAAAGCTCAAAACCGGACCAGGAAACGCTCCTCATAGGAGCCTATGCAAAACACCGGATGGCTTCACAAGCCATCCCGTGGCCGGATCCGGCACTGCTGCCTGCGTTAAAAATCATGCAGGCAGCAGTTTTCGCAGCGTTTTCCGGGACCGCACTGCGGTAACCGGATGGCTCAGGTTGTGTAATCCTGAGCCATCCGGTAACTGCCGAGGTTGCGGATCCCGGCTATTGCCGGGATCAGCAAACCTAGTAAAGAGTTAAATTGATTGCTAAATGACTGTTTGAGGTCTGTAGGGGGGCTTAGACCCCCCCTACAGACCGGCCGCCCACTTCGGTGGCCTCCTACTACAATATCCCCGATGGCACGGGCTCATCCGAGCCCGTGCAAGTCCCCACACCCCCAGACCCCCGATTTACTATACAGGGGTGCCTGCACCCCTCTGGTATAGTTATTCCTGTATGTGTGGTAAATGATATATTAAAGTATTGGAGTTCATATTTACGGGTCTTCTCCTGCAGTGTTTTGCTAAATCCATGGGCGGGGCTGTTTGCGGCAGCCTCCGCCCCCTCATTTCTCATGGCCGCCCCCTCTTTGCCTCATCCATTGATGTGAGGCCGGACGCGTCATGAAAGGGGCGGGGCGAACCGCGTCACACCGTGCGCCCCGCCCCTTTCATGACGCGTCCGGCCTCACATCAATGGATGAGGCAAAGAGGGGGCGGCCATGAGAAATGAGGGGGCGGAGGCTGCCGCAAACAGCCCCGCCCATGGATTTAGCAAAACACTGCAGGAGAAGACCCGTAAATATGAACTCCAATACTTTAATATATCATTTACCACACATACAGGAATAACTATACCAGAGGGGTGCAGGCACCCCTGTATAGTAAATCGGGGGGCTGGGGGTGTGGGGACTTGCACGGGCTCGGATGAGCCCGTGCCATCGGGGATATTGTAGTAGGAGGCCACCGAAGTGGGCGGCCGGTCTGTAGGGGGTCTAAGCCCCCCTACAGACCTCAAACAGTCATTTAGCAATCAATTTAACTCTTTACTAGGTTTGCTGATCCCGGCAATAGCCGGGATTTGCAACCTCGGCAGTTACCGGATGGCTCAGGATTACACATCCTGAGCCATCCGGTGACCGCAGTGCGGTATTCACCACACATTTTTGAAAAAAAATGTGTGTGCCCGGCATTGCGTTCACCGCATCCGGATCCGGATGCGGTGAATGCAATTTATGTTTTCAATGTGACCCTAGCCTATCATAGAAACCTCAACATTACAAATTTAGGGGTTGGTGACAGCTGACAATACTCATCTGTCATTTAAACCCTTCTATTACTCTGACTGCTTCCGTATCATGGCAGCGGAAAGAGATGAGATGAAATGCCAAGATTGGTGCATATTTTGGAGGCGACAGTTCTGGGGTGATTGCATGCTAAAATTAAGAGGAATTTCCGAAAAGATAAACACCTCGAGTTGATCGCCTATGTGAAGAATCTTACTAAGAAGATAATTCCCTCACTGGTAGACATAAAGTACTCCATTGAAAGAGCGCACAGACTACCGAAAGCATCACACCTACCGGAGGAAATTCCAAGAGACATGATAGTTAAATTCAGTTTCTATCAAACAAGAGATCGAGTGACAAATTATCTGAGAGATAACAAAACCCTCCCTCCACCCTACGACAAAGTCAACATTTTCACAGACATTTCTAAAGACACTATGACAAAGAGGAAGACCCTGAAGACAATCACCGACATCCTGCGTGCAAGAGAAATCCCATATGGATAGGGTCGCCCGACCACAAGTGTGATTTTTTCATACAAACAAAAATCATTCACTATTGAAGAAAAAATGGAAGGCCTGAAAACTCTGAAGGACCTACACCTGACTGAAACCAGATAAGGCTACATCCAGACTTCTCCCCGAACATCCTTGCAAGCTATGGTCAAATAGCCAAAACATTAGCCCTTAAGGAAGGTTAACACCGGTTCCTCTTGAACCCTTCCTCACTGTACTCGTCCCAAAGACCAAACCTTAATACTTATTATTAGGTTTTTTGCACTACAACCAGTTCCAACTTGTTAGTTACCTACTTACTAAATTTCAAACTACCTTCTACCAACTCCTTCCCTTGGAAGTCACAGACAGCCCTCCCCCACCACCCCCAACTACCCACCCAACCTTACCTACCCCACCAATATTAAATTTATCCTACCGCAAAATGAAATTAACACAATGACAAATAAATATTTATAGCTTAATGTCAATGGGCTAAACACCCCCCAAAAACGCTACCTTGTATGGACAGATTTGGCGAGAAATAACATCGACTTGACAAACTAAATTTAGTCTGGAAAATCCTCCAAAATTCACAAACAAAAACTTTCCCCGTATTTACCTCTCCTCTAACAAAAAAAAAGAAACCAGGGGTGGCCATCCCTATTAGAGATTCCCTCGAATTTGAGGAAATGAAAGTCCTTAAAGACGAAGACGGCAGATATAGAATCCTCATCTGCAAAATGAATGATGTAATCCGTACACTTGTAAATGTATACGCTCCCAACAAGGGACAAATTTCCTTTTTATAATAGTTAATTAAAATCATCCAAGACTCCAAAAAAGGAAGTCTCTTCATTTTTGGAGACTTTAACGCAGTCCCTAATGCAATGATAGACTCATCTAATAAAGCCAGAAACTCAAACGTACAACTAGACTCCCTGTTCAACAGAGAGGAACTTTACGACACTTTCCGTTGCATCAACTCATCCTCTGTGGAATACGCACACTTTTCCGACTCACACAAATCATTTGCCCTCATAGACTTGGTACTAACAGACATCAGATCCCTCCAGAAAATTAAATTAGTCACAATACTTCCCAGAACATGGTCAGACCATTCGGCGGTAATCTTCGAAACTTCAAACAGGACACCCTACAATGGCCAGAAACTATGGAGGGAAAATGCTTTTCTGTTCCACCACCCTCAATAGAAGTCCCAAATTCAAAAAGCTCTGAACTGCTACTTCAAAGAGAATGACCAGGGAAACATTCCTATCTCAACCCTCTGGACAGCCCTCAAGGCGGTCATCAGAGTACACCTGATCCAACTTAACTCTTGGCTCAAAAAAACCCTAGCCAAAGACATTATTAGTATTATTATTATTGATTTATATAGCGCCATTATATTCCATGGCGCTTTACATGCTAAAAGGGGCAGACTAGGACAAGTAACATAGTAACAATACAAGTAACAATAAATGTGGACATTTCTGTTGTACAGAAACAAGAGGGGAGAAATCCTGTCCGCGAGGGCTCACAGTCTACGAGGGGCGGGTGGAGATACAGTAGGAGGGGGAGGTGCCCGTCGTGAGGCGGTGTGGTGGACCGGGTCTTATTGCAGGTGGTAGGCTTGGCGGAACAGGTGGGTCTTCAGGCTTCTTTTGAAGGTTCCTAGGGTAGGAGAATGTCTGATGTGTTGGGGGAGAGTTCCAGAGTCTGGGTGAAGCACGGGAGAAATCCTGTATGCGGTTGAGCGAAGAGGAGATGAGGGGGGAGTAGAGGAGGAGCTCTTGTGAGGATCGCAGGTTGCGTGAGGGTAGGTATCGGGAGACCATGTTAGAGATGAATGGAGGGGACAGATTGTGGATGGCTTTGTATGTCATGGTTAATGTTTTAAACCGGGATCTCTGGGATGTTTTAAACCGGGATCGCTGGGTGGACATATACACTATCTTAAACAAAATAAAACATCTTGAATCTGAGATAATTCACTCCCCGAAAGACTCCAGCTTTGGAGAAAATCCCCCTTCCAAGAAAAGAATTAAAATCGCTCCTTATTGCGGAATTCGATAAAATTTCACATATAACCAAATCCAATTTCTACAACTGTGTTAATAAGTTATGCTAATTGTTTGCCAAATTAATCAAAATCCGAAGGTCCAAAACCAAAATCCTCCAAATTAGAAATAAAAACAAGAAATTGCCCCAAGATATCTCAGAAGCATTCGCGGAATACTACAGAAGACTATATAACCTAAAAGACGACTCCACCGAAACCATCCCATGTGCCAAAAAAATAACTTCATTTTTAGATTCTATCCAACTACCCTCCCTCTCAAACGAGGATCTGGAATTTCTAAACTCACCTTATACAGAAGCAGAAATATTAGATACCATAAATTCCCTAAAAAAATTTAAACCCCCTGGACCTGACGGCCTCCAGAATGATTACTATCTTCAAAGACGTACTCTCTCCATACCTCACTGGGCTACTTAATTCATTAACTAACAACAGTAACAGTCTTCCAAAAGAAATGCAAGAAGCAGCGATCACCGTGATCCCGAAAGGAAAAGGGGACAAAGAGAACATAGGGAATACAGACCTAAAAATCATTACAAAAACCCTAATCACCAGGATAGTTACCGCAAACCTACTCCGTAAAGATCAGGGGGGCTTTGTTCACGCCACAAGACGTTCCTTAAATTTGATAAATAATTTCGAGCAAACTAAGATTCCCGCCCTGGTGGTTGCTGTCGACGCAGAAAAAGCGTTCAACAGAATCCACTGGGGGTTTCTCTTTGAATCACTGAAAAGATTTGGATTCAGGGGAAACACTACCAACGTTATCCTCTCTCGGTATTCAAATCCCTCCGCGAGAATTCTCACAAACAACTCACTTTCAGGCGATATTTCTTTGACGAATGGTACCCGTCAAGGTTGTCCCCTTTCCCCCTCCCTCTTCAACCTATTTATTGAGCCGCTAGCAGAGAAAATTTGAATTCACCCATTGATAAAAGGCATGCGCACTCATCAGAGGCAATTTAAGATTAGCCTATTTGCCGATGATATACTCGTCACTCTTACTGACCCGCTAAATTATCTGAGAAATCTCCTAGACACAATTGAGGAATTTTTCACAAATTTCCCACTGCAAAATTAATATAAATACAACTCAAGCACTCCATCTAAGTGTAGATCCAGATCTCTTAAGGTACCTTTACACTGCGTGGTAGCAACTGCCTGGCAATCGGGATGTTTGTGCCTGTTGCCTTGAAATTGCTACGAAGTTGCGGCGTGTAATTTGGGAAAGTGATCGGGTTCCTCGCAGTTGCTTCGGGTAGCTGTTTCCGAGCCGTGTTCTAAAATCCAAGGCAACACAAAGGGAGAATCGCCCTGGTATTGGCGTGTAAACGGGGAACAGGGATGGAATCAGCGTCGCCTAGTGATTTCCCAGCCTCATGGATACCGCACCTCATCAGCGATGATTGGTGGGGAGTACTGTGCAACCATTGGCTGTCCCTTCACAGGGCGCCATATTTAAAGAGTTGACCATTCACACTACACAATTGCAATGGCGTCATGTATTAGCCAGCCTTCCTGCGCAGGCTGCCCAATCATGACGCTATTGCGTTGTCCAATCAGCGTGTTAGCGTCACAGAATACACAACTTCGTCACGCCTATGTTTTCGTGCCGCAGAACATGTACGCCCACATTCCCCTACTGATTGCGGCGTGTGAAGGGGTGACGGGATTCAACAGGAAGGATCTGTTGGAACTTCCAGGGAACCACGATACCTTGAGTTGACAACGCAATGGCGGCGTGTACATGCGGTATCGGTGATCGTTAGCAACCGTTCAAAACGTGCACGCGCACGTTCGGTTGCTATCGATTGCCAGTGATAGTGGCGGCGTGTAAAGGTACCTTTAGACACATTAAAAACAGAAACCACCTTGGTATCAAACTCACTAAATCTCTATCTGATATCATTGATGTACTATACAATGTGACATTCTCCACATTTCCAAACTCAACGTCTCTTGGTTGGGCAGGATAAGCTCCTACAAAATGTTTATCCTCCCAAAACGTCTCTACAAAACTTTCACTCCATTCCCCTACTTATCCCCAAGAAATGGCTGCAAAAATTGCAAACCCAACTGGTAAGCTTCATATAGGACAAGAGGAAACGTAGGGTTTTCACTTGAAAAGAGATTACTGTTATAACCCTTTTTCGGGAAGTTTATTCTAAATCCAATATTATACATAAAAACACTCGTTCAAAATGTCATCAAAAAACTGTAAAAGTTTAAAAAATCATATGGATATATGATACAGTGTTGGCCAAAAGTATTAAAAGTATTTAAAAGTATTATGTCCGATGTACTTATCGAGGGTAATGTGGTCCCATGATACCTGATAATAGGTATGTAAACTCAGTTTGGTATTCCTTCGTATTGTGTTCAAACACTTCGCGCAGTAGCATATACATTCCATAGTGCACTGGCTTTTAGGGAACAGTGCTGTTTGCTATCTTGCAGCATCCCCAACCTTGTGTGGGTTAAATTTATTCTATAGATTGAGTAAAATCCAGGAGACGCATTTCCATTAAGCACCCTAGGGTGCGTTGGGTCTTTCTTGATTAAGTGTACAATTGACACTGAATAAGGCAGCAAGCTTGCCTAAATAGAGGCCTAATCAAGTGAGCCGAATACAGGTGCTTTGTAGTACGGAGCCAGCCCAGGCTGACAGTCTCCACAACAACCTAGTAACAGACAAAGGCAGTGTGGAGATCATGACACACACGTCATGTCTCCTGTTAATTAACCTGTAATTTATAACAGGAAATATGATATATGTATATTTCATGTGAGTCACTCAGAGGCAAAGATTTGAGGAAAGCTGATATTTCTGAATTGTCTGTAGTTCGGAGTCCATCCCACTGCTATCTGTCTTGTAGACTGTGAGCCCTCATGGGCCGGGTCTGCTCTCCTCACCTACTGTATACTCACCCATCCCTTGTAGACTGTGAACCCTCGAGGACAGGGTCCTCTCTCTCCCCTCTATCCTCAACCATCCCTTGTAGACTGTTGAGCCCTCATGGGAAGGGTCCTCTCTCCTCATCTACTGTATCCTTGTCCATCCCTTGTAGACTGTGAGCCCTCGCGGGCAGGGTCCTCTCTCACCTACTGTATCCTCACTCATCCCTTGTAGACTGTGAGCCCTCGAAGGCAGGGTCCTCTCCTCGCCTACTGTATCCTCACCCATCCCTTGTAGACTGTGAGCCCTCATGGGCCGGGTCTGCTCTCCTCACCTACTGTATCCTCACCCATCCCTTGTAGACTGTGAGCCCTCATGGGCAGGGTCCTCTCTCCTCACCTACTGTATCCTCACCCATCCATTGTAGACTGTGAGCCCTCATGGGAAGGGTCCTCTCTCCTCATCTACTGTATCCTTGTCCATCCTTGTAGACTGTGAGCCCTCGCGGGCAGGGTCCTCTCTCACCTACTGTATCCTCACTCATCCCTTGTAGACTGTGAGCCCTCGAAGGCAGGGTCCTCTCCTCACCTACTGTATCCTCACCCATCCCTTGTAGACTGTGAGCCCTCATGGGCCGGATCTGCTCTCCTCACCTACTGTATCTTCACCCATCCCTTGTAGACTGTGAGCCCTCATAGGCAGGGTCCTCTCTCTGCCATCTACTGTATCTTCACCCATCCCTTGTACTGTGAACCCTCGAGGACAGGGTCCTCTCTCTCCCCTGTATCCTCAACCATCCCTTGTAGACTGTGAACCCTCGAGGACAGGGTCCTTTCTCCTCACCTACTGTATCCTCACCCATCCCTTGTAGACTGTGAGCCCTCGTGGGCAGGGTCCTCTCTCCTCACCCATCCCTTGTAGACTGTGAGCCCTCGTGGGCAGGGTCCTCTCTCCTCTCCTACTGTATCCTCACCCATCCTTTGTAGACTGTGAGACCTCACGGGCAGGGTCCTTTCTCCTCCAGTACCTTTGTACCTTCTATTTTTCAATATGCAAATAGAGTCCGCGGAGCCTCATTTAGGAGTCTCTCAAACACGGAACAAGCCAGATATCCCTCCAGGGAAGGACCTAGCTATGGGGTGGCTCCTATTTTTCATGAATATTGTTCTTGTCTATGTAAGCCCCTTTTCACATGTAAAGCGCCATGGAATAAATGGTGCTATAATAATAAATAATAATAATAATAATGAGGTCACTAGGGGTTAAAACTTGTTCACCATATTGCCTCCGTGTTCTTCTATGGGGAGGTTATGTTGTCTATTAAGCTGGAAAAAAGCAAAAATTGTTCCTGCTCCACAGCGCCCCCCACCAAGGCCTTATCTTTTACGAGGATCTAGTGGGAGCTCTACCGGGCCGGCAGGACTCTGCTTGACTGGGGCAAGTGAGTAGGGTCTCCCAGCCTGCCGGGGGTGTGGGTGAGGTGTCATGCTGAGGTTTGTGTGACGCCCCCTCTCTCAGTCCCTGTAGCGGTGTCGGTGTAAAGCAGTGCCGAGCTGACCTCACAGATCTCTGGGGTGCGGAATGTCACGTGGTGGCGGAAGTGATGGTACCGACGTATTGGAGGAGTCAGGGTGAGGTGCAGCTTCGTGACACCATTTGTCTTAATATGATTTGGTGCAATATTTACGTTTTTTGCCGTAATGTTTGCACCCTGTGTGGTCATGGTAACGCGTTTTTTGGGTGATGCAAAGGGTTACTTGCAATTTCATATGGACGAGAAAGATGGGCAATAAAGGATAAGAAGAGTCATCGCTGCTAATCCACAGTGACATGGATTATGAGGGGTAATGATAAATCGGGAAATGAAGATTATCCGTGTGATTTATTCAAAATAAAGGATTTTTCTCTGTAATTAATATTAATAAAAGGTTTTTCTCTGTGTCTGTTCTTTTTATAATGGGCAGGTCTCATAGAGGGTTGATGTTATCAATCTGGACTTATTGACAAGCTGTCAATCATCAGCTGTCATTAACCCCTTCTATCACCTGGATGCAACCGCACCAGGGCATCGGGAAGATGCAGGTAAAGTGCCAGGAATTGGGGCTTCTAATGAATGAGCCAATTTTTGGGATTGCTAAAGACTGCTATTCTTACCCTGGGGGGGTCCAATAACTATGTGCTTCCCCAGGGTAATAATACCAACCCCCAGCCATGTGTTTTATCTTGTTTTATCTAACCATGCTGGGTTTCTGTATTTGATACTCAGCCAGTATACAGGGAAGGTAATAAGTATGTGACCCCTTGCTGATTTTGTATGTTTGCCCACTAACAAAGAAATAAACAGTCTATAATTTTAAGGGTCGGGTAATTGTAACAGTGAGAGATAGAAGATCAAAAATGAAATTCAGAAAATCACATTGTGTAAATGATATAAATGTATTTGCATTTTGCAGAGAGAAATAAGTATTTGATCCCCTCCCAACCATTAGGAGTTGTGGCCCCTACAGAGCAGTTATCGGCTCCTCATCCCCTTGTTCCTGCATTACACACAGCTGTGTTACATTGTCACCTGTATAAAGACTCCTGTCCACACAATGTATCAGTCACCTCTAACCTCTACAACATGGGAAGAGCACAGAGCTTTGTAAGGATGTCAGGGAAAAGATCCTAGACCTGCGCAAGGCTGGAATGTGCTACAAGACCATAAGGAAGACAAAGCTGGGGGAGAAGAGACAACTGTGGGGGCAATAGGAAGAGAATGGAGGAAATACACAATGAGGTCAATCCACATCGATCTGGGGCTCCATGTAACATCTCACCTCGTGGGGATCCAGGATCATGAGGAAGGTGAGAGATCAGCCTAAAACTACACAGGGGAACTTGTTACTGATCTCAAGGCAGCTGGGACCACTATCACCAAGAAAACCATTGGTAACACATTACACCATAATGAATTAAATCCTGCATTCCCCCTGTTCCAGAAGGCACATTGCCCCCGTCTGAAGATTGCTAAACACCTTGGTGATTGTGAGATGATTGGGAGAAGGTGCTGTGCTCAGAGGAGACAAACATTCAGCTCTTTGGCATTTACTCAACTCTCCGGGTTTGGTTTTCTGACATCCACAAAATCTGCAACATGTTTCAAAGATTCACATAGAGAAGTTGGTGGTGTCTTGGTGCGTTTTTACAGTTTTTTTCATGTGGATTTTGCGGCTTTTTTTAGCAATTGTTGTGACTGTAAATAAAGCTTGGGTAAAGGCTGGAAAAAGAAAAAAAAAGTTTCTTGATATCATAATGTGACGTGGAGCTCTGTTTTTTTTTAGTCGCCAGCCCAGGTACAGCAGGCAGATACGGGCTATCAGCAAACCCCAGCTGCCTAGTTTTACCTGGCTGGAAACCAAAAATATAATTATTTCTTGAAATAATAAAAATAAGACAAAATGGGGCTTTGCTGTAGTTTTGGCTGCCAGCAAGGTACAACTAGGCAGGTTCGGGCTATCAGCAACCCCCAGCTGCCTAGTTTTACATGGCTGGAAACCAAAAATACAGTTGAGCTCTTTTCTTTAGTTATTTCTCGAAATAATTAAAAAAAAAAAAATTGACGTGGGGCTTCGCTGTATTTTTGGTTGCCAGCCAGGTACAACTAGACAACTGGTGCCTGAAGTCCTCAGTGTGAGGAGGGCCCCCCTACCCCAGAAAATGGCACATTCATTGAAGTCAATGCATTCAATGTACTGGATCCATCATGGAATTGTATTCGTTCATGTTCAGTCAATCCAAGTTATTACCTGTGCTGCTTTATGAACAAGCATTACAGTGCTGTGTATGTAAGCTTATTTCTCAGCATAAGCAATGCATTTCTGGGTGAATGATCCTATAAGGGTAAATATCCTAATCCTCCAGGCTTAAATGGGTTCAAAGAGCGCTAAAGTATTCCCATAATTGTACAAATCATCATCCAATGAGAGTGTCTGCTCTGAGAAAGAGGAATAAAAGAACTTTTTACAGAACTAAAACAGGGATTAGAAGGCAAATATTAACCAATTCTGTCTTCCTCACTTCACTAGTCTTACTGACATTACCTGGCAGGAACATGGAGCTTTATTGACTCCCTTCATCTCAACCAGACAGTGCCAAGAAAAAGCTTCATGGCTGGAGGAACTCAAATGGGCAGGATTCACACAGGGCGGACAGTGTGGCACTTCATATACAGATTCCGATAACATCTAAAGGAGTGCTCTCACTATTAACGTAACCCATAAATGATAACACATTTTGGTTAAAGCTGTGTCCCAATTGGCTAAAGGTGGTTTCTATCATTAGTTTATCCATCTACTAAATAATTGCCTAATCATGTCTGTCACGGAAATCGCGCGATAGCTCGCCAGCGCTCATTGGTGCCGGCGCAGCGTATGCAAAAGAACCACGCAAATTCAAAATTCACACCGTGGCTCATGTACTGCCGTAGAGAGGTCCGCGGCGAGAGCTAGCTGGGAGATGACCGGCGTCAATCGGTCATCTCGCCGCTGGCTCACCGCGGACCCCTGTGCGGCAGTAGATGAGCCGCGGCTACTTGCCTCACATAGGTCCACGGCGAGCCAGCCGGAGATGACCGGCGTCAGCCAGTCATCTCCCGGCTGCTCGCAGCAGTAGTACCCAGAGCGGGATTCAAATCCCCCGCCAAGCCATGCTACTTCTCTGATTGGTCGCCGCTGCCGACCAATCAGCGGAGCGGAGCGGCTTGGCAAGAAATATGAATCCCGCACCGCTGATTGGTCGCCGCTCTCAGCCTTTGTGTGACAGTAGATGAACCATGGCTATCTGCCGCACAGAAGTCTGCAGCGAGCCAGCCGGAAGGTAATCTCCCGGCTGCTCGCAGCGGTAGTACCCTGAGTGGAATTCAAATCCCCAGCCAAGCAGTGCTACTTCTCTGATCAGCGGAGCCGCGCGGCTTGGTGGGAAATATGAATCTCAGCAACGACCAATCAGAGAAGTAGGCAGCTTGGCGGGGGATTTGAATCCCAAGCCGCTGATTGGTCGCCGCTCTCAGTGGCGCAGGATTCATATTTCCCGCCAAGCTGCGGCGCTCCGCTGATTGATCACCGCCGGCAGCGGCGACCAATCAGAGAAGTAGTGCGGCTTGGCGGGAGATTTGAATCCCGCGCCACTGATTGGTACATATTCTAGAATACCCGATCGTTAGAATCGGGCCACCATCTAGTATATATATAATAGGAGATATTAGATGACGGGGATCAATAGCTGACTGTTACGTACAAATGGTAACTCACACAGTGAAATAGGGTCAATCTCTAAACTTCTACATTGGTGGTACCTGAGCAAGCTGAAACAATCCCACCCACACAACTATAAGATGACAACTGTGACCTGGTTACCTAAAAGGCCATAGAGCATTGATCATACTTTCTCAGTAACTGTGGAGCACTTTAACCCTGAAGAAGGAAGGCGTGCAGAGACAGAAGAGATCCCAAAGTGAGAAAACATAAAACACGCATACAAAGTGGAAAAGGTAAAGTACTTACTACTTACTGTCATGCTGAAAAACCAAGCCATGTTTCATCTTCAATGCTTTTGCTGAAGGAGGTTCTTGTGGCTAGCGCAGCTGATCTCCCGTCGGTAGCGGTGGCATGCGTGGTTCAAATTCGCTGTCGCTGATTAGTTGCACCAGCCGCCCGCGACCAATCAGAGACGCGGGATTTCCATTACAGACAGAATTAGACGATTATATAGAAGAAAAGGTGATGGCATATTGTGTAATCATTGCCATTGGAGATACTCAAATCTGGATCCCTAACAATAATAACGTGGTGACCTACCATACTGGAGTTCAATCAGTTTACCTTCTGTAGACTTTATTGGAGAGGGCCATGCACATGTTGTCCCTCCCCTCCTAAATTTGGTTTCATTAGTCAGATTAATGGCATAAGGGCCACAAACATCTTCAATTGCTTCATGCTTTGTTAATGGGGTAGTCTTGCTCATGCTGTTTTCCAGCTGGCTCCCTTGACTCCTGTCTTGCCGGATGGGATGCTCCTGCATGATTCACAGTTGATCCCCAGTTCTGGCTAGTGCCATCTATGAGCTCTCCGATGCTACAGAAGCAAATATTGGTGCAGGAAACACTAAGGCTAACCAGCATGAGCCTATAAATGCTGAACTCCTTGCTTACGAGAAGGCCACAAATATCTTACAATCAATGCACTTAGCAGGATGCAGTCAGACCCCATTAAATAAAGGCAAACACAGGTGCACAGAACCGATTCAATCTCTCTCAATCTACCACGACATGGGGGAGGTGACTAGCGGCATTTATTATGCATACATAGGGCGCCGTTCACACTGATACACATGATGCAAACCGTCTGTATGCCGCCCACTGATGTTGTCCCAGCTACTAGACCATGTGGGCAGCTCAGTACTATACTTCTGCAACACTTAATGAATGACACCCAAAGGGTAAAAAAGGATACATAAGTGCACAAAAACTGTTTGAAATATGATACAAAAATGAGTGTGTGGTGTTGGTAGATGTTTTGGCCAGAACACTTCAAGATCGTAATCCACGTCAAGGATCCTCACACTTACGAGTCCCTTTAAAGTGCACCACTTTAATGAATGACGCCCCATGGGGCCCAGCCGCACCCCACGAAAAGATAACAAAAGTGCAAAAAGATTTTTTGATATACAATGCAAAAATTAATGTGAGGTATTGATAGATGTTTTGGCCAGATCACATTAGGCTCGTAATCCACGTCAAGGATCCTCACACTTACGAGTCCCTATCTATATATTCAAAAAAATTACTAAAAGGACATTATTCAAAAATCTCACTATGAGGAGGCAAAAGGATCTAACAACAAATTAACTTTTGTAATTTTTTTGAATATATGGATAGGGACTCGTAAGTATGAGGATCCTTAACGTGGATTACGAGCCTAATGTGTTCTGGCCAAAACACCTATCAATACCTCACTTTAATTTTTGTTCTTTATATCAAGAAATCTTTTTGTGGGGTGCAGCTGGGCCCCATGGGGCGTCATTCATTAACGCAATGCAACAGTAAAGTCACCTCTCCCATGTCGTGATAGGTTGAAACTGATTGTATCGGTTCTGTGCATCTGTGTTTGCCTTTAATTAACGGGGTTTGACTGCATCCTGATAAGTGCATTTGTTGTTAGATCTTTGTGGTTGCATACAGGAATGGCCACCGCTGTCAACAATAAATAATACAATCAGCAGTAAATATTGAATTCCCTCTATTCTAGTGAGAAGAGATGATTTTTAATTTAAGATAAATTGCAGAATTGCTTTCTTTACAGTTTTACCCATTAAATGTCATAGAAAAGACTAATCAAGCCTGGGCAGAGGTTGGTGTTTTCTGTAGCCGGACACCTATAGGAAGATGTTTAGGTATCAGCCAATGGAGGTACAATGAAGAGGCCATACTGTACCGGTGAATATTGTGAATGAGCCTACAGCGGCAAAGGGAGAAACGAGGGGCCGTGTTTCATTGTTTTTCTAGCAGATGCAATCTGCAGATGATCAGGGATTTCCACCTCAATGGTATAAAAAGGTGCAGGAACTGATCATTGATAATAGGTCCATCCTGCGGGATACACTCCTGCAGAACAGTCTCCATATTGTCAGCAGATATCTGTCACGGCTTGTTGAGAATTACAGTTTCGCAACACTTGGAGGCTGCAGAATTTGATTATTGTGTTATAGGAAGGGAGGGTGCGTATACTAAATATTAGGTGGAACTAAAGTTGGTTGAACTTTTCTGTTCTCTACAGGAATGAAATCATGTATGTCTACCATTGACACACTCACAATTCATACAAACTTTCTCTCAAAGAGTACAATTATAGAACATTCTGGATACTGTCTTCTATTGTTATGATTATTATTATTATTATTATTATTATTATTGGCCTTTAGCGCAATCTCGAGCCATGGTGACAAAATGGATAAACACTCTTTAAGAAGTTCAATCTTGCGCAGCCTAGACTGGACCATTAGGGTCCAGAGATGCTGCAGCCACAGGATAAAAGTGCAGAGATGATGAAGCCACAGGAGACAAGTCTGGAGATGCTGCAGCCACAGGAGACAAGTCTGGAGATGCTACAGCCACAGGAGACAAGTCTGGAGATGCTGCAGCTACAGGAGACAAGTCTGGAGATGCTGCAGCCACAGAAGACAAGCCTGGAGATGCTGCAGCCACTGGAGACAAGTCTGGAGATGCTGCAGCCACAAGAGACAAGTCCGGAGATGCTACAGCCATGGGGACAAGTCTGGAGATGCTGCAGCCACAGGAGACAAGTCTGGAGATGCTGCAGCCACAAGAGACAAGTCTGGAGATGCTACAGCCATGGGGGACAAGTCTGGAGATGCTACAGCCATGGGGGACATGTCTGGAGATGCTGCAGCCACAGGAGACAAGTGTGGAGATGCTGCAGCCATGGAAGACAAGTCTGGAGATGCTGCAGCCGTGGAAGACAAGTCTGGAGATGCTGCAGTTATAGGAGACAAGTATGGAGATGCTACAGCCATGGGAGACAAGTCTGGATATGCTGCAGCCACAGGAGACAAGTCTGGAGATGCTGCAGCCACAGGAGACAAGTCTGGAGATGCTGCAGCCATGAGAGACAAGTCTGGAGATGCTGCAGCCACAGGAGACAAGTCCGGAGATGCTGAAGCCATGGGAGACAATTAACACTTTGTTCCAGTAACAAAACCCCAACATATATATTGCCAGCCTCATGATTCAGTCATAACTCATACACCTCTATATTGGGTAGGTTATATAAGGGAATAGTAAGAAACACTCCAATTACATACTAGAATAAGTGGAACCCACTCAGGAGTTTAAAGTTTCAAATTTTAACACTTTATAAACTATACTGGACACATACACATAATTTACAATACAAATAGAAGTTTAAGTTGTGGCATCTCAGGTTGGTATCAAAGACAGGTTGTAGCAACTGGGTAAATGGTGGAATCAAACTCAAACATCACATATGGTGCAACAGCCACACTTGGCTACAAGAAAAATAGCAATTTCGCAGAGTACAATCACTCCTCACAATAACTCACCCATATGTTCGGGTGTTGCCAGATTCACACGTGCTAAAGTCCTGTTCAGTGGTGCCGCACCCCAATGTTTGAGATGCTGCAGCTACAGGAGACAAGTCTGAGATGCTGCAGCCACAGGAGACAAGTCTGGAGATGCTGCAGCCACAGGAGACAAGTCCAGAAATACTGCAGCCACAGGAGACAAGTCCAGAGATGCTGCAGCCACAGGAGACAAGTTCGGAGATGCGCAGCAATGGAGACAAGATCTAGGAGATGCTAGCAGCCACAGGAGACAAGCCCGGAGATGCTGCAGCACATGGAGACAAGTCCGAGATCTGCAGCCACAGGAGACAAGTCTGGAGATGCTGCAGCCACTAGGAGACAAGTCCAGAATTTGCAGCCACAGGAGACAAGTCCAGAGATGCTGCAGCCACAGGAGACAAGTCAGAGATGCTGCAGCCACAGGAGACAAGTCCAGAGATGCTGCAGCAATGGGAGACAAGATCTGAGATGCTGCAGCCACAGGAGACAAGTCCAGAGATGCTGCAGCAATGGGAGACAAGTCAGAGATGCTGTAGCCACCAGGAGACAAGTCAGAGATGCTGAGCCACGGGAGACAAGTCCAGAGATGCTGCAGCCATGGAGACAAGATCAGGAGATGCTGCAGCCACAGGAGACAAGATCAGAGATGCTGCAGCCATGCGAGACAAGATCGAGATGTGCAGCCACTGGAGACAAGTCTGGAGATGCTGCAGCCACAGGAGACAAGTCTAGAGATGTGCAGCAAGGAGACAAGTCTGGAGATGCTGCAGCAACGGTAGCAAGTCGAAGATGCTGAAGCCATGGAGACAATTAAATTGGTTCCGAACAAACCCAACATATAGGCAGCTCATGATTCAGCCAAACTATACACCTATGGGATGGTTAATAAGGGAATAGTAAGTACACTCAATTCATCACTAGAATAAGTTGGAACCCACTCAGGAGTTAAAGTTTGAATTTAACACTTTATGAACAATTAACGGAACTACACTAATTTACAATGCAATAGAAGATTTGCTGTGCATCTCAGGGGTAATCCAAGAAGGTTGTAGCACTAAATGGTGAATCAAGTTCAAACATGACTATGGTGCCACACAGCAACATGGCTACAGGAAAATAGCATTCGCAGAGTACAATCACTCTCACAATAACTCACACCATAGTCCAAAGGGTGAGTCAGATTACACCGTGCAGAGTCCTGCCAAATGGTGCCCTACCCAAGTGTTGAGATGCTGCAGCTACAGGAGACAAGTGCAGAGATCGCAGCGACAGGAGACAAGTCTAGAGATCGCAGCCACAGAGACAAGTCTGGAGATGCTGCAGCCACAGAGACAAGTCTGGAGATGCAGTCCACAGGAGACAAGTCTGGAGATGCTGCAGTCACAGGAGGCAAGTCTGGAGATGCTGCAGCCATGGTAGACAAGTCTGGAGATGCTGCAAGTCCAGGAGACAAGTCTGGAGATGCTGCAGCCACAGGAGACAAGTCTGGAGATGCTGCAGCCACAGGAGACAAGTCTGGAGATGCTGAAGCCACAGGAGACAAGTCTGAAGATGCTCTTATCTTTCTTTTCTTTTCTTATTTTTTCATTTTATCTTTTTAGTCCAATATTTAATATTATTTTTTAATTTTATTATTTATTTTATTTTATTTATTTCTTATTTTAATTATTTTTTCATTTTCCTTTTCTGATTTATTTCTTCTTTTGGAATGTAGAATCAAAGATAAGTTTACATAATTGAGCCTTGGGTGTAGTTCTCATTAATGGCCATTTGAGGTCTCACTTTTTTACCAATATAATTCTCACTAGTATAATTCTACTGAGTAATTCACATTTATTCATACATTAAATTGTAATATTTTTATTCATTTTGACCTAATCCAAGCGCACCAGATTATGACATTAATTCCTCTATCATTACCAGATGGTAACAATAACGGTGGCTACACAGCACATAACTATATGATTAGTGCCAGTCTCACTGCCCTTTGACAATATGGCGACTCTGCCTCCTTGGTATATGTGCACCGTCTTGCCCTGTCTGGCGACCAATCATAATCCACGTGTGCGCTGACATGCGGGTTGTGACTTCCAGGACGTCGGTTTTGTCGGGCGATGCTGTTCATAGGCAGCTCTATTGCACCAAACAACTCCACAGGTTGCAATTAACGGCACATAAGCGAAACTACATCGAGGCCTGGACAGTGTGGTCAGTATTTTGGGTCAGTACCTTATGGATAATATAGTCAAGGTTAATTCCCCTTGAAATATAAACAGCACATGCAAGGCACCACTGCGGTCTGGCTGCCACAGATGATATTGCACATGCATTAAATGTGATATCATGTCAGGGGAGGATTGAGGCGCCCTCTGCTGGAAACCCAAAGCATCCAACACTTTCCAAACTCCAACCAAGAGCTGAGTGTGGAAGAGACCCACCCCGGGCAGACCCCTACTTCTGGTTGGAGGGAGGAGTTAGGATATGGAGAGTAGAGATAGGCAGAGGAGAAGCCAGTCAGAAGAGGACTGGGGGCCGCTCTGGGGGACATGCTGCAGGGTGAACCAGGCCTTTTGCTGCCAGGTTTCCAGGACCTGGAGCAGAATCGGAGGATGCTGAACTTTATGCCTAGTAACTATATTTCCTGGGACCTTACAGGGCACAGCGTAAAGAAGGCCAGAGAGCTGTTAGGCAAAGCAGCTGCTCACAGGGTCTGCATCACCTGCCTGGCTGGAGGTTATCCACTTCACTTAGAGGAGTACAGGAGAGCCTCAAGTGAACTAGAAACCTTAACAAAGAAGACAGCAGGAAGACCATTATATCTCACTCCAGCAGAGCAGATTTAAGTTCTACCCAGATTGGCTGGACCACGAGCAGGTGGTGTGGGTATCCTGAATCTGTGCAAAAGCTACAGTAAAAGATAAAGACCTTCGAGACTCTGTGTTCATTCCTCTTGCATACACACCTGTTACTACCACCAACATGTCCTCTACATCCCTCAGGAGCCAGCCCCAGTTGGAGGGGTTATACATCTCACTGACTTTGTGGCGCCCCACTAGTCAGTGCACCACAGTAGGGGTACTGCACCCAAAGCCAGTGAGTGTGGTGCCCCAGTTATTGGAGGATGTGATGTTAAACTCAGGCTCTCACCCCAACATCCTCACACCTAGAATGAAGGGACCTATTGGCCAACCCATTACCAGGGTAAGCAGTCCCGGTGGGAGGAGTTTTAGGGTAGTGGAGAAAAGCAGGAAAAATAGAAGTGGAAAGCAAGTCCTAGAGGGAAGTTGCAGAGAAGGCGCCTAAAAAGGAATGACAGCCCAGACGGAAGGAGGCAGTCCATGGTGTGTCAGTGAACAGATGGTACGCCAGATCGTACCAATATCCGGTCTGGAGGGATCCTTGTCCTGAACTGGAAAACCGACTCCGAGAGCGGTACAGGCGAGTCAAACCCTGAGATGCTAACACCGGTAGATTGCAGGTCTGTTAAGCAGCCCCCGACCTTGTCCACAAAGCACAGCCCCACCAGGAGCTCCAAACCGGGCTGAGCCCCTTAGAGAGAGAAGGGTATCCTCATTACACCCAACGGGCCTTGTAGGAAGAGGGTTTGTGCAGGGCAGTGCACGGAAAGAAAGGAGAGTGCAAGGAAGCACACAGAGGGACTGAACGTAAAGTGGAAAGAACATGCAAGAGAGCCTCAGGGAGACATTGCATCCTTCAGTGACTACCCAGCCAACTACCTGAATCTGTGTGACTGTATACCTGAGATCTGCCATGTCCAGTTACCAGTAAATATCCGTACAGAGCCAGCAAGCCTGCAGTGTTTCATTTTTATTAAGGTGCAGAACAGCAAGTGTTACCAGACCCTGCCCTGGGGACCAGTGGCGTAACAATATGTCCGTGGGCCCCGGTGCAGGAATTGGAGCGGGGGGGGGGGGAGGGGTGCTGGTGGAGGTTGAGGAGCAGGGAGCAGGGAAGGGGGTGTGCTGGTGCAGGTTGAGGAGCAGGGGGGGGGGGGGGGGGGTTGGGACATTACATGAGCCGGGAGTACCTGCTGTCAAATGGCTCCCGCGGTCAGCCAGCTTCTGCGCCGCTGAGAGGAGAGGAGGGGAGTGCACAGCAGCAGAAAGAGAGGCTGCAATCACTTCCCGTCTTCCCTCCTCTCCTCATGCAAACACTATCGTGGTCGCGGCTGGAAGCATGGGGCACGGGCCCCCCCAGGGGGGCACGGGCGGGCCCGGTCTCAGCCGCGACCGCTGCGACCGTGGTAGTTACGCCACTGCTGGGGACCCTGCTCCGCCTGCAGGGAGCGACAACATCTGGCTGCCTACCCATCGTCTCCAGAGGTCTGCCGGCAGCGCTTGTACCATCACGAGGTACCGCAGGTGGCGTCACGAGACTTTATTTATTTTATCTTTATCCCTCAAACAAACCCCCTTTTTAAGCGACCACCAGGACTACGGCCCCAGGCAGGCCACTAGTGACATCCCCTTACAGTAACCGCCCGGGTACCAAGTCCCCACGGCCTTGGGGCGGGTCACTATCCCATCTATTGCCTGAGGAAAAACCTGCAGTGCTGGCTACCTACTGGCTGGAAACTGCAACTGGCATCACAAAATCTTAGTTTTTCTCTTTACATTTTTGCTTTTCCCTTCTTTATCCCCCTTTCCAATGTGAGCCAGGGCCAAAGCACTGGGTGCAGCCACCGGAATCCCGACCGCTGGCCCAGCTGCTTGGTACCCCAACCCTTTGCACTTGACACATGCACTTTGTTAAACACCTTACATTGTTACTGGTGATTTTCTGTATGTATTATATTGGCAGTCGTAATGGTCTGAGCTGTTCATAGATGCTGTGCTGGGGGAGAAAATGGCTAGAAGGTTGGAGGAGTGTTTAAACTAGGGATTTGGGGGGAGGGTATTCATTGTATAGGAGGGGAAGATAGTGTAAACAGTAACCTGGGCACAAGTAATAAAATTGGGGGTGGCATGGGGGGTGGGGTTAGAACAGTCAAACTAGTAGGAAGGAAGAGAGGTAAAGAGAGATGCATACAGTGCATGTTCACTAATGCCAGAAGCCTCACCAACAAAATGGAGGAATTAGAATTGATTTTGTTGGAAAATAATTATGACATGGTGGGGATTTCGGAGACTTGGCTGGACGAGAGCCAGGACTGGGCTGTTAATTTACAGGGCTATTGTCTGTTCAGAAATGACCGTACAAATAGGCGAGGAGGAGGTGTATGTTTATACGTAAAATCATCCTTAAAACCCATCCTGCGTGATAATATAGGTGAATCTAATGGAAATGTAGAGTCCCTGTGGGTGGAGATAAGGGGAGGGGGAAAAAATAATAAATTACTGATAGGGGTTTGTTATAAGTCCCCAACAATAATGGAAGTGGAGGAGAATATCCTCATAAAGCAAATAGATGAAGCAGCGACTCAGGGAGAAGTCATTATTATGGGGGACTTCATCTACCCTGAAATACATTGGGGATCAGAAACCTGCAGTTCCAGCAAAGGTAATAGGTTTTTGAAAACTATGAGAGACAATTACCTTTCACAACTGGTTCAGGACCCAACAAGAAGGGGGGCACTGCTGGACCTAATATTAACCAACAGACCGGACCGCATATCAAATATACGGGTTGGAGGTCACTTGGGTAATAGTGATCATAACTTAATAAGCTTTCAAGTATCCTTTACTAAGACGTGTAGTAGAGGGGCCACAAGGACACTAAACTTCAGGAAGGCAAATTTCCAACGGTTGAGAGATGATCTTAGTGCAATAAACTGGGACGATGTCCTGAGACATAAAAGTACACAACACAAATGGGAGATGTTTATTAGCATCCTGAATAGGACCTGTGCACAATATATACCCTATGGGAATAAGCATGCTAGAAATAGGAGGAAACCACTATGGCTAAATAAAGCGGTAAGAAGTGCAATATGTGACAAAAAGAAAGCATTTAGGGAATTAAAGCAAGTAGGTAGTGATGAGGCATTAAATAAATACAGAAAATTAAATAACATTTGTAAAAAGCAAATCAAGGCAGCAAAGATTGAGACAGAGAGACTCATTGCCAGAGAAAGTAAAAAGAATCCCAAAATATTTTTTAACTACATAAATAGTAAGAAACTAAAAAATGATGGTGTTGGCCCCTTTAAAAATAGTCTGGGTGAAATGGTGGATGAGGATGAGGAAAAAGCCAATATGCTAAATGACTTTTTTTCAACAGTATTTACACAAGAAAATCCCATGACAGACAATATGATCAGTGATAACAAAAATTCTAAATTAAATGTCACCTGCTTAACCCAAGAGGAAGTATGGCATCGTCTAAAAATCACTAAAATTGACAAATCCCCGGGCCCGGATGGGATACACCCCAGAGTGCTGCAGGAATTAAGTACTGTCATAGATAGACCATTATTTTTAATATTTAAAGATTCCATAATAACAGGGTCTGTACCACAGGACTGGCGTATAGCAAATGTGGTGCCAATATTCAAAAAGGGGACAAAAACTGAACTTGGAAATTATAGGCCAGTAAGCTTAACCTCTACTGTGGGTAAAATCCTAGAGGGTTTTCTAAGAGATGCTATACTGGAGCATCTGAAGAAAAATAACCTCATGACCCATTATCAACATGGTTTTACGAGGGACCGTTCCTGTCAAACTAATCTGATAAGCTTCTATGAAGAAGTAAGTTCTGGACTGGACCAAGGAAATGCAGTGGATGTGGTGTATATGGACTTTTCAAAAGCTTTTGATACGGTGACATACAAAAGGTTGATACATAAAATGAGGGCAATGGGAATAGGGGAAAATATGTGTAAGTGGGTTAAGAACTGGCTTAGTGATAGGAAACAAAGGGTGGATATTAATGGAACACTCTCAGAATGGGTCACAGTTAACAGTGGGGTACCACAGGGGTCAGTGTTGGGCCCTGCAGGTAACAGTGGGGTACCACAGGGGTCAGTGTTGGGCCCGCTTCTATTTAATATATTTATTAATGACCTTGTAGGGGGCATACAGAGTAGAATCTCAATATTTGCAGATGACACTAAACTCTGCAGGGTAATCAATACTAGGGATGGGCGAATCTACTCGTTACTACTCGGTACTCGCCGAGTAGTAAGGGATTCGCCCGACTTGTTACACTGCGAGTAATCTCAGGGATTACTCGCAGTCAGTAACGAGTCCGCAGGGAGCGAAGGAAGAGAGGGGGGAGAAATGCTCCTTACCTCTCTTCCGGCTTCTGCTATGTGCTGTGTGCTGGGCTCTGGGACTTGCGGGCTGCGGCAGCTCCAGGGTCCTAGAGCCCGCCAACACAGAGATGTAGCAGAGCTGAGAGAGTTCTCAGCCTGCTCACTCCCTGTGCATAGATATGTATATGTATGCACAGGGTTGTGGCAGTGAAGATGTCGTTTTTGGACTACGTCGGACGGAAGAGGATTTTTGGAGTAAAGATGGAGTCCCTAATGTCTTTTTTGTTTTATTTTTAATAAAAAAATTTTCTCTGTGTTGTGTTTTTTTTTATATATTGAGTACTGGAAATTCATGGCGGTCATGTCTAATATTGGCGTGACCGCCATAAATTTCGGGCTTAGGGCCAGCTGATAATACAAATCTGGCCCTAACCTCTTTATTACCCAGCGTGCCAATGCCACCAGGGCCACTGGAAGAGCGGGGTTCAGCGCCAGAGGATGGCGCTTCAATGAACGCGCCATCTTCTGGGGCGGCTGCGGGCTGCAATTTGCAGCGGGGGGTGCCCAGAAAGCTTGGGCATCCCTGCGCTGAGGATTCCAGCCCCCAGCTGCTTAGCTGTACCTGGCTAGACATAGAAATTGCGCGGACCCCACGCATTTTTTTTTTTTATTATTTCATGAAATTCATGAAATAATAAAAAAAAGGGCTCGCCTATATTCTTGTGTCTGGCCAGGTACAAATAGGCACCTGGGGGTTGGGGGCAGCCCGTCGCTGCCTGCTGGATCCGGCTGGTTACAAAAATACGGCGAAGCCCACGTAATTTTTTTTTTTGAAAAATCTATAAAACAATCCTAAAAAAGGATTGCATCTTTACTAACCCCTCGACCATGGTGGAGGGGTTAATAAAGATGCAGTCCCTTTTATTTATATTGTTTTATGGATTTTTCAGAAAAATTTCACGTGGGCTTCGCCGTATTTCTGGAACCAGCCAGATCCAGCAGGCAGCGACGGGCTGCCCCCAACCCCCAGGTGCCTATTTGTACCTGGCCAGACACAAGAATATAGGCGAGCCCCCTTTTTTTATTATTTCATGAATTTCATGAAATAATAAAAAAAAAAATGCGTGGGGCTCCGCGCAATTTCTATGTCTAGCCAGGTACAGCTAAGCAGCTGGGGGCTGGAATCCGCAGCGCAGGGAGGC
This sequence comes from Allobates femoralis, assembly GCA_033576535.1. Lineage (NCBI taxonomy): Eukaryota > Metazoa > Chordata > Amphibia > Anura > Aromobatidae > Allobates > Allobates femoralis. The sequence goes on from JARQOC010000004.1 coordinate 3,106,175, forward strand.
CCAAGCTGTCTGGGCACCCCCCGCTGCAAATTGCAGCCCGCAGCCGCCCCAGAAGATGGCGCGTTCATTGAAGCGCCATCCTCTGGCGCTGAACCCCGCTCTTCCAGCGGCCCTGGTGGCAATGGCTCACTGGGTAATTAAGGGGTTAGGGCCAGCTTTGTATTATCAGCTGGCCCTAAGCCCGAAATTTATGGCGGTCACGCCAATAGTAGACATGACCGCCATGAATTTCCAGTAATCAATATAAAAAAAAAACACAGAGAAAATTTTTTATTAAAAATAAAACAAAAAAGCCATTAGGGACTCCATCTTTATTTTAAAAATCCTCTTCCGTCCGACGTAGTCCAAAACGCAATCTCAGCTCTGCTACTTCCCTGTCTGTACTTAGACAGACAGGGATGTAGCAGAGCTAAGAACTGACTAAACAGTCAGGATTCAGCTCAGGGCATTAGGACCTGAGCTGAACTCTGCTGTCAGCCAGACTCGCTCTGCTCCGGAGATTCCCGAGGAGTGACGCAAGTTAATTTATTCACTGCTCCTGTCACCATTCGGGAATCTCCGGAAACAGAAGCAGAGAGACTTGGGGAGCGAGTCTGCGGCTGAGGCGGCAGCGGCGGCGGAGGCAGGGGTAAGTAGCCGGCCGGGCCGGTGCACCCCCCTCTCCCCCCTCACCCCCCCTGACCCCCCTTCCCCCCTCCCCCCCTTCAATCTTTTTTTTTTTTTTTTATTATTCTTTAAAAGCCAGTGGCTTTTTGCCGCTGGCTTTAAAAGAATAACATGGGGATTTGCAGGTTTTTCCTCTGCTGCCAGACCCCTTATAGGGTCCGGCAGCAGAGGAATCGCTGCAATACTCGCTTCCCCATTCATTTACATTGGACTCGCTAGACTCGCAACGAGTAGCGAGTCCTGGACTCAGACTCGTTACAGTCTAGCGAGTCCGAGTAATTTAGGATTCGCCCATCTCTAATCAATACAGAGGAGGACAATTTTATATTACAGGAGGATTTATGTAAACTAGAAGCTTGGGCTGATAAATGGCAAACGAACTTTAATGGGGATAAATGTAAGGTCATGCACTTGGGCAGAGGAAATAAAAGGTATAATTATGTGCTTAATTGTAAAACACTGGGCAAAACTGTCACTGAAAAAGACCTGGGTGTATGGGTAGATGACAAACTCACATTTAGTGGCCAGTGTCAGGCAGCTGCTGCAAAGGCAAATAAAATAATGGGATGCATTAAAAGAGGCATAGATGCTCATGAGAACATAATTTTACCTCTATACAAGTCACTAGTGCGACCACACTTAGAATACTGTGTACAATTCTGGTCTCCGGTGTATAAGAAAGACATAGCTGAACTAGAGCGGGTCCAGAGAAGAGCGACAAAAGTTATTAGAGGACTAAGGGGTCTGCAATACCAAGACAGGTTATTAGAGGACTGAGGGGTCTGCAATACCAAGACAGGTTATTAAACTTGGGGTTATTTAGCTTGGAAAAATGAAGGCTTAGGGGTGATCTTATAATAATGTATAAATATATGAGGGGGCAGTACAGAGACCTTTCTAATGATCTCTTTACTCTTAGGCCTGAGACTGGGACAAGGGGGCGTCCTCTACAGAGACGGGGACAAGGGAGCGTCCTCTACAGAGACGGGGACAAGGGGGCGTCCTCTACAGAGACGGGGACAAGGGGGCATCCTCTACAGAGACGGGGACAAGGGAGCGTCCTCTACAGAGACGGGGACAAGGGGGCGTCCTCTACAGAGACGGGGACAAGGGGGCATCCTCTACAGAGACGGGGACAAGGGGGCATCCTCTACGTCTGGAGGAAAGAAGGTTTAATCATAATCACAGAGGCGGATTCTTTACTGTAAGAGCAGTGAGACTATGGAACTCTCTGCCACATGATGGTGTGTAATGAGGGAGTCACTACTAACATGTAAGAAGGGCCTGGATACCTTTCTTGAAAACTATAACATTACCAGTTATATATACTAGATCCTTTGATAGGGCGTTGATCCAGGGAATTAGTCTGATTGCCGTATCTGGAGTCAGGAAGGAATTTTTTCCCCCAATGTGGAGCTTAGTGTTGCCACATGGGGTTTTTTGCCTTCCTCTGGATCAACATGTTAGGCTATGGGGGGAACTGGATGGACTTAAAGTCTTCCTTCAACCTTAAAAACTATGTTACTATGTTACTATGTTACTATGTTACTGTGTAGATGATTTGTTATTGATGTTATGCACTTTTTTAATGTATTACAACTAATTGTATAATAGACATTACAGACCATGATTGATTGTATAAAATAGTGCATGTTATTATTTATGTACCTAAATATTACAATTTACTATTCTTCTATGAGCCTTGTCTTTATGTTGAATCTTTGTGACCATGCTGTTTCGGTTGTTTTTCTTAGTTTTACTGTGATTTGTTTTAATCAAATATGTGTTTTCCTCTATTTATTGGTTGTAGCCTTAATAAAGATTTTTTTTCATATACATCAAATCAATGTTGTCATGATACTGGTATCGCCAAATCAGAGCTTCAACGTTAATCAGGGATACGGAGATGGGTAACAGGTGTAGGCATGGTGCTCAGAGAGCTTAGCTAAAATCACAAAACACCCACAACACAAGATATGTCTCTCTATTTGAAAAAAACATGGCCACATTGCACCAAAGTGGCATCAATTCACCCACAAAAAAATTGTAATTCAACAAAATATCTCTGTTAGCATTCTGAACATACTGCTGACATACGCAGCACCCCACTTGGTTGCTGGAATGCGTAGAAACAAAACTGTGTATGACTGCGAAACCACTGACACTACCCCTGTGTTACCTGCTTCCCAATATGTTGTCCGGTAAGCAGGCCCTGATGCCACCTGCACACAACCTGCAGTTGTACATACATAACAAACATTTAGCATTGGACAGTGAACGTATGTCATATATACTTGTTGTGTTCAGCAAAATATGACCCCTGAAACTCATAGGGGGAACATTGAAAAGTGCGTGGTTTCTGCCAAACAGCATTACATGGTGGTAGTACTGCTTAGGATTTTACAAGCACTATAGGACTGTATTGATTGGTGAACGTTTGGTGGCACAATCCTACCTAAATGCCGCCACAAAAACAGCGGGTAACATGGCCTGGTGTGGGCTTGGTAACAGGCAGTAGCAAATGTTTTGACTATACTGAGGAGTATTGTGGACAGCAGAAGCCAGCCAGTCACCCCAAAAACAGCGAGTAATATGGCCTAGTTTGTGTTTGGCAGCAGGCGGTAGAAAATGTTTGGAGTACCGCTGCTTTGAGTTGGGCAAACCGCCTTTTTGACAAGTGGACAGAAATATCAGCAGGTTAAATGGCCTGGTGCAAGGTTTATAGCAGGCAGTAGGTAATTTTGGAGTACTGCTGCTTTACATTCACCCTGCTGGACACTGATCCTGCTGGAGTCACCCGCCCTCCCTGTCTAACTCTGTACTGTTTTTTTTCAGCTCTCAAAAGAGCTATTGTGGTGGTATTATGCAGCTGCTGAATAGATCCTTTCAACTGTCCTTGCTCCAATATCTCTCTCTTGCTAATCTACACTGAGGTAGTATACACTGCAGGTAGCCCTGAAATAGGCTTTTGTGTTATGAAGAAGCTTAACACTCTCCCTAGCGGCTCATCGATCTGTCCCTATGCTTCTCCAGTGCAGGCTCTGGATGAAATGCGGGCAAAATATCAGTAGCAGGGCTTAAATAGACCCTATGATGCTGGGCGGCCAGTTAATCACAGTAATGCCACAACCAAGATGAAGGTAAAGGCTGAGGGTATAAGGCTGGAAACACCCTATCCAATTCACATACGACTCTCAGACGAGACTCGGATCAGTCACCCTAAATGGCATCCGCCCTGCCAGGATGGGAGTGTGATGCTGCACAAAAACACCAGCAGCTGACACTCCCATGCAGAGAGGGGGGAGGCCGTTCAGGGTGACTGATCCAAGTCTCGTCTGAGAGACTCGTATGTGAGTCGGATAGTGTGTTTCCAGCCTAAATAAGACTTGCTCCAGTAACCATGATGTTGATATTCCACATGACCTCAGCCTAGTAGCTACGGATCCAGCTGCAGAATCATAGGCCTTCTTCTATATGACCTCAGCCTACATGCCAGAGTTCCATCTGAAACATCACAGAACTGGATTATATTCTAGAGGACCTAATCCTTAAAATTCAGATGGACAATCAAAAACTGCTTAAGGACCCAGATTGGGTCAATTTGGTAACCTGGCTACATACCTTGCTGTGCTCAGTCAGCTTCCTAAGATTGCTGCTATCTCTTCTCAGTGGGTGCTCACCCAAAGCGGGGTGCCGCTTGCCGCTGGACTGAGGTAGTCGGCCCTGGAAGCTTCAAAGGCATGAAAATTCTTATCTCTGGTGAGCCATCGGAAGAGTGAGACTCTGTTACATGCACCATACAGTATGTGTTTTTGCTGAGCATGTGTTATATGAGTCGGTCGACAGGGTAGGGGGTACTCGGATACCGGGACAGGTGGTTTACTTGGGTGGGGATCACGGCTGGTTCCTGGTTCTGTGCCCTGGACCCTCAATGGCGGGGATGGTGGGGAATTTGGTTTGTAACGTGACGCCACCTGTGGTATCTGGTAATAGGGTCACCAGTGCTGCGGCCGGCCGCTGAGGTGATGGAATGCAGCTTTGGGTTGTACAGCTCCCCATAGGCGGAGCTTTACCTCAGGGCAATGGGGTGGATTAGGGGAGCAGTACTCCTCACCTCTGTGATGCTGTAGAGGCCCTTCGGGTGAAGGATGAAAGGAGACCAGACACCAGATCAGCTCAAACGGTTCTTTACTTGCACCAGATGGAAAAACAGGTACACGGTACAGTCTGGTTTAACGGGAATTTTTAACCGCTGAGCGTGAAGGCTTCCTCAGAGTCTGACAGTGATGCTCTCAATATGGCGCTCATGGTCCCTTTTACTTTCTTCTCTCTCTCTTCCCTCTTAAGTCAAGTCTCTAGTCCACGGGGTCTGTTACCTAAAGTCTTTGCTTGTCGGTGTTGTGTACCCAGCTGAGGGACTGATGTTGGACTTCTTCTAGGGGTGCTTCGGCTCCCTGTATGTGACGGGCCCTCAGCTTGCCAGTCTGCAGTCAGGGTTGAACCTTGCATCTAACTGCCTTGGCTCCGGCATGCCGGTATTGACCTGGGTTACCAGCTGGCTCCGACCAGTCCTGGTTTAACCCCCTTCCAGTCCGGATCACCTCTCTCCTAAGAAGTGTCCTCCTGTGCGGCCGCAGGGCCCCCTACGTCCTTCTTGCGTTCACTCCTCACACCGTCTTACTGACACTCCTGTCACTCCCCATCTCCCGCTCTCTAGTCTCCACCCCTTGGGACCTACTAAATATACGGTCCCCTGTAGTAAAGTGGCCTGTGTATGGGTGTTGGGGTGCAGACTCTGGAGATTTCCCCACGCTCACGGTTACGGAAGTACCACTTCAATATTTGGGTGCAGTACCTCCCTGTGGCGCCCTGCCATAGGGGCGCCAAATTATATGTCTTTGACTGCTGGGAATCGAATCAAGTGTTACCATTGTGTGGTTCCCTCACCAGGTGTTGTCTGAGTAGTGTTCTGCCCATGGTTAAGGAGTTCGAGCGTTCAGTAAGTTGAGCCCTGGTTCACACGGTCATTCTCCAGACAACCAGACCAGTGGTCCAGAGCACCCACTGAACACCGCACCTCCACCTGTTTTTATGTGTATAGCGATGTCAATTTATTATTTCTGAAATAGGTGCAGTATTGTAAGCTACTTCTAGGTGTCAGTAGCCAGTTGTGGGGGAACCTTGGGTGAGGGAGCAGAGTTAAAGGAGTTAAAGCAAAGCCGACCCACTAGAAGGGAATGTAAAAATTAGTATGTTTCCTGGTCCAGTGTGTGTGACTCCAGGACTGGGTGTGACTGTCATACAATGTGGCTCACATAGATGGGATAGGGAGTAGTGTGGAAGTGGTGATTACATAGAAAGTAAGAATGAAAGAAGACAGGGATAGGATGTGCACTGCCTGGGGCCACTTGCAGTGCCTGGAGCCCCAGTGCGTTGTCTGGAGCCCCGTGCACTGTCTCTGGCCCCTGTGTGCTGCTTTAGGCCCCTGTCTTCTGCCTGGGGCCTTTTGCGCCGTCTGGGCTCTCGCTGTGTGCTGCCAGAGGTCCTTGTGGGCTTCCTGGGGCCCTGTGCACTGCCTGGGGCCCTGTGCACTGCCTGGGGCTCCTGTGTGCTGCCTGGGGCCCCTTGCACTGTCTGGGCCCTGTGCATTGTCTGGAGCCTCTTTCGCTGTCTCTGTCCCCCTGTGCACTGCCTGGGGCCCCTGTGCGCTGTCTGGGGACTTATGCACTGCCTGGGGCCCCCTGTTTGCTGCTTTAGGCCCCTGTCTTCTGCCTGGGGCCTCTTGAGCTGTCTGGGGCCCCGTATGCTCTCTCAGACCCCCTGTGTGCTGTCTGAGGCCCCTGTGTGGTTCCTGGGACCCTGTGTGCTGCCTTATGCCCTGTGCACTGCCTGGGGCCCCTGTGAGCTGCCTGGAGCCACTTGCACTGCCTGGGCCATTTACGCTGTCTGGAGCCTCGTTCATTGTCTCTGCTCCCTGTGCACTGCCTGCGGCCCCTTGCAGTGCCTGGGGCCCACGTGGGCTGTCAAGGACTCTGTTCACTGGCTCTGCCCCCTTTGTGCTGCCTGGGGCCCATGTATTCTCCCTGGGGCCCTTTGCACTGTCTGGGGTGCTCTCTCAGCCCCCCTCTGTGTGCTGCCTGAGGCCCCTGTGTGCTTCCTGGGGCCCTGTGCACTGCCTGGGGCTCCTGCGTGCTACCTGGGGATGCTGTATGCCGCCTGGGGCCCCTTGCACAGTCAGGGCCCTGTGCATTGTCTTGAGCCTCGTTTGCTGTTTCTGGACCCCTGTGAAATGCATGGGGCCCCTTGCAGTGCCTGGGGCCCCTGTGCGCTCTCTGGGGCCCCGTGCCCTGTCTCTGCCCCCTGTATGCTGCTTTAGGCCCCTGTCTTCTGCCTGGGGCCTCTTGCGCTGTCTGGGGCCTCATGTGCTCTCTCAGCCCCCTGTGTGCTTCATGGGGCCCTGTGTGCTGCCTGGTGCCCTGTGCACTGCCTGGTGCCCTGTGCACTGCCTGGAGCCCCTGTGTACTGCCTGGGGCCCCTGTGCACTGCCTGGGGTCCTTTGCGCTGCCTGGGCCACGTGCGCTGTCTGAAGCCTCGTTCACTGTCTCTGCCCCCCTGTGCATTGCCTGGGGCCCCTGTCTTCTGCCTGTGACCTCTTGTGCTGTCGAAGGCCTCGTGTGCTCTCTCAGCCCCCCTGTGTGCTGCCTGGGGCCCCTGTGCACTGCCTGGAGTCCCTTGCACTGCATGGGCCATGTGCGCTGTCTGGAGCCTCGTTCGCTGTCTCTGCCCCCTGTGTGCTGCTTTAGGCCCCTTTCTTCTGCCTGGGACCTCTTGCGCTGTCTAGGTCCCCGTGCGCTGCGTAGGGCCCTGTTATTGATCATACCCCAGGGTATACTTTGAGCTAGGCCATAATATACCCAGGGTATAATCTGGCCTAGGCCACTTTAACCCCAGGTATATTCTCTGGTATGTTACACTGGGTATATTCTGGGCAGGGGTTTAATCGATCCTGTTACACCGGGTTTTTGGACTGAGCATGCCCAGAACCCAGATTTAAATAACACACCTACTGGGGGGCGTGCCATATACAACCGAATCCATAAAAAAAACACAACCTGTTGGTGGATCATGGATAGAGGTACCCTACGAACCCTTACCATGGAGAACTTGGAGGTCAGTCTGTCATTTTATAGCGAGGCCAGTCAGTGTGAAAATGGAGATTGAGGAGAACAGATAATGGATTCTGTAGACTGAATAAGCATGTGCCCTATCCTGTGTATTGTGGAGTTCAGTATCAGTAAAGTACAGTAAGCTGCAAACTGTGGCGTGTTGCTTCTTCATGACTTTGCACAAGAAACCCTGCAATGGGACCAGGTCTATGGCCAAGGCGTACTGAAACATCCGCAAACTGTAACATTCCGGGCTGAGGGCGCCGATCCCCTCGAACACGAGTACTACTACCCTATCGGTAGAGGCCTCTGTGCCCAGTACCGCCCCTGCCACTTTGATGGTGTATGACAGTGTCAAAGCCAACACCACCACCGCGGACCCCGGTTTCCTCCTCCCCGGCCTTGTTCCAACTGTTTGGCATTCTCTTGAACCATGGACCTCTTGGTATCATATATTTTATTGATATCCTTCTTCACTTCTTGGATGAAACACTTCTCTAGACCAAATCCTTGGGATCAGACATCTCAGCCGTTGGGTTGGGATAGAAGCGACACCAAAGCTTTGTCCTTCTCGAGAAGATTCCGCCGATTGTTCAGACATCGGAGCAGAGTTTTCGGTGCTCAGGATCTGTTAATTTTTATGTGCTATAAAGAGGTCGTGTATATAAGTCATTGGTAAAAAATACAGGTGTGGTAAAACACCTTACGCTGGACAACCCCCATATTGCATTCGTCTTGAACATTGCATAAGTGTAAAGGAACCTAGAAAGTAGCAAGGTGCAGCCTGAGATAAGAGCAATCCACAAATCTATAAATCTATAAATCAATCTTCATCACCTGATAAATGTCCTATAATCTCTACAGTCATATAAAGGTAAAGTGTAAGCAAACAATCCCAAACCTGAGAGTCACAGGAAAGTCATTACCCGACGCGTTTCACATGATGATGGCGCTTACTCATGTCTAAACCCTAAACATAAACCTTATGTAGGAAAAAGCCAATAAGACTTTATAGGAGTGAAATATGGGTCAGAGCGGTGAGGAGTGTGCGGAGTCACCGGGGAACGTCACACCGGTGTCACACTGCAACGTAACAGCTCCAACCGGGACACAGCAATGCTAAAGGGTCTAAAGTCAGGAAATCAGCTGTAAACTTCATATAACCTCAACAGTGTGAATAGTGATCACCCAAATGTGTGTGAAGGACTATAGATATTAAAAGGATAAATAATAAACACTATAAAATATATACTATATATAATGCATAATTCATAATAAATGCATAATAAATACATACATTTATTTTATATTATAGACGTATCATATATATATGATATACCGGTACATATTATATATAAACATACGTATATATGTATAAGTATGTGATAATAAGTCTATAATATAAAATGAATACTGTATATAATGTAAAATACATAATAAATAATAATTATGAATAATAATAGTGATAATATATATATACATATATAAAGTAAATGATAATAAGTCTATAATATAAAATGAATACTATATATAATGTATAATATATAATATAAAATAATTATGAATCTCCAACAGGAGAAGTCTGTGCCCGCTCTCTGTTATTGGTGCCGGGCACAACAGGTGTGTAGAGAGCTCGGGTGTCATAACAATGTCAAGTGGACCCAGGGAACGTGGGTTCTGATGCTGCTATAACTACACCGGGTCCAGAGATGAATATAGGCTTTTTTATTTTTATGGGGGCCACACGACAAATGACAAGGGGCTGTCCAAAAAGTGGATAACCCTTTGAATCTCTGCTCAATTCAGACGGTTGACACACCCACTCCAGGGCCAGTGAAGACTCGGGAACTGGGCGGTTACTCGTTGTTCTCTTCACCTCTTTCGGCTCTTTTCATGGGGCCGAGACCCGGTCCCGTGATCCTGGCGGTGTCATTGTTAATAAACAGGGGAAGATGACAGGGAAAGTCTGAGGGGACAAAAATGGGCATTCGTGACGCCGCCTGGGGTATGCAACCAGGGCAGTCGCCGCTGCTTCAGAACGTCTGGTGACGGTGTCTGGCAGCTTGGGTGGCTCCGCTCCCAGATGGCAGATGTTCACTGTGACGTCAGTATCCCGATGTCTCATACAGCCTCTGCGAACGGTGCTAATATAATTCTCACGCACCACAGCTGGAGTTCTGTTACTTTTAGTCAGTTCTTTCAGCATGGCCACAGGTTACGTCCCTTGCCAACCTCCGAATCAGCGTTGTCTCCAGAACCGGGTTAGTGCAGTCAAGCCACGGTCTGTGCCGTTTCTTTCCTCTCTAGGTGTTCCAATCTCTGGTGGTCTTTCTCTCTCTCCCAGCGCTATAAGGGGTAGTTCTCTTCTGGGGCGAGCGTGACACCACTCAGCCACCCAGGCTCTCAGCGCCTCCGCAGGACAGTGCTCAAGTACTGGCGGCCATGGGTGCTGTTGTGTCCCCTCCCGAGCACTCCTCCCTAGTCCAGCCACTTTCCCCAAGTTGTGTCAGGTGTTTGGCACAGCTCCCATTAGAAGCTTGGGGCCTCCGGTTCAACGGCTCAGGCATACAGCTTCTGCACCCTGTTCAGAGCCGGGTGGCTGTCCACCAGCCCCTCTGTTTCGTCAGATTCAGGCATACGGGGATCAATGTCTCATCCGCACCCCAAGGGCTCTTGTCTTCTCCCACCTGTCGGTCTCCCACTCCAGCCCACGGGAGTCAGCACAGCACCACCGCTACACTCTCGACTCCCACTCCACTCCTTTCTCGATGGTCTCTACTCTCTAACTCCTACTACTACTAACTAAGTACTGACTACACTTCCCTGCCCCCCTTTTGAACCTGGGTTCTCCATCAGGGTCCACCCACCGTCCCAGGGGCCTAAAGTTGTGTGTGTGTGTGTGTTTTTGGGCTCAACTGCACCACCCCAGCAACTGGAGAGCAGAGGCACTACTCCCCTTAACCGCGGGAGTGCAGTACCTCTGGTGGTGGCCTACCGGGTGGGGCGTCACACAGAGCTCCCCTCTGGGGCTGGGTGAACAGTATGACTGCCAACAATCAATTCACAGTCACAGACCCTACAGCTCTTGCACTTCCCAATCTCTGTCTTCTTATCATTTGAATCTATGTATTTTAACTCACAATGTGAGTCTAGCACTTCCATTTTTCTTTAGCCCTACAGTACTGCATTGGCCTATATTTTAGGCCTTTTTATCTCTATCTATAATGAGGAGGTTTTCACCCTATAAATCCATCAATTGGCCAATGCTCTTCCTGCCTCATGTTTTATATTGGCTGTACTACACCATGTGATGTAATAGCAGCACAGAAATACAGGGAAGCCCACGTGGCTGCACTTGGTGCTATCTCAGCTCAGATGTGTGAAATAGCAGCAGACATATTTCGTGTGTTTCACACAAATCCAAATGCAAATTGTTTGAATCTGTGAAATTTACGAGATTTTACATAAAGTCAATTCACAACAAACCGGTTTATTCATCTCTAATAACCACTAGTATCTGCTGCCACCAATAGCCAAAACATCACCAATAACAGAAACATCACCACCAGAACCGGAAACATCATCATGAGTACAAGAAACATCATCACCACCAGTACCAGAAATATCATCATCACCAATAATAGAAACATCACCACCAGAACCAGAAACATCATCATCACCAATAACAGAAACATCATCACCACCAGTACAAGAAACATCATCACCAGAACCAGAAACATCATCACCACCAGTACCAGAAACATCATCACCAGAACCAGAAACATCATCACCACCAGTACAAGAAACATCATCACCAGTATAAGAAACATCACCACCAGTACAAGAAACATCATCACCAGTACCAGAAACATCATCACCAGTACAAGAAACATCATCACCAGAACCGGAAACATCATCACAAGTACAAGAAACAGCACCACCAGTACAAGAAACATCATCACCAGTACCAGAAACATCACCACCAGTACCAGAAACATCATCATCGCCAATAATAGAAACATCACCACCAGAACCAGAAACATCATCACCAGTACCAGAAACATCACCACCACCAGTACAAGAAACATCAACACAAGAACCGGAAACATCATCACGAATACAAGAAACAGCACCACGAGTACAAGAAACATCATCACCAGTACCAGAAACATCACCACCACCAGTACAAGAAACATCAACACAAGAACCGGAAACATCATCACAAGTACAAGAAACATCACCACCACCAGTACCAGAAATATCATCATCACCAATAATAGAAACATCACCACCAGAACCAGAAACATCATCATCACCAATAACAGAAACATCATCACCACCAGTACAAGAAACATCATCACCAGAACCAGAAACATCATCACCACCAATACAAGAAACATCATCACCAGTATAAGAAACATCACCACCAGTACAAGAAACATCATCACCAGTACCAGAAACATCACCACCACCAGTACAAGAAACATCATCACCAGTACCAGAAACATCACCACCAGTACAAGAAACATCATCACCAGAACCGGAAACATCATCACAAGTACAAGAAACAGCACCACCAGTACAAGAAACATCATCACCAGTACCAGAAACATCACCACCAGTACCAGAAACATCATCATCGCCAATAATAGAAACATCACCACCAGAACCAGAAACATCATCACCAGTACCAGAAACATCACCACCACCAGTACAAGAAACATCAACACAAGAACCGGAAACATCATCACGAATACAAGAAACAGCACCACGAGTACAAGAAACATCATCACCAGTACCAGAAACATCACCACCACCAGTACAAGAAACATCAACACAAGAACCGGAAACATCATCACGAATACAAGAAACAGCACCACCAGTACCAGAAACATCATCACCACCAGTACAAGAAACATCGTCACCAGTACAAGTAACATCACCACCAGTACAAGAAACATCATCACCAGTACCAGAAACATCACCACCAGTACAAGAAACATCATCACCAGAACCGGAAACATCATCACAAGTACAAGAAACAGCACCACCAGTACAAGAAACATCATCACCAGTACCAGAAACATCACCACCAGTACCAGAACTATCATCATCGCCAATAATAGAAACATCACCACCAGAACCAGAAACATCATCACCAGTACCAGAAACATCCACCACCAAGTACAAGAAACATCAACACAAGAACCGGAAACATCATCACGAATACAAGAAACAGCACCACTAGTACCAGAAACATCATCACCACCAGTACAAGAAACATCATCACCAGTACCAGAAACATCACCACCAGTACCAGAAACATCATCACCAGTACCAGAAACATCATCACCAGCAGTAAAAGAAACATACCCACCAGTACCAGAAATACAACCACCACCAGTACTAGAAATATCACCACCAGTGCCAGAACCATCATCACCACCAGTATCAGAAACATCACCATCAGTACCAGAAACATCATCACCACAAGTACCATAAATATCATCACCAGTGCCAGAACCATCATCACCACCAGTACCAGAACTATCATCACCACCAATACCAGAAACATCATCACCCCCAGTACCAGAAACAACACCAACATCAGTACCAGAAACATTATCACCACCAGTACCAGAAATATCTCCATCAGCAGTTCCAGAAACATCATCACCAGTACCAGAAGCATCACCACCTCCAGTACCAGATCCGCTGCCTCCAATATGAGGAGCATCACCACGAATAGTAGAAACAGCACCACTAGTAACAGAAACATCATAACAAGAACCAGAAACATCCTCACCACCAGTAACATAAATATCATCACCACCAGTACCAGAAACATCTTCACCACCAGTACCAGAAACATCATCACCACCAGTACCAGAAACATCATCACCACCAGTAGCATAAATATCATCATCACCAGTAAATTCCACTGCCTCCAATAGCAGGAGCATCACTACCAATAGTAGAAACAGCACCACTAGTAACAGAAACATTATAACAAGTACCAGAAACATCATCACCACTAGTACCAGAACTATCAACACCACCAGTACCAGAAATAGCCTCACCACCAGTACCAGAAACATCACCAGTACCAGAAGCATCACCACTACCAGTACCAGAAACATCACCAGTACCAGAAGCATCACCACCGCCAGTACCAGATCTGCTGTCTCCAATAGGAGCAGCATCAACACCAATAGTAGAAACAGCACCACTAGTAACAGAAACATCATAACAAGAACCAGAAGCATCATCACCACCAATAGCAGGAGCATCCCCAACAGTACCAGATCCACTGTCAGGAGCAGGGTGCACCAATATAAGCATACACCTCCCTTCAATAGAATGACCACCCTCATTACTATCAGCAGTAGAATAAACATCCTCTGCCCCTCCGGTAGCAGCTCTCAGCACTGGGGTCTGTCTCTACTCCTTCTTTTGCCTCCTGACTCTCTCTACTGGGGCAGAAAAAATACAGAAACTGATAAATCCCAGCAGCATAGCACCGAGCATGCCGGTGTGGGTCCAACCAATGCATGGCAGACCGGGTCATCCTATACATAGGAGCTCCAGCACGGCTGCACTTACATATCCTGCTCCGCCAGCTGTGGATGGACTCTGACCCCATCCTGCAGATTATGTGCATTATTCATCCATGTATTATTATTGGTAAGTGAATGAGATTCTTGGAGAGACACCTGATGATGATGATGATGAGGAGGAGGGAGGAAGGTCTACAGGTGCAGTCATTCTGTTCTGAGGTGTCAGTCAGGCTGAGCCATGCGGTGCGGCTGGTGTCTCTCCATCTTAATGTTGATGATCCTACATGGATTCTACAGCAGCCTGCAGAACCGGATTGGGATCTACCTCTGGTAACGGCGTCAATCATATCCTCATATTATCTGTCAATGGATCTAGGAGTCGGTGACTATTCAGATATAAATGATTCTGGTCTTCTCTCTTCAGGAATCAAATGAAGGATAGTCAGCTGTCACCGGCACAATGTACGGAAATCAGAAACGTCATCCTACAGAAGTCCCTAAAGAGGTAAGTGTACATGATATATGTTGGTGCTGCCTATATATTTTGAATGTCACTATAATGTACAGGAGGGATGATGAGCTCACTTCTTTTAACTGCTTGTCATCTGCCACCAGAGAAGTCTGGGACCAGTAGATCACAATGCCTGATCACGATCAACTTGTATTTTAGTGTATCTACTTTATTGAGTGTTCTAAGGATTAAGAACTCTGTCCTATCCAGTTGTTCTTTGTAGCCTTAGAAACAGATGAAGTTATTTTGTGACCACTCCCCTCCGCTATAAAAAGTCATGTGTCTGACCAATTTGACACAGGTTATAGAATGCTTTTCAATGCTGACCTCTATGGAAGGAACTGAGGAGTTGTTACAATTGCAGCTGCGGTGAAGATTGGAGTCTATCTTCCCTCTGTCTGTCTCCCTTACTTTGTTGTATTATTGCAGTGGTGAGACTAGTGTCCTTGCTGACCTCCACACTAGCCAACAAGGGTCGAGGCATGTGACAGCCATGGTTGGGAGGGGGGACCCGTATAGGGATGTTAGGAAGCTTAGCGTACAGGCTCAAGTTTACCCCTCTCCCTATCACTCCGCTGCTGGGCGTCTGTACTCTCCGGCATGACATTATAACCAGCCCTTAATTGTTTGCAGGATTTTGTCATGGCTCCTGCGTCCACTCATGGAGCTCAGCTGCAGTCTCCTTATATCCGATGGGTCTCTTGTCTGATTATGTACATCTGCAGGTCAGGGCAGCCAGTTATGCTAAACCTAAACCCAAGGGGCGCTCCCGGACAGACTTCCTGGGGATGTAACCAATTTGTGGTGTTGTAGGAAGCTTGTAAACTTTACTTTAAGGTCAGGCCTCACTCATCGAGGGTGGGGATTCTCATCTTGGTCTTGGTCCACAATCCTGAGTGTTCTTTTGTGGCCCTAAGTCTGGTTAATGATGACCCCGACCACCTCTCCCTTATACACCTCAGTTTACCCTATCTGCTGAAGTAGATTTTGGTACGAAAACTGAGACCATGTCTGTCCATCCAGATCATGGAGCAGGAGTCAGTATGGAGGATCAGACTTTTTTGTGGCCCGTCCTTTAAATCACATGAATATTCACTGCTTCCCCCGCCCACCCTTTCAGCTGGCATCTGTGATTGGTTGATGTCTGTCAGCTGTATTCCTGCAATCCTCACCCTTGTCTGAGCTCCTAACCTGATTGTGACGGCTGTAAGTGGGAAAATAAATTATTTAAAATATTGACATGGGGCCTCCCCTATCAGCCAAGGTAAAGCCGTCAGCTGGGAGCTGATAGACTGGCAAGGGGCAACATCCATTGGTCTTCCCATCCTGATAATACCAACCTGCAGCTGACCATCAAATATAGAGCAGACCTCGTTACTTGTTTACATTTGCATTATTGTTGAACCGTTAGTGTAATGTTATTATAATTAAACTTTTCTAATAAAAAATTAATGGTTAAAAAAGAGGAGCAGACCTCACATCTTAGGCTAGGGTCACATTTAGAAGGCAGAATGCAGTTACTGTATCCATTTCCGGATGCGGTAATCTCCTGTGGCTTCATAATAATTCTGCCCTGTAAGAAGTGTGTTCCTAAATCCGCAGGCGGTACTGGATGTCTCCTTAATGTGGCATCCGGTACCGGATGTGGTAGACGCTGTGGTGATTCCAATGTTCCCCTGCTTTCCAAACACGGATTTTGTGTCCCGGGACTGAAATCTGACTGAATCGGATCTACGCGGATCAGGCCGGATCAGGCATGTCATAACATGGGTGTTTATGAGCGCCGGATTCCGCCGGTCCGATAAAAAATCGGACCGGTTGCCGAATGCTCTTTTCAACCCTGCTGCTACGGGGATGATCAATGTATGAAGGGTTAATGTGTATTATATATATGGGCCACATGTCTCCAGGGAGTGCCCACCCTCCCTAGAGACATGGTGCCCAAATGCATTGGCATTTTAAGTATTAAGTATTAACTGCCTATAATAATATTTAGCCGATATTTGTCGGCTTTTACAAATCATGATTGGAAGCCGGCGGCTCCTGATTGTCAGCACGAGCATCAGTACGCAATGAGCGTAAGCACATTGCTGGCCAGCATCCTCAATAAGGAGCTGTCCCAGGTGCTTACGCCAATTGCGTACTGTACCCGCCACTCTTCATGGTGCTGAAGGCTTAAACATCAGAACATCAGCTCTATGGGCAGCGCATCAGAGCTTCAATGTGCGCTGGCCATAGAGCTGATGTTTAAGCCTTCAGCACCATGAAGAGCGGCGGGTACAGTAATTGGCGTAAGTACCTGGGACAGCTCCTTATTAAGGATGCTGGCCAGCAATGTGCTTATGATCATTGCGTACTGATGCTCGTGATGACAATCAGGAGCCGCCGGCTTCCAATCATGATTTGTAAAAGCCGACAAATATCGGCTAAACATTATTATAGGCATTTAACACTTAAAATGCCAATGCATTTGGACACCATGTCTCTAGGGAGGGTGGACACTCCTTGGAGACATGTTGCCCCCATATATTATATGAACCCTTCAATCCCCGGGTTAATGTACAGTACACCTATGCAGCATCTGTGCCGATATGCCGCACAGATGCTGCATTGTTGTTCCAAACCCATCCAGTGCTGCAGGCATTCATATGTGTCTTGCGGTACCGGATTCGGACACATAGGGCTCCATGTTAGAAATCCGGATCCGATTTTGCAACCGCTGCGAAAAATGCAGCCTGCATGATATTTCTCGCAGGCTGCAAAACCAGATCTGGTAACCGCATTACAAATAGTGCAATGCAGTTTTTCTATTGTTGTCTATGGGTGCGGATCCAGTTGTGAGCATTTTTAATGCTCAAAACCGGATCCGGATCTGCAATTTCAACCGCAAATGTGATCCTAGCATTAAAGAAATAATTGGAAAAAACACATGAGTTCCACCCCCCCCCATGTTTGATAAGCAGTGCAGATAAAACAGACAGCAGTAGGCTGCTATTATCAGGGTGGGATTGTCCATGGATATTGGCCCGTCCTACCCAAAGAATATGTCCGCAGCCGCCCCAGAATTTGGCACACCACATTATTATGCCTCAAATCTGGCTCTTTATCTAGCTCTTACTAATTGCCCTGATGGCAGTAGGGGTAATATATGGGGTAATTATAATTGTGATTTGTCAAAAATTGCAGCTGCCTTTAAGACCTGGATTAGTAATGAAGAGATGTCTATGAGACCCCCCTATTACTATTCATGTAAGTCAAAAGAAAGAAGCTCATACACAGGAAAATACTTTATTTCAAATAAAAAGCAGACGCTCTCTTTCATCTATTTATTAACCCCAAAAATACCCCTGCAGTTCCAATTTCAACATAAGCAACACAACAATCCTTGACTCTGCTGCATCTGGAGGCCATGGTGAAGAGTGACATTAGAAAATGTGACCGCTCACCTCCGGAGATAGTGTGAGAGCCATGTCTATGAGAAACATATCAGTGAGGTTACCATAGTTCACAGCTAGCGGTTCTCACAGTACCCTCTGTGACTGCAGGTGAACTCACTGCCGGACAGCTCTGACGCCGCAGTCTGGCGTGCTGCCTGGTTACGAGTATTGCCGGTCTGCTGAACTGTTGGACTGTGTGACATGGGCACAGGTGTCAGGCAGTGAGTTAACCTGCACTCACAAGGGATACTGTGAGAACCACTAGCTGTGAACGCAACATTTTTTTTTGCATTCTGGATTACAGGGATTTTAGGAATGATCAATATGTTGTTCTAATAATCATCCTGGCAGAGGCCAACATCAATAATGGAGGTCACCCAACAATGGAGGTCACCCAACAATGGGAGTGACCCAACAATGGAGGTCACCCAACAACGGAGGTCACCCAACAACAGAGGTCACCCAACAATGGGAGTGACCTCACAACGGAGGTCACCCAACAATGGAGGTCACCCAACAACAGAGGTCACCCAACAATGGAGGTCAACCAACAACAGAGGTGACCCAACAACAGAGGTCACCCAACAATGGAGGTCACCCAACAACAGAGGTCACCCAACAACAGAGGTCACCCAACAACAGAGGTCAACCAGCAATGAAGGTCACCCAACAACAGAGGTCACCCAACAATGGAGGTCACCCAACAATGGAGGTCACCCAACAACGGAGGTCACCCAACAACGGAGGTCACCCAACAATGGAGGTCACCCAACAATTGAGGTCACCCAACAATGGAGGTCACCCAGCAATTGAGGTCACCCAACAATGGAGGTCAACCAACAACAGAGGTCACCCAACAACAGAGGTCACCCAACAATGGAGGTCACCCAACAACAGAGGTCACCCAACAACGGAGGTCACCCAACAACACAGGTCACCCAACAATGGAGGTCACCCAACAATTGAGGTCACCCAACAATGGGAGTGACCCAACAACGGAGGTTCCCTTTGACACTGCCGTGGACACAGTGTGTAGAATGATGGCCACCAATGAATCGTGATTTGTATGTAATATATTTTCTTTTTCTCTGCAGAATCAAAGTCAATAACTTCAGAAAATACATGAGCGACCTCCAGAAATGTCCATGGAAATACAACCAATCAGAGCACGATCTGCTGAGGTGAGGACACAAACTTTTCCTGTTTCCTTTACCTGGGGGCAAGTATCCAGTTCTCTACACCAGACAAGACAAGGGTCACATGGGTGACCAATATGGGTCAAGACTTATAAACTCTAACTCATTGGCTTGTGTTTCCATTCCGGACGTTTTCTAACTTTTCCCTTCTTATGATTGACCTACAGACTACAGTTTGGAAGTTGTTGTGATGCTGTTGACACGTTGGTGGTCACTCAGGAAAACTCTCCCCTCGGACTGCAGATGCAATATGAGACGAATCCCAAAAAAGTGACCATCAATAAAAAAATATTCCAAATGCTCCCAAAGGTAAGTCCCATAGACACCGATGCCCTGATCACAGCTCAGGTCTCCGCTATCAGTAAGGTTGGATCTCTGATGTCACGCTAGACACAGGGAGCATCCTGATACAGTGTGTGACAGGGAGGCATGGACCCAATGGTGTCCAGCGCACTACACACAATAACAGACAGGGAGACACCGGAGGGGGGGGACAAATACAGTGGAGGGCCCTGCTCGTATGGAACGGAGGAGAGGTGACCTCCAGTACTCACTTTGCTGTGCTCTAATCTCCCTACTGTCCCTATACAGGTCCTTTCACCCCATCGCCAAGAAGGATGCCTACTCCCTCACTTTGGGGAGATGGCCAGTGGGAGCACTAGTCCCAACCACTACACTAAAATCAACAAGAGGGGAAGCGGAGACAAAGAGGGAAAACAACAAGACAACTTTACGCCTGCTGCCTGTCTCCTAGTCAGCTTGGCAACAATCAGCTTCTCCAAAGAAGTCAGCCCAGGAATGAGTTAAATCACCAGCTTGATCATGTGACCATATAAAGGAGATGGGAGTGATCACAAGCTGGCTACACCTGGAAGAGAACTAGGGAGTTTGCTAGCAAAAGAAACTGACATTGACTCCTACAACGCCAAAGGAAAGAAATACATTCAACATGATGTCTCCATGCAGGCATGAGATAGAGGTCCCAAACCAGTCACAAGTCTCCAAAGTAAGAGAGGCCATGGGTGTCACCTGGAACTGAACCAGTTTGAAGTGAAATCCAGAATCTTGGAGTACAGAAAAGTCACCAAGTAGTGATAACTATGCTTCTAGTAACATCTCATGTAAAGAAAAGTCAAGGACTAAACGAAGAGTCATCAACAGGAGGGTGGTTGGATGGAGGTAGAGGTGAAGAACTAACGAGAAGTTCAACCGGTAAAGATAAGAAGGTGACAAACCCTAAAGAATAAGAATAAGATGAAGACAGAATCTATAAGCAAGGTTCCAGATCATGGTAAAAGTCAACGCTTCTTCATCCATAAGCAATCCGGAAACTGGATACATCATTGGGACAGATGCATTCAGGGTGCGGTGGCCACTCGAAGAGACTAGAGTCCACAAGAGGCCTTATTGTTGGTCCTGTATGGGAAGATATTATAGATTATCCAAACCAAACTCTTAAATTGTGGAGTTTGCTCCCGCACAGAGCTGCTGTTCTAAGCCTGCGGGGGTCTTCTGCTTGTCAGCCACCATACAGGATGTAGGTGTTATTGTTCTCTGTTAACAGGTTTCTACTCGCCCATACAGAGACTGTGACTGAGCATAGGGACCCAGAGGAGAGACACGCCTCATCGTGGCTGCTGGGTGCTTATCAGTATGGTCATATTTATATGTTGAGTGTCTCATTTTTTCATGTCTCCTTAGCTATAATGCCGTTCTATATTCCTTTAGATTCAAAATGTCTTAGCATTTCAGAATGTTGCTGTCTTTTTGCTACAATGTGTTTCGTGTTCGGTGTTGCACCTGTACACATTAAATTATGGAGTGTTGCAGTTTTTGCTTGTTTAGATTATGGGGTCATGCCTTCTGCAGAGTACCTTTCCCCCACTAGGCTTAGGTGTTATTGTTCTCTGTTAGCAGGTTCTTACTTGCCCATACAAAGGAAGGCTTTTACATCCAAAGAGAGGCTGTGACTGAGCGTAGGGACCAAGTAAAGAAACACGCCTCATCGTGGCTACTGGGTGGTTATGGATATGGCCATAGTTATTAGCAAAGTCTCATTTTTTTCATGTCTCCTTAGCTATAATAATCTACTATATAATTGTCTAAGTCGTCTGTCGGTCACAGAAATCGCACGCCAGACAGAGGCAGACTATGCAAATAGGCACGCGAATTCAAAGTTCGAATTTCGGCACAGTCCGCCCGGTCTCCCGGCCCCCCTCCGCTTGGTCTCCCACCAACTGCTCACCCGCTCCATCTGCCCACCGCTTCATCTCCCCACTGCTCACCCCGCCATTTTTCTTCTTTTCGCGGAATAGACTTCAGAAATTCAAAGGCGGTGGGGGTGAGCTACCAAAGGGGTTTTGTAATGGCAGTGAACGAGGACATGCCCACCACATCATGGCTATGCGCTTGGACACGCCTATTATGATGCCCCCTCTTAACTCCGATCCCCCCGAGCTCTTGAAATTGCTGACGTCTATGCTGGAGGAAGAAAAAGAAGACATGGTGGGGTGAGGGGTGGCTGGACAGAAGCCTGGAGCGGGTGATAACTTAGGGGGGCAACCACCGCACACCCGCACCGCCGCACACCCACACACCCACATATTCTAGAATACCCGATGCGTTAGAATCGGGCCACCATCTAGTGTTCTATATTCCTTTAGATAGACATTTCTTAGTATTTCAGAGTGCCGCTGTCTTTTTGTTACAATGTACAGTGTTCGGCGTTGCACCTGTACATATTAAGTGATGGAGTGCTGTACACAGGCTGTAATGTAACAACACATAGATTTCCTTCTTACTGACATAAATTGGAAGAAGGAAGAAGATTCATTAGCTATGTAGAGGGTGAACTAAGTCCTACCTGGAGACGGCAGGATACATAACCTGCAGGACGA
Organism: Allobates femoralis; assembly: GCA_033576535.1. Taxonomy (NCBI): domain Eukaryota; kingdom Metazoa; phylum Chordata; class Amphibia; order Anura; family Aromobatidae; genus Allobates; species Allobates femoralis. The sequence continues at coordinate 3,128,605 of JARQOC010000004.1, forward strand.
GGAACGGCCACTTCACCTGTATTTATGGGACGTTTATAGACCGGTGATTCCCCACCATAGTTCCAAAAATACTAAGTAGGCGTATTGAAAACCAAAAATCTGGGAGATTGTGAGAGTTGTTGAGGATTTCCTGGTGGAGATCTCGGTGTTGGGGGTTCCCTCATTGTTGGGAACAATTGACTTTAATACCAAGGGAAACCCGAATTGGTAGTTTATTGTTCAAAGTCAATAAAACCAGTCCGTCCAGGTAGAGATGAGACTGGGGAAAATCCCCAGTGAAAGCCGCTACCTGCCATTGTGGTATGACGTGTATGTACACATTCTTGCTCTTGATATGACGACGCTGATAGATGATTGCCCATTTTATTCCAGGCTTCACCATTCTCCAGTAAACCGTTAGACACTTGCGCCATCGTTGGAAATGGAGGAATTCTGCAGAACAGTTTTTGTGGGGATGAAATCGACAAAACGGATTTTGTGTTCAGGTGATGAACTGATGCCTGTATGTATTGTACCCCGTAGAGTGATATGTAGTGTCTGCTATTCCAACCTACCACATGGGCACCCACATTGGGATCTGGACAGCTCTATCCAGAGAAAACTGGTTTCACAAGGTCAATCGGTTGATCACTGATGACCCGGGACAATAGAGATGACATTATAAGCCAATGCCAGCCAGATTTATAGCATTACTTGTATGCTCTACGCTCACTTATTGAAGGAGGTCCATAGCGGGTGTCCCTTCTTGATGTTGAGGTTTTACAGTGCATGTAGATAAGGGCATGTTAACGAGGCAAACAAATGAGTAACATTATCACTGTGAAAATTCCCAGGGGAAATGTAGCATTATTAGGTGTGATGTCCTCCAGAGCAGTGTTCCCCAACTCTAGTCCTCAAGGCCAACAACAGTGCAGGTTTTCGGTATTTCCTTAGCAATGCACAATTGTTGGAATCATCACCTGTGCAGGTGATCTGTGCAATACTAAGGAAATCCTGAAGACATGGACTATTGGTGGGTCCGGAGGACTGGAGTTGGGGAACGCTGCTTTACAGAATGAGCCAGTCTTAGCAGCTCTATACTCTACCATAACAGGGGGGAACCTTGAGTTACAGCACTTATTTTTACAGTGCACTCTTGTCCCGATAGGCAAATGGGGAGATTATCCAAGTGGAACATCCACTTTAAGGCTTATTTGTCTTTATGAGCACTAGTACTTTCTTGTGTCATGTCCTTGCAATTGGTTGATCTTCTGTCTTCTTACTCTTTCCTCGTCATCTCTTTCTTACTCAGTGACTTCTAGTGTCTTCTTACTCTTTCCTCATCTTCTCTTTCTTACCCAGTGACGTCTTGTGTCTTCTTACTCTTTCTTCATCATCTCTTTCTTACTCAGTGACTTCTTGTGTCTTCTTACTCTCTCCTCATCTTCTCTTTCTTACCCAGTGACTTCTTCTGTCTTCTTACTCTTTCCTCATCATCTCTTTCTTACTCAGTGACTTCTTGTGTCTTCTTACTCTTTCCTCATCATCTCTTTCTTACTCAGTGACTTCTTGTGTCTTCTTACTCTTTCCTCATCTTCTCTTTCTTACCCAGTGACTTCTTCTGTCTTCTTACTCTTTCCCCATCATCTCTTTCTTACTCAGTGACTTCTTGTCTCTTCTTACTCTCTCCTCATCATCTCTTTCTTACTCAGTGACTTCTTGTGTCTTCTTACTCTTTCCTCGTCATCTCTTTCTTACTCAGTGACTTCTTGTGTCTTTACTCTTTCCTCATCATCTCTTTCTTACTCAGTGACTTCTTGAGTCTTCTTACTCTTTCCTCATCATCTCTTTCTTACTCAGTGACTTCTTCTGTCTTCTTACTCTTTCCTCGTCATCTCTTTCTTACTCAGTGACTTCTTGAGTCTTCTTACTCTTTCCTCATCATCTCTTTCTTACTCAGTGACTTCTTGTGTCTTCTTACTCTTTCCTCATCATCTCTTTCTTACTCAGTGACATCTTGTGTCTTCTTACTCTCTCCTCATCATCTCTTTCTTACTCAGTGACTTCTTCTGTCTTCTTACTCTTTCCTCATCATCTCTTTCTTACTCAGTGACATCTTCTGTCTTCTTACTCTTTCCTCATCATCTCTTTCTTACTCAGTGACTTCTTGTGTCTTCTTCCTCTCTCCTCATCATCTCTTTCTTACTCAGTGACATCTTCTGTCTTCTTACTCTTTCCTCATCATCTCTTTCTTACTCAGTGACTTCTTCTGTCTTCTTACTCTTTCCTCATCATCTCTTTCTTACCCAGTGACTTCTTGTGTCTTCTTACTCTTTCCTTATCTCTTTCTTACCCAGTGACTTCTTCTGTCTTCTTACTCTTTCCTCATCATCTCTTTCTTACCCAGTGACTTCTTGTGTCTTCTTACTCTTTCCTTATCTCTTTCTTACCCAGTGACTTCTTGTGTCTTCTTACTCTTTCCTCATCATCTCTTTCTTACTCAGTGACTTCATGTCTCTTCTTACTCTTTCCTCATCATCTCTTTCTTACTCAGTGACTTCTTCTGTCTTCTTACTCTCTCCTCATCATCTCTTTCTTACTCAGTGACTTTTTGTGTCTTCTTACTCTTTCCTCATCATCTCTTTCTTACTCAGTGACTTCTTGTGTCTTCTTACTCTTTCCTCATCATCTCTTTCTTATTCAGTGACTTCTTGTCTCTTCTTACTCTTTCCTCATCATCTCTTTCTTACTCAGTGACTTCTTGTGTCTTACTCTTTCCTCATCATCTATTTCTTACTCAGTGACTTCTTGTGTCTTCTTACTCTTTCCTCATCATCTCTTTCTTACTCAATGACTTCTTGTGTCTTCTTACTCTTTCCTCATCATCTCTTTCTTATTCAGTGACTTCTTGTCTCTTCTTACTCTTTCCTCATCATCTCTTTCTTACTCAGTGACTTCTTGTGTCTTACTCTTTCCTCATCATCTATTTCTTACTCAGTGACTTCTTGTGTCTTCTTACTCTTTCCTCATCATCTCTTTCTTACCCAGTGACTTCTTCTGTCTTCTTACTCTTTCCTCATCATCATCTCTTTCTTACTCAGTGACTTCTTGTGTCTTACTCTTTCCTCATCATCTCTTTCTTACTCAGTGACTTCTTGTGTCTTCTTACTCTTTCCTCATCATCTCTTTCTTACCCAGTGACTTCTTCTGTCTTCTTACTCTTTCCTCATCATCTCTTTCTTACTCAGTGACTTCTTCTCTTTTCTATATTCCTTATTTTACAGGTTTAATTTGCCACCCATGAGCATAGCAGAGGATATCGGCAAAAAGTCCAATATTGTCAGTGCAAATCCCAGTATCTTCTCGAAAAGGTGAGATGGTCTTTACATAATGGATAGAGCCATTCCTTCATCTTCATGTTTACGGTTAAGGTGAATCATTTATTTTCTGTCACTTTAGGCCATTTCTCTATCATATATATAGCATTTCTATTTTGGGGTGATTAGGGGGGGGTATTGGGGAGTTGTCATTCACTTACCGTAGCATTTTCGGTGTATCTTGTTTTCCAGGTTTAATAAGCTCTATGAGAAGAGGAGGCCATTCATTAACCTTGTGAAGGACTATAACTCAGCCATGATCCTCTTACCAGCCTTTTCATACGTACATAACATGGATGTCTCTTTCCGAGTTTTACATACCTTAGAAGACTTTGATTTGCCAAACAATGTGATCTTTTTCCATCCAGGATACCTAAGAAATGTCTCAATGTACTGGAGGGAGAGGGGATTGAAGGTGAAGCGTCTATCTTCTGGACTCATGCTGGTCAGCGCAGCTATCGAGCTCTGTAAGAAGGTCACTCTTTATGGGTTTTGGCCGTTTTCCCAAAATCTGGACGGAGATATCATTCCTCACCATTATTACGATAACTTGGTGCCCAAACCTGGTTTCCATTCGATGCCTGAAGAATTTTACTTTTACACCAAGATGCATTTGAAGGGCGTGTTACACCTCAAAGTTGGACAATGTTCTTGAGGAAGGTCAAAGACACACAAGATCCTTCCAACCTGAAGATCTAACACTACCGATGGAGTGTGCTGGAAGATAAAGGACATCATCCACATACCTCCTCATATCTCAGCTCTCTGGGGACAATGAAGGAAATTGTATGATGTAAGAATATAACATACAAAACTAAAGAAAGCAGAATTCAGATAGAAAAGACGGCACTCACCGCTCAGCGTTGCACTTTATTCAAGTTTGCTGGTTACATGTTGCAGGGAGGGGGAAAGGCAGAGGTGACGACGGCACCGTTTTGCGCTCCTTGCGCTTCAACGGGTTCCTTTGTGTAGGCGGCAGGTTCATCCAGGACAGGATTGTACAATCCCTGAAGGATAATTTGTTTAACCCATTCCATTCTGTGTTATCTGCCATTAGTCACCTGCTGATATTGCTTACATATGGTTTACACACATTTCACAATAATCATTGGTGCATTGTAGATTGTCAAGAATGTGAGGATTGCCCTACAGTCCTACTGGATGTGACGGAGATAGGCCAGGATCTGGGCTCAAAGGTGGTGGTGATGGTTAGATGGGATGATAAGGTTTGGATTAGTTGTTGAGTAAAGGCTACATTCAGACACAGTGTTTTTGATGTGTTTTGTGAGGATTCACTTGTAGACAATGGTTTCAATGGAAAAAGTGGATCAGAAAAATGCCACGCAAATTGACATGACCATTCTTAATGAGGATCACTTTTTCACCCAAAAAATGCACCACTGCAATACATTGTGTCTGAATGTAGCCTAAGGGTTAGAGCACAGGTTAAGGTTAAGTTTAGCGCCATGGTTGTTAGGCTAGGGTCGCGCTTGAGGCTGCTGGACCTGCTAAAATCTTTGCAATTCTGCCACAGCGCATACCGGTAACGCTATGGCGCTGCCTGTGGAACCCGGTGTTTACCTTAGTCCGCTCTTGTGGTGCCCCACTATGTAGGTGCCACAGAGGGGTACCGCACCCGTAAAAGAGGTGTAGTCACCCCAGCTGCAAGAGGATTTCAGGATGGTAGGCGGAACCCTAAACCCACATCCCACATTAGATCAGGCAGTGGGAGGGAACCCGGGAGGGTATATAGTCACTCTCAGGGGGAACTAGAAGGGAGTCGGAGAAAGGAGGCCTTTCGGGCTTCAGGTCTCTGGGTTGGAGAGTTAGTGGAGTTCCAGGCAGGGAGCCTGAGGCAAGAAGGAGGGTCGCCTCGGCTGAGGGATCCAGGGACAAGCAGAACAGATCCCAGATACGGAGAAAGAGTGGGGAATAGAGAAGCTCGGAGGGAGTTCGCCCCAAGAGAGAAACCGGGTACCGGAGCCCGCACATGTAGGAACCTTTACGGCCTGCAGAAAATCCGAAGCATGGGGGTATATCAATATACGGCCCTGATTCCCAAGAGACCATTAGAGGGGACCAGACACAGCTGGCGAGCGGCAGTGATCAACAGAGGGTTACCTTACGGGAGCAAGGGAAGGAGAGAGAAACAGCAGGAGGTCAGATTTACTCTATATTAGCTCAGGCTTCACTTAAGCTACTGGGAAGCAAGGAAGAGAAGGAACAAGAAAGGCACACTCTGGGGCTTCTGTCCATCTACCAGAGATCCGCTTGCAGCCACCCGTAGCCACTTGCCATTTAACATCAAACTGCACTGAGGACTGTAATCATTGCTGCTAAAGTTCCAGTAAAGTACCCGGTGAAGTGACTTTGACTCTGCTGCATGTTCTTTCTACGAACTGATTCCATTCACAGGATAGCTGCCCCGGAGGTCCCAGTCCTGCCTGCGGAGGACTACCCCATCTCAGCCGCAATACCACCAACCTCCGGAGGACTGTGGCAGCTCTGGTGACATCTCACCAGGTACTGCAGGTGGCGTCACGACAAAGAACAAACTTGTACATAATCCCCTGTATATAATTCTCCCATTTAAAGATAGGCCCAGGATACGGGATCAGGCGCGGCCGCCATTCCCCGTGACACAGCAGTTTAACCCTTTGCCGCCTGACACCCGAGTACCCCGGAGCCTGGGTGCTACACTCTGATATTCTGCTTGATGTGTGGCTGGTTACCACGAACAATATCGGGTAACTAGGGGCAGCGTTGAGCAGCAGCGGCGCTGAATAGTGCATATGCGCTGATGAAAAAATGATCGAGTTTTTAGTGGATGTCAGTGACATCTCCTAAAAATGGTAGTCTGACCCTAGCCATAGATTGATAGATAGATGGTAGAATAAGTAGATTGGGTTTACCAGACTGCTGCTACGTCCAGGGCCGACTATTAGGCTACTTGCATATTCACTGCACAGACCGGCAAATAGCCAATCACAGATGCTCACACTCTGTGAGAGCCTTTTTGATTGGCTGTTGCAGTCAGACTACATTGAAGAAATGCAGTCTGACTGCAACAGCCAATCACAGAGGCTCTCACAGACTGCAAGCGACTGTGATTGGCTGTTTGCCGGTTGGTGCAGTGAATATGCAAGTAGCTTAATGGACGGCCAAGGAAGCAGCAGAGAGTGAGCAGGGAGGCAGAGCAGAGAGGCTGGTAATGCAATTCTTGCTTCTGTCTATCTTTCTATCTATCCTATCTAGCTTTCTGTCCTATCATCTTTCTATGATCATCTATTGCAAATGCAATATAACACAATGCTGCAGTTTTGCACAAATCTGTAGCATTGCGTTACATTGTGTTTGGTGTCTATCGGATTGAAAAACACTGCAGAGAGCGTTTTCTTGTTTTTTTGCACAATTTTGAATTTAAAAAGCAAAGGAACAAAGGTGGTGTAATGTTAATGAATCTTCCTTAGGAAAGGTCATCAATATCAGATTGGTAAGGGTCTGACACACAGCACCCCCAGCGATCAGCTCTAGTGGTAGCCGAATGAAACTGGACTGCACGGCTCACTTCAATGTGTAGGGGCCCCGGCTTGAGGCTTGCCACTTGTATGGGAGGTGAACAGTTCTTAATTAGGCCAGGCATATTGTTCCTTTGTTCAGTAAATTAAGCGACGCTAGTCATTGTTTCATGTTAGATTGACTGCGGCTCTCTTGTCTGTTAATTTGTGGATTACCTACAAAGGCGGCTTTCACACTGCGTTTGTGTTCAATCCGTTTTAAAACGGACAGCCACGGATCCAATTTGGCCTCCATGTTATGCTATGGGCACGGATCGGATCGGATTTGGCCTTATTGCCATCCGATTTTTGTCGGATCCGATTCTGTCCGATTTTTTGCTGTGCCCAAAATCGCAGGCTGCTGCGATTTTGGGCACAGCGGATCAAGTCGGACCGAATTGGATCCGACCTGATCCGCGCCAAATAACATGGGGCCTATGGAGTGCAGGTCCGAGGAAACAGCTGATCGTTCCTAGGACCCGATTTTAGTGCACTGAGCATGCTCAAGACTAAAATCACTCTGTGCTATCTAATATCACTTCTGCAATTATTATTATTATTATTATTTATTTATATAGCGCCATTAGGTTCCATGGCGCTTTACATGAGGATGAGGGAGACAAGAACAAGTACTCTAAATCTAGGCGATCAGGACGTACAGGTACAGGGGGGGGCAAAGATCATTGCAGAAGTGAAATTTAGTGAAAAGAAAGGGTTAAAAATAAAAAAACTTTATTCTCACCTGTCCCGCGATCCAGGGATGCCTCCAGTGCTCGATGCTTTAGGACCTGGCGTGATGTCACAGTCACATGACCGGTTACCGCGGTAACCGGTCATGTGACTGTGACATCACGCCAGGTCCTGTAAGGATCAGAACAAGACAGGTGTAAGCGTCGGGGGACTCGTGGACGGGTGAGAATAAAGATTTTTTTTATTTTTTAACGTCTGGAAAAAAGGAGAAAAAGGGGGAGAAAGAGGGGGAGAAAGGGAGCAGAGAGAGGAGGGGAGAAAGAAGTGACAGGAGGGATAGAGGAGCAAGGTGACAAAAGGAGCAGGGAGACGAGAGGGGGAGAGGATCCAAACTGATCCTACAAAATATCGGAATCGGATGCCTATTTGACATCCGATTGCAGGCATCAGTTTGGATCCGTTGCTGTCCGAGGGGTGCAGCAAAAAGTCGGATCCCCTCGGACAGCACAAAAACGCTGTGTGAAAGCAGCCTAATGGTGCCGTCACACAGCACGACCTGGCCAGCGATGTCGGAAGCGATGCGCGGGTGCCCGCTCGGTTCTGACATCGCTGGCCAGCTGTCACGCAGCATCGCTGGGGCCGCCGTCACCGCAGCGGTGCGGGCGGTGACATCGCTCGCTGGGCTGGGCTTAGCCCAGCGAGCGATCCGCAGCAACGCTGTGGTATAGGCTGGATCGCACGGCACACGGCGCGATCCAGCCTTATCGCAGGTCACAGGTTGACAGGTTTACGGTTCTTCCCGTAAACCTGTCAACCTGCGACCGGCGATAAAACGCGGTCGCGCCGCTCATTTACACAGCGTGACGTCGCTAGCGACATCACTGATACGTCACTTTTTCGGTGATGTCGCTAGCGACGTCGTCAGGTGTGAAGCCACCATAAGTGTGGAATCCCTCAGTCCCTCTGACTACATCATTCGGAGGACAATTGTGCAATCAGATTGAATTAGCAACCAGTGAGGGAGCCGCCATCTCTCGCCAATCCTGTAAGATACAATACCCTGAAATAATAACTGAGGGGTATAAAAAGGACCTCGCTCCTGTGTCCATCACTATTCTATGAGACTTCAGGATGGAATCCATGGTTCCAGCTGGAGGATCATAGAACGTCTTAACTGCTCAATGCTGAGCCCACAAATTCGCCTGGAGAACCCAGGTTTGGACTGTTTGGGCACCTAGCCATATATCTCACTGTGCTTGTTTGGCTTCCTTAGCTTGCTGCTATCTCCTCGCAGTGGGTGCCCACTAAAAGCAGAGTGCGGCGGCTGACATAATTGGTCTAAATTCACAAAGATTCTAATCACCTGCGAGCCAGGGAAGGGTTGATACTGTCACTTTTACGAACTTGTGTTCTTGCTGGGAATGTACTATATGCTTTTGATTGTTGGGGATCCAATAAAGTCTTACCGTTCCATCACTTCGTATTGTCTGAGTAGTGTTCTGACCACAGGAAAGGAGTACAGGCATTAACTGGGAGGAGCCCTGGTCCATGCGGTCTTTCTAAAGCCAGCCAGGCCAGCAGACAAGAGAACCCACAGACCCCCATGTATCCCCAGAGGAGAGCACCCACTGACCCCCCATGTGTCCATAAGGGAGAGCACCCACTGACCCCCATGTATCCACACAGGAGAGCACCCACTAACCCCCGTGTCTACGCAGAGGAGAGCACCCACTGACCCCCGTGTCCCCACAGAGGAGGGCACCCACTGACCCCCGTGTCTCCACAGAGGAGAGCACCCACTGACCCCCGTGTCTCCACAGAGGAGAGCACCCACTGACCCCCGTGTCTCCACAGAGGAGAGCACCCACAGACCCCCATGTATCCACACAGGAGAGCACCCACTGACCCCTGTGTCTACACAGAGGAGAGCACCCACTGACCCCCGTGTCTACACAGAGGAGAGCACCCACTGACCCCCGTGTCTACACAGAGGAGAGCACACACTGACCCCCGTGTCTCCACAGAGGAGAGCACCCACTGACCCCCGTGTCTCCACAGAGGACAGCACCCAATGACCCCCGTGTCTCCACAGAGGAGAGCACCCACTGACCCCCATTTCTCCACAGAGGAGAGCACCCACTGACCCCGGTGTCTCTACAGAGGAGAGCATCCACTGACCCCCGTGTCTCCACAGAGGAGAGCACCCACTGACCCCCGTGTCTCCACAGAGGAGAGCACCCACTGACCCCCGTGTCTCCACAGAGGAGAACACCCACTGACCCCTGTGTCTCCACAGAGGAGAGCACCCACTGACCCCCGTGTCTCCACAGAGGAGAGCACCCACTGACCCCCGTGTCTCCACAGAGGAGAGCACCCACTGACCCCCGTGTCTCCACAGAGGAGAGCACCCACTGACCCCCGTGTCTCCACAGAGGAGAACACCCACTGACCCCCGTGTCTCCACAGAGGAGAGCCCCCACTGACCCCCGTGTCTCCACAGAAGAGAGCACCCACTGACCCCTGTGTCTCCACAGAGGAGAGCACCCACTGACCCCCGTGTCTCCACAGAGGAGAGCACCCACTGACCCCCGTGTCTCCACAGAGGAGAGCGCCCACTGACCCCCGTGTCTCCACAGAGGAGAGCACCAACTGAACCCCGTGTCTCCACAGAGGAGAGCACCCACTGACCCCCGTGTCTCCACAGAGGAGAGCCCCCACTGACCCCCGTGTCTCCACAGAGGAGAGAGCACCCACTGACCCCCGTGTCTCCACAGAGGAGAGCACCCACTGACCCCCGTGTCTCCACAGAGGAGAGCACCCACTGACCCCTGTGTCTCCACAGAGGAGAGCCCCCACTGACCCCCGTGTCTCCCCAGAGGAGAGCGCCCACTGACCCCCGTGTCTCCACAGAGGAGAGCACCCACTGACCCCTGTGTCTCCACAGAGGAGAGCGCCCACTGACCCCCGTGTCTCCACAGAGGAGAGCACCCACTGACCCCCGTGTCTCCACAGAGGAGAGCCCCCACTGACCCCCGTGTCTCCACAGAGGAGATCACCAACTGACCCCTGTGTCTCCACAGAGGAGAGCACCAACTGAACCCCGTGTCTCCACAGAGGAGAGAGCACCCACTGACCCCCGTGTCTCCACAGAGGAGAGCACCCACTGACCCCCGTGTCTCCACAGAGGAGAGCACCCACTGACCCCCGTGTCTCCACACAGGAGAACACCCACTGACCCCCGTGTCTCCACAGAGGAGAGCACCCACTGATCCCCGTTTCTCCACAGAGGAGAGCACCCACTGACCCCCGTGTCTCCACAGAGGAGATCACCCACTGACCCCCGTGTCTACACAGAAGAGATCACCCACTGACCCCCGTGTCTCCACAGAGGAGAGCACCCACTGACCCCCGTGTCTCCACACAGGAGAGCACCCACTGACCCCCGTGTCTCCACACAGGAGAGCACCCACTGACCCCCGTGTCTCCACAATAAAGTTAGAATACAATATAAGAGTTAGGTTTGATAAGTAGACTTGAGGGTAAGACAATGGGCTTGGTTTGGGTTGAATGTCAGATTAAGGTTTGTCTTGGCTATTACACGTACGATACAGGGTAATTATGTTTCATGGATATTGTAAATATGAAAGTCTGATAAGTATGTTCCACTTTAGTGACATTTTATGGATAGCGTTTTCCTGTAATTTCTGATTTTTGTCTCATTTTTCCCATTGATGCTGTCACTGATGATTACTCACCTTACTCATTCCTTCTGATGTTACAAGAGCTCCTGTCCCTCCCTTCATTGATGCTCCAGGTCATTTGTTCTGGATAATAACCTGTTCATTTATTACTTCCGGATGATTACAAGTTGTGAAAATTAATGTGTCATCCGCAAAGATGAATAATCAGCCAAGAGCGTTATCCTCCGGAGTACAACCAGAACTTGTGTCCTCTCTGGTGTAGAGAAAGTGTTATGACCCATCCATGGAAAAGCAGATCCATGAACTTCCCCGGAAGCTGGAGGTGTTGAGGGTCTGTCGAACATTTCCATTTTGGCTTATTGAAATCTCTATAAGGCCAGAGATATTCTGGCGAGGGTAATGTGATAGACTCGCGCAAGTCTCTAATCGCATCACCCAACACGGTTGCCGACTCTCAAGACATTGACATACATGCGGATGCGCCTCCTCTCTGGAGAGCCAATGGTCATGGCGGGAGATGCAGTGAGTGACTCATGAGTCTCGCGCATTACTCTTACAAGTCTGTCTCCGACCTAAAGGTACCGTCACGCGATACGATATCCCTAACAATGTCACGTGACCGAGATCGTTCGCGCATCATTTCAACATCGTTGGTGAGACGTCACACATCCAGATAAGTTGAATGACGCGCAAACGATCCAGCGATCTAGACATTATTTGAGCGAACCAGCGAAGGATGTTGGCCATCGTTCAGCCGCCGTCACACAGCAAGTATATGAACGATGAGAACCTTCAATGTGGATGTTCTGTTTGATGTAGGGCAGGATATCGGCGCGCCAGGTTGTGTTTTACCGCGTCCCTACAACTCTGATTGGTGGCCACATCTGTGTTTACCATTGGTAAAATGGCCAGTAGATTTACCGCTTTACCACTGTCAACATCACGCCACTCATGTGTCACATTTTTGGGACGCCGCGGTGGTCTGAACAGGCGGCAATAATAATAAATAATTTTGTGACGACTGTGCAAGTGGCAGCTGCGTCCCCAAAGTGGAAGACATGAACGCTCATGCGTGCCCTTTTGCAGATAAAGTGCCTGGCTATCTCTGTGTACAAGTTGGACAACAAACAACCACAAATCAGCGCTCAGGGGGCACGGAAATAACAACGACAAAGCACGCCTACGGAAATGATTTCTGCATCGCTGAAGTCGTGAACGACATCGTTTATCGCGACGTCACACACAACGTCTGGTCCTGATCAGACTTAGCATTGGTAGAGTAAGTAGCCCTGATCAAACTCTGGACATGGGTGGAGTTACTGGTCCTGATCAGATTCTGGACATCGGTGGAGTTACTGTTCCTGATCAGATTCTGGACATGGGTGGAGTTACTGGTCCTGATCAGACTCTGGACATGGGTGGACTTACTGGTCCTGATCAGATTCTGGACATCGGTGGAGTTACTGGTCCTGATCAGATTCTGGACATGGGTGGAGTTACTGGTCCTGATCAGACTCTGGACATGGGTAGAGTTACTGGTCCTGATCAGACTCTGGACATGGGTGGAGTTACTGGTCCTGATCAGACTCTGAACATGGGTGGACTTACTGGTCCTGATCAGATTCTGGACATTGGTGGAGTTACTGGTCCTGATGAGACTCTGGACAGGACATTGGTGGAGTTTACTGGTCCTGATCAGACTCTGGACATTACTGAAGTTACTGGTCCTGATCAGACTCTGGACATTGGTGGAGTTACTGGTCCTAATAACACTGGGTGCTCTCTTAGGCTAGGGTCACATTTGAAAGGGTAATTGCGGTTCCCACATCCAGATTTGGATGTGGTAACCGCAATTGCCTTCACACACATTTTGGACACAAAATGTGACCATAACCACTGAATCCAGCAACCGGATTGCTCAGAATGTGCAATCCGGTTGCCGGATACTTTGTTCATCCCTGCTTCCGCAGGGATGAACAAAGGATTAATGTCCAGAATACATGTGGGCAACATGTCTCTAGGGGGTGCCCATCCTCCCTAGAGACATGCTGTCCACACAGGACAGCATGTGAGGGGTTAAAGGGATCCTGTCACCCCCAAAACACCTGTAAACCTATTAAAACCTGTCCCTAGAGCATATTAACACTTTCCCTACACTGTTTTTACCTCCTAAATGCAGTAAATGACATTGCATAAAAACGTTTTATAAGTACCTGATTACTGATGATAATGAGTGACTATGCTATTCATAGTCACTCATCCAGACTGCCCCTCTGCTTCATAGCACGCCTGAATAGGCGTGATCTTCATCATGCATTCAAACTGCCGCCTCCCTGCTGTGCCCTGGGTCGTCCGAGGCTGCTGTGTGGCTGGGTGACGCGATCCGCGTCATTCCCCGCGCCGGGTGACGTATTTACACCGGCGCCGCGCTGTCGGCTTCAAAATGCACACTGCGCATGCCCATGCGCATGCGCAGTGCGCATTTTGAATTTTACAGCGCGGCGCCGGTGTAAATACGTCACCCGGCGCGGGGAATGACGCGGATCGCGTCACCCAGCCACACAGCAGCCTCGGACGACCCAGGGCACAGCAGGGAGGCGGCAGTTTGAATGCATGATGAAGATCACGCCTATTCAGGCGTGCTATGAAGCAGAGGGGCAGTCTTGATGAGTGACTATGAATAGCATAGTCACTCATTATCATCAGTAATCAGGTACTTATAAAACGTTTTTATGCAATGTCATTTACTGCATTTAGGAGGTAAAAACAGTGTAGGGAAAGTGTTAATATGCTCTAGGGACAGGTTTTAATAGGTTTACATGTGTTTTGGGGGTGACAGGATCCCTTTAATTCTACTGTTAACTCTCTCGCCGGCAATTGCCGGCATTTAACTATACTTCTGTATTAAATCCGCCGGCTCCTGCATCAGGACCACTACCCTACGTAATGTGAATAAGCACATTACAGAACAGCATCCTTAATAAGGAGCTGTCTGTGGTGCTTACGCCATTTGCGTAGTGTAGTGGCTGCTATCCAGGGTTCTGATATGATGTACAGTAGTTCTATGGCTGTGCGGTGCCCATAGAACTACTGTATGAGCGATCAGGACCCTGGACAGCAGCCGTAAATACGTAAATGGCGTAAGCACCACAGACAGCTCCTTATTAAGCCAGCGGCTTTAATACAGAAGTATAGTTAAATGCCGGCAATTGCCAGCGAGAGAGTTAACAGTAGAATTAACCCTTCACATGCCATCCTGTGTGGACAGCATGTCTCTAGGGAGGGTGGGCACCCCCTAGAGACATGTTGCCCACATATATTATGAATATTTAACCCTTTGTACAAAGCATACAGCTGCCGCAGGTATTCACATGTGTCTTGCGGCAGCCGCATGGGAGCCCATATTAAAAAAAATGGTTGCGGCTGGAATACCGCTCCAAAAACTGCAGCCTGCATGATTTTTCTTAACTGCAGAGCCATTTAGGCAACCCAAATTTGTAATGGGTGCCTATGGGCTGTGGATCCGGATCCGGTTTTGAGTATTTTTCATGCTCAAAACCGGATCCGGATTAAAAAAATTACCGCAAATGTGACCCTAGCCTTACATGATGGACACAGATTCATTGATTTTCACTTCTATCTTCTTTACCGTGTTCATCCTGGTAAGTTATTCTCCAAACCTGGATCGAATGTCCCCTCCTTTATGTTAAAGTACAAGTCTGGCAGGGGCAGTGGTGCAGATGAGGCAACACAGTGGTGACTCACAAACATGACTTATGACACAGATTAGGATATGGCACAATGTAGAGCAATATAGATCAATGAAGAATCAATACAATAGGCGACAGTGTACTCAGAGTGAACATTAAGGCCCCTTCCACAGAGGAGAGCGCCCACTGACCCCCGTGTCTCCACAGAGGAGAGCGCCCACTGACCCCCGTGTCTCCACAGAGGAGAGCACCCACTGACCCCGTGTCTCCACAGAGGAGAGCACCCACTGACCCCCGTGTCTCCACAGAGGAGAGCACCCACTGACCCCCGTGTCTCCACAGAGGAGAGCCCCCACTGACCCCCGTGTCTCCACAGAGGAGAGCACCCACTGACCCCAGTGTCTCCACAGAGGAGAGCACCCACTGACCCCCGTGTCTCCACAGAGGAGAGCACCCACTGACCCCCGTGTCTCCACAGAGGAGAGCACCCACTGACCCCCGTGTCTCCACAGAGGAGAGCCCCCACTGACCCCCGTGTCTCTACAGAGGAGAGCTCCCACTGACCCCCGTGTCTCCACAGAGGAGAGCACCCACTGACCCCCGTGTCTCCACAGAGGAGAGCACCCACTGACCCCCGTGTCTCCACAGAGGAGATCACCCACTGACCCCCGTGTCTCCACAGAGGAGAGCACCCACTGACCCCGTGTCTCCACAGAGGAGATCACCCACTGACCCCCGTGTCTCCACAGAGGAGAGCACCCACTGACCCCCGTGTCTCCAGAGAGGAGAGCCCCCACTGACCCCCGTGTCTCCACAGAGGAGAGCCCCCACTGACCCTCGTGTCCACCTGTCAGTGCTCAGACTATACTCTGCATGCTGCACAGATTACAGGGGTAGGGGGTCCGCTTGTCAGTGCTCAGACTATACACTACACACTGCAGAGGTTACAGGGATGGGAGGTCTTCCTGTCAGTGTTCAGACCATACCGGTTGGAAATCGTCCCAGGACAGAGAAAAGGAATGGACAGAGGAGCCAGTGAGAGGCTCTGGAGGGACAGAAGGGCTCCCAGGGGCATGGGAAGTGAGCAATCCACCCATGGCACCGACCGGGATCAGAGTCGGGTGAAGGGACCGGGTCAGAGGGGGAACCGGCCCCAGGCTAGTGGAGAGTAACTGAAGGACTTACTAGCAAATAGGGGACCGAGGTATTTTCATGTGCCACGGTCCGACTCCACACTTATTCGTTGGAAAGGTAGCCACGGAGGGTCAAGGGGACCAGGAGGACATCGCCCGTCAGGACCCGGGGCTGCTGGATTGGGACACTGAGTGTGAGGCGCGGGGCAGGAGGGTGAGAGCCAGAGTAGAGAGTCGACCATCAAATTACCTGTGAGTTGGCTGGAGGCCTAACCCAGGGAAAACAGCACCTTGCACCTGGAGATGTGTACGAACAGTGAGTAAAACCTAAAGACTGAATTTAGCTGTGCCCTCCAAGTTATTTTCCGCATTGTACCACCTGCTCTGGGGCCTTGCTCTACCCGTGGAGAGCAGAACCACCTCAGCTGCATTACCAATGGCCCCAAAGGATCTGATTGCAGTGTTGGCCATTCATCTTCATTGCCAAAACCCACGGGTGGCGTCACGAATACATTTCCCACATAAATATTCCCCTTTTTATTGACACAACCATGGCCACGGAGCCGGATCATGACCCTGTGACCTTCCCAAAGACCTCCGAGTACCCCACAGTCCTGGTGGATGTGTCAACTTGGCGTCACGAACAGGATCTGCCGACCCAAAAACTCAGGTTTAGGGCACCCACAGGCTATGTACCAATACTGTGTAATGGTGCTTGCAAGAAAAAACAAGAGCCATGTGCATGCAAAAGGGAGTGGTGCAACCTCCCATCGTGCACCAGGCTGCCGAATGGCGCAAAAAGCCATGCCCACCCACTGTAAGGACTTTGATACTAAAGAGTCTGCCTGTTAGCGACAGGGATCCGCCTACAGATGTGGCCAACAGCAAGACAGAAAGAATCCACCCACAAAAGGGAGAGGAAAAAGAGAAATCTGACAGGGGTGCAGCAGGGTGTGTTGCGAGAGACACAGGATGGAACTCTGTTGGTGCCATGGTGAAAGGGAGGTCAGCGAGCTCTGGAGCATGGGGTGGAAGCGGAGGACTCCCCCAGCTGACCGGAGAAGGACACACAGCTGCCCTTAGTGGACCCGAACTTTGTGCGGGACGAGATGAGAGAGCTGAGCCGCCAGCTCATGAAGACACCACTGACGGCGGTGGGTAGATGGCGGGAGGCCTGTATCACCGGGAGAGGCACAAACAAACTGGCTTAAAGAACTGCCTTAAAGGCTGGTTTACACATAGTGACATCGTTAAAGATGTCGCTGCAACTTGTGACATTGCAGCGACCTCGTAGCGAAGCCGCTGCGTGTGACAAGTACCAACGCTCAGCTAGCTGATCGCTGATCGTTGGTATAATGGCCAAGGCCATTTTTCAATCGTTGGTCTCCCGCTGGGCCGCCAGCATCGGCGTGTGTGACAGTGGGAGACCAACAATTAACGACCTCCCGGCCGATGCCCAGTGCGGCACAGTACACGCTGGGCCATGGTAACCAGGGTAAACATCGGGTAACTAAGCGCAGCACTCTGGTTAGTTACCCGCTGTTTACCCTGGATACCAGCGTTCTCGCTGGTCGCTGATCGCTGGTGAGTCTGCCTGTGATATCGCTGAAACGTCACGGGTTTGGAGACGTTGAAACAACATCATTACTATGTCGTTGCGTGTGACACTGAGATATGATTACAATAAATCGTTGGATCTCTGAATCCAGATTTGAGAACAAGTTCCCAAATCAGATGATCTGCAATCAGCCAACCTGCTGCATCGTTCTGTGTGACACCGCGATAACGATGTCGTTTGCGATTTCTGGGATCGTGAATCCAATCCCGTAGGCGTGCCTTGGCGTTGTGTTTTCCGCGCCCCGTCTGTGCTGATTGGTGGGCAGTATTGCGTTCCGATTGGCTGCCGTTGGTTCATGGTTAAGCCGCCATATTTGATGTTCCATACGTTGATCCGTAGACTCATTGACTTGTTTATGCTTCAAAATATTATTAAGGACATTTAAACAAGGAGAGTGATTGAAGTCATAAGTGATTAGGGACACAGTCAGTCAACCATGGGCCACACCGGAGAATTCCCGTCTGACATGTTGGGGACGCAGCGGCGTGTCCCAAAAGGCTAACCACTGCATGTGCGGCGCCTCCACTGCGGACGCTCAAGTGTCCTCGGCGTAAGCAGCGTGCGGCATGACGTCATTACGTTGTGGTACCTTCATGCCGCTGTTAATGCTGCCTACTCTGCCCCAGCATAATGATGGCTGCCCAGCGACGCTCAGCACCATGGGGAGATGTGGAGCTGATGCTCCTCATTAACATGTGCGACCAGCGGGACTACTGGTGCAATATGCACCATGAGCACCCGGTCCTGCACAAGCAGGCAGTGCTGGAAAGAATCTCCCAGGCAGTTATGAGAAGTGCTTTGTAATAAAAAAAATATGCAAATGCACATATTCCTTCCAAACTGTATGATATTATGAAATTGAGAATTTTTTGGAAAATTTTGATCAATCTTTTGAGCCACCCTGACACGTCAAGGCAATCTCATCAGGGTGGTCCTACTCCATATATGTATCTTTTACTTGTGCCATGCGGTGTCCAACATAAACATAAAGCAGAACTATTAAAAACAGCATTTACCTGGAGCATCTCAGAACCGCTCCCTGGTGCCAGACTGCTGTATGTGAATAAAGGTAAATCAGGTCCCCACACGTGCAGCTGAAGCTATATATGCCTGAGCTTTTCAACAACAGCACTCATCAAAAAAGGCAGGGCAGGCCCAAATAAACGGAGCTTGCAAAACAATGTGCCTGAAGGCAAGGTAAGATAACTGAATGTGAACAGTATCCAAAGGTTTGCCACAAATAATACAGATGGAATAACAAGCCAAGACTAGTATGCAAGGCCCAGTAGGGTTCAGCCACAGACCAGTAGCAAAAGCAACTATAGGCAGCATCTGACTCCCCGCTCTTTGATTTGTTACTGGTTGGTGGTTGACCTCCACTTGCCGTGCTTGCCTGGTTTAGTATGCCATTCTACCTGTCTTTACTGTGATTGATCAGGCCGCTGTACACACACTGACTCCCTACCCTTCCCACAGGCTCTGTTGATTACATGTACATTTATCTGGGCCTGCTCCGTCCTCATTCATGGTCTGCTGGTCTGGCAGTGTGGGGGTCAGATCTGATAATGCCTGAGTGTCTGTAGCATCCGCTGCACATGTTCAGACCTGGTCTGCCTTTATCTGAATTTGTCTTTCCAGCGCCATGGGAGCGGTTCTGATATGTTCCAGGTACATGTTACATTTATGTGGTTCTGCTTTTAATGTATTTAGGATGCCAATGTAAATAAAAAGCGTAGAGTAGGACTACTCTAATGAGATTGCCGTGATGTGGCAGGGTGGCTCACTTGTTTGCAATGCCACATATCATAGTAAAGATGGTAAGGGGGAGCCAGGGTACTAACAGTCAGAAAGTGCAAAGTGATTACAGAATAGAGTCAATGGAATATAATATCTGTATCTATGGATTGCAATTACTACAATTAAACTAAGAAAATTCACAATTTATAAAAGAGGAAACGAGACGTGAAAAACTGAATGAGCAGCAACAAATTCTCAAGATAAGGAAGGAGATTAAAGGCACTAAGATTATATAACCGCAACATCAGTAGTATATCTATAGAGTAGATATCATAGCATACAAAGTGAAGACGTGCAGAGACAAATAGATAAGGGATAGATATAGATTTACTCACTATACAGTTGTGGCCAAAAGTATTGCCCCCCCTGCAATTCTGTCAGGTAATACTCAGTTTCTTCCTGAAAATTCTTGCAATCACAAATTCTTTGGTATTATTATCTTCATTTCATTTGTCTTCAATAAAAACACAAAAAGAATTGTCCTAAAGCCAAATTGGATCTAATTCCACCAAACATAAAAAAGGGGGTGGACAAAAGTATTGGCACTGTTAGAGAAATCATGTGATGCTTCTGTAATTAGTGTAATTAACAGCACCTGTAACTTACCTGTGGCACCTAACAGGTGTTGGCAATAACTAAATCACACTTGCAGCCAGTTGACATTGATTAAAGTTGACTCAACCTCTGTCCTGTGTCCTTGTGTGTACCACATTGAGCATGGAGAAAAGAAAGAAGACCAAAGAACTGTCTGAGGACTTGAGAAACCAAATAGTGAGGAAGCATGAGCAATCTCAAGGCTACAAGTCCATCTCCAAAGACCTGAATGTTCCTGTGTCTACCGTGCGCAGTGTCATCAAGAAGTGTAAAGCCCATGGCACTGCGGCTAACCTCCCTAGATGTGGACGGAAAAGAAAAATTGACGAGAGATTTCAACGCAAGATTGTGCGGATGGTGGATAAAGAACCTCGACTAACATCCAAACAAGTTCAAGCTGCCCTGCAGCCCGAGGGTACAACAGTGTCAACCCGTACTATCCGTCAGCGTCTGAATGAAAAGGGACTGTATGGTAGGAGACCCAGGAAGACCCCACTTCTTACCCCGAGACATAAAAAAGCCAGGCTGGAGTTTGCCAAAACTTACCTGAGAAAGCCTAAAACGTTTTGGAAGAATGTTCTCTGGTCAGATGAGACAAAAGTAGAGCTTTATGGGCAAAGGCCTCAACATAGAGTTTACAGGAGAAAAAAAGAGACATTCAAAGAAAAGAACATCCTCCCTACAGTCAGACATGGCGGAGGCTCCCTGATGTTTTGGGGTTGCTTTGCTGCCTCTGGCACTGGACTGCTTGACCGTGTGCATGGCATTATGAAGTCTGAAGACTACCAACACATTGTGCAGCATAATGTAGGGCCCAGTGTGAGAAAGCTGGGTCACCCTCAGAGGTCATGGGTCTTCCAGCAGGACAATGACCCAAAACACACTTCAAAAAGCACTAGAAAATGGTGTGAGAGAAAGCACTGGAGACTTGTAAGGTGGCAGCAATGAGTCCAGACCTGAATCCCATAGATCACCTGTGGAGAGATCTAACAATGGCAGTTTGGAGAAGGCGCCTTCACATATCAGGGACCTGGAGCAGTTTGCCAAAGAAGAATGGTGTAAAATTCCAGCAGAGCATTGTAAGAAACTCATTGATGGTTACCGGAAGCGGTTGATCGCAGTTACTTTGGCTAAAGGTTGTGCAACCAAGTATTAGGCTGAGGGTGCCAATACTTTTGTCCGGCCCATTTTTGGAGTTTTGTGTGAAATGATCGATGTTTTGCTTTTTGCTTCATTCTCTTTTGTGTTTTTTCATTGAAGACAAATTAAATGAAGATAATAATAGCAAAGAATTTGTGATTGCAATCATTTTCAGGAAGAAACGGAGGATTATCTGACAGAATTGCAGGGGTGTCAATACTTTTGGCCAACACTGTAGGTGGGAAACATGGCATGGCTATTGGCTTCCATCTGGCCGCCATTTTATCACGGTCCTGACAGTATGACTTTCTTATCTCTTATATCAGATCATAACGTCTCACTACATAATTCCTACAAGGGAACACAATGGATTCCAATTTCTCTTCTAGTTTTCTATCCACTGAGATTCTTATCTGAACCGATCATAAATCCGCCATTCTGTGACTTCCAGCTAATACTCGGCTCACAGGTGCCAGTCATCAAAATTCTCTTTCATTCCATAGTTACAGGTGGGGTTGGCTGCATGTGGAGGTTCATTGCTTCCATATTGTGAAATGTTCTTGATCTTTGTTCTGCTGCTGTAATACTGTAATTTCCTCCGGGATCAATAAAGTTTATCTTATCTTATCTTATCTTATCTTATCTTATTCATAATGATAGTTCTGAGATGTCTTATTGATATGTAATCTTATCCATAACAGGCGACATTGGGGAAATACCACTGGAAATGTTGTTTGAACGTGGCTGTGACTTGGAATCCTTTGTCCATCAAGCAGTGAACTCTTCACCCATTAAATTCAGCCCAGGTGGTGGATCTCTCTGAAACTACATCTTTGGAGTGGGCTCCTCAGCCGGAGGACGTGTCAGTTTAATGACGGCCCTAGACTCTGATTTCTGATCTAGTGTCAGGCAAGTCCTGACAATGGGTCCCCTGAGTCAGTCGACAGGGTAGGGGGGTACTCGGATACCGGGACAGGGGGTTACTTCGGTGGGGGATCACAGCTGGTCGGTTCCCTGGACCCTCAGTGGCGGGGTGGGGGTATGGGGGATTTGTAACGTGACGCCACCTGTGGTACCTGGTATTAGGGCTACCAAAGCTGCAGCCGGCCGCTGAGGTGATGGGAATGCAGCTTTGGTAGCACAGCTCCCCATAGGCGGAGCTTTACCTCAGGGCAGCGGGGTGGATGAGGGGAGTAGCCATAGCGGTTCTGCTGTGAACGCTGCAGGTAGCAGCGGTGAAGCAGGCACACACACACACAATAGTCTCTGTTTCGGTACCTTTCTACTGATGTCCGGTAACAGGCACGGTCCAGGAGGGTAACCAGGTGTCAGTGCAGTTTGGGACGTTCACCTTAGAGAGTTGTGAGTCCTCCTCTATTAGTTTGTGCAGTAATTGGGGCAAGTTCTGCCTGGAGCTGAACCTGCCGCTCTTTCTCCTTCTCCCTCTCAGGATGATACTCCACAACCGACAATGAGGACCTTCTTGTGGGGATCCCTATTCTCTTCTTGGGCCCCTGGTCCTATGCTTGGTCAGGTTTGGGGTGTCTTGCTTTATTTTACTTCAGGGGGAATAGATCCTCCTGGTCTGTCCGGGCTTTCTCTGCTACCACTAGATTAATAGCAGCTTCGGACTCCGATATCCGGGTGAGCTAAAGGGATCTCCGATATGTTCCCTTCTTCTGTCTTCCTACCTCTTCCACTGGCCTCCGTCCCTCTCTCTAGGGCACTGCACAGCTGGGTCAGGTTTCCTGGTTCTGGGCCTAGCTTGGTCCCAGCAACCAGCTCCTTCCAGTCCTTCGACTGACTCCTCACTCACTGACTAACTGTCTGACTCCTCCCCTCTGGCCTGGATCTTTATAGGGGATCTGTCTTAAACCCAGCCAGTGGGGCTCCCCCTCCAGGTCTGGGGTGGAAGGTATTGCATGCTGTGTGTGCCAAGGTGTACATTCCTCCCTGCACTGGTGGGTCCTGTGGCAATCCCCCGCAGGGGTGCCACATCCCCCTCCTCCACAGGTCTCTTTAGGCAGACCTTGTGTCCCATACTGTTGACCCGGAGGTGGAGGATACGTGTGCCCCTCTTCACTCATTTTGTTCCACAGGTGGGAAGGGGGTTCTCTTGATACTGTATAATTCTTCCGTAATTCTTCTAGCTATGCTTGAGCTCAGTTTGGCTCAGAGTCCAACAACACTAGAGCAGTCACTTCGTAAGTCTGGACTACACATGTTGTGGCCGGCGCCTCTCGCCCTCACACTCTAGCTTATGCCCCCCACTTCCACGAAACCCATATCAGGGTTTTACGGTACACACTCCCTCAGGGCCTGTCTAAGGTAGGGATCCCTCATACCAACAACCAGCTGGTCACTCAACATCTCGTCCAATGGTCCTAAGCCCCAAAATTCTCCATCTATTTTGTTGGTGATATGAGTCATCACTAGAGATGAGAACACCTGCTCAGGGATGGCATTCGGGGGATTCCCGTCAACACTGCCATCTCTGTCTGCAAGGCTGGTGTCAGAGGATGCAAGAGAAGCATGCTTTCAAGTCTCATAACATTAGTTTTCCCCCATGAACTTCGGAAAGTTACTAAGAATAGCCCCCAGGACAATGTTGCCTCAGGCGGACAATGTCACGGACTGATCTGGAGTGTCGTATCATGCCGACTATGTCAAATGCAATGGTGCAGATGAAAGCAACACAGTTGTGACTCACAATGAAGATTTATTACACAAATTAGGATATGGCACAATATAGAGCAATAAAAAAAATACCATAGGTTAAAGTGTACACAGAGTGAACATAAAATACACAGAAATGCCTATGTACTGAATGACGTATAATGTAGATAACCAGGCTGTATTGTGTAACCGGTAGCCAAAGTTAAACTATAGTCAGAGTCATTATGTCCATTACACGTCACATATCTATACAGAGTCAATCACGGTCAGTTTTACTAAACGATTCAACTTTAGTTCAGCTAAGTCAACTTTAAGACTAACCCAATAGGAATTGAGTCCAATTAAATATATTAATTCACCTCATTATCGTGTTTCCCCGAAAATAAGACACCGTCATATTCTTTTTTTTTGGTCCCAAAGATGGACCATGTCTTATTTTTGGGGGGATGGAGGGGGGTGTCTTATATACGGTACATCCCACTGCAGCCTCCCACCCATACACACACAACACAAACACACACACCCATACACACCACACACCCATACACACACACACATACCCATACACACACACACATAGCCATACACACACACACACATACCCATACACACACACATATAACAATACACACACACACATACCCATACACACACATACATACCCATACACACACATAACCATACACACACACAAATACCCATACACACACACATACCCATACACACACATAACCATACACACACACATATACCCATACACACAAACCGACCCCGCTCTCAAGTGGCCCCCGCTCTCCGGTGTCCACGCTCTCCCCGCTCCACGATGGCCTCCACACTCCGGATTCCCGCTGTAGCTGCTGATCTCCACCCAGGTCAGGAGCCCTGCGCCAATTATAGCGGAAGAACAGTGAGCCAATCACAGCCCAGGAACCACGAGCCAATCAGAGGCCGTGCACGACGTCAGCTGGCCGCGGATTGGCTTGCGGTTCCTGGGCTGTGATTGGCTTACGGTTCCTGCGCTGTAATTGGTGCAGGGCTTCTGACCTGTGCGGAGATCAGCAGCTACAGCGCAAATCAGGAGAGCGGGGGGGCCACCAGTGAGCGGGGAGAGCGCGGACACCGGAGAGCGGGGCCAAAGGAGTGCACCGCAGGTATGCCTTATAATCGGGGGGTGCCTTATATTAGGAGGTAGGGCGCCCCCCCCAAGCATGCCTTACTTTCAGGGGGCACCCTATTTTTGGGGAAACACGGTAGAACCACACGGCTAAGCAGGAAGCAGCAGCTTGGCTAACTCAGATCCTCTCTAGGTAGTGATGAGCAGGCCGGTGAATGTTTGGGTTCATCGGGATCAGCCGGACTGTCAAAAAAGCTCGGTTCAGAAACCGGACTTTATCCAAACTTGACCCCAAACTCCGAACCTCATAAAAGTCAAAAGCGACCTGAATTTCTGTGCTGAAAAGTGGCTATTAAAATGTCGTAGTGGGTGTAGGGGGCTTCACAATGAGCAAAATAGGTTTAAGAGAAGGTTAATTAGACGTACCATGTTTCTCCGAAGATAAGACGGCAGTCAGACTTTTTTCTGGCCCAATGTTTAAACAAAATACATATTCCCTCCTTTACCCACTCACCCTCCCTGTCGGCATCCGTAATTGGTTGCAGTCACACTGCTATACACGCCCACCGCTGTTTAAACAAAATGAATATTCACCCATTCCCCTGCCCACCCTCTGTGCCGGCATCTGTGATTGGTTGCAGTCAGTCAGCTGTATTCCTGCTATCCCCACCTTGGCTGACTGCTCTCTTGTGTGACAAGTGCAGTGCAAAAATAAATAATAAAAGAAAATGACGTGGGCTCCTAGCTAATTTTGATAACCAGCGCAGGTAAATCAGACAACTGGTGTGAGCAAACCCTAAGCGGTCTGATTTACTTTGACTGGTTATCAAAAATACAGAGCATCCTATGCCTTTTTTAAATAACTGAAATGAATAATTTAAAAAAAACAGTGTGTACTCCGCCAAATGTTTTAGAACCAGCTGAGACAAAGCAGACAAATGGGGGCTGACATTTTCAGACTGTGAAGTCCAATGGTTCTTTGGTCCTTCCTAGCCTAATAATAGCAGCCCACAGCCACCCTAGATTTGTCGGATCCATTAAATGCCCCAATTCTGGTGTTTTACATGGCACATCCCCAATTGCTATGGTTCGGTGGCAATCAGTATAATGGTTAATGACAGCTGTGAAATGACAGCCAGCATCAAGCCCTGGGTTAGTTATGGAGAAACGTTTGTCAGACACCAGCATTACTAACCCTGCAAGCGAATGGTTAAAAAGAAATGATTTATTTGTATAAAGACTCCAACACAAGCCCTCGTTCACCAATTTATTACATAGGAAAAATCCTGGAAATTCAGAAGATAATCCAAAAGGTAGTAAGGACTTCCCCACATGCCCTCGTTCACCAATAGAGATGAGCGGTGTTCAATTCGAAATGTTCGCCAGTGTCAAATTCCACCAGTTTTGGGCGGTGTTCCAGTCATTCGACAAATGCGAACAATTTGCTTCAAATTCGGCAGTTCGAGGTTATGTTTGATAACGGTTCGTTTACCAAAAGCGCAACTGGCTTTTCACAGTAGTACTGTTATTGAATGTTAATATCCAGTTTCAGTGTATAGTGTGCGGGAAGGAGGTATAGATCAGTGCTGGTGAATCAATGCCGATCTCCATTCTTTTTACTGCTAACCGCATATACAGTGGGGCGGTGCAGGCTGTCCGCCAATCACACATACACACAGCAAAGTGCATTTTTTGCACACAAGCAAGGGCATGTGTCATTGGCTGTGTATGTCACATGTCCTTGCCCTATAAGACCCGGCCATTTTCTCCATCACCGCCATTACCTCAGTGCTGCAGTTGTGTGTCAGTCAGGCTCCGCTACTGCTGCTGTGGGCGCTACAAAGTATGACCTAGACAGATAGTGAGCGAATATCAAGTTAGATAGACAGATAGGTTTAGGGAGTAGGGACTAGTTAGACTTGGAATCTCAGCCCTTTTTAGGGCTAGGTTAGAGCAGTCCCTATTAGTGTTTGCCAGGCAGGGGTGTGCCAGTGCTGTGCAAGTGTTTTTCGCAGCATCTGGCCACATCTAGCTCAGGCAATCCTTGAGGGCAGGTAGTGTAGCACTGCTGTGAAGAAAGTTACACCACCTGTTTACACCACCTGTCTTTAGTAGCCAATTTTTTACTGCAGCTAGCCCAGGCAATCATTTTCGGCTAGTAGCAGTGTCATTTAGATAGTGGTGTGTAGCCCATTTGTGAACCAAGCTACACCGCCTGTCTAGTTCATACTAATTTTTAACTGCACCCGGCCCAGGTAATAGTTTGGGCCTAGTACCACTGTTTGGTCACCTCTGCTCAATTTCCATCCGATTTTTTTTTGCCACCAACTGCAGAGTTGCCAATTTGGTCACATACAAAATGAGTGGCAAAAGGGCCTGCTGCTGGTGGAAAGGGAAAAAAGTTTGTGTCCGTGGGGTAGGTGTTAAGCAACAGTAACATCTGCTGAAGAAAGACCATCTTCCAGCCAAAGTAAGATGTCTACTTCTTTTTGTGGACAATCTGATATGACCCCTTTCTTACGGACACGACCATCGCTACCAATTGTAGATGAGCCACAAAAAGAGCAGGTGCTTGAATGGATATCAAGTGCTCCATCAAGTGGCCTCTCCTCCACCTCAACTTCAACATTCCAAATACTCCAGTCCTCAGAGGTGTCAGACAAATCCCACTTGCTTCCTCCCAGCTCCCAAGTCTCCAGCCGCCCTACTGACTATGGAGTAACACAGATGGTTGAGTCTGCAGAGCTGTTCTGGGAATCAGAGGTCTGCTCCAAAGCTGCAGTGAGTCCAGACGAGTTAATGATCTGCCCCGATGCCCAGGAGCTTTGTGAGTCAGATCCAGGCCCAGATGAAGAAGCTTCTGACCTTCATGTAGACCCTCATTCCCTAACAGTAACTCCTCTTACTGGACACAAGGAGGAAGATGCTGATTAGACTGAGATACCTGATTGGAACATCAACTTGACTTTTCCTTCAGGGCAGGAAGAGGTTGTCTCTGAGGACGACGGGTGTGAGGTCAGTAGAGGAGATGGAGGAGGATGATAGTGACTACAAGGTTGGGTTGCGCCTTCCTGGACAGAGACAGAGTACTGGAAGCACATCAACAACTGCATCCGCAGCCACAACTCTGAGCAGAAGTCATGGTGGCTCTTCTTCAGGTCTCATGCCTAACCTGGGCCTTTTTTGACATCGCAAAGGATCACCCAACTCATGTCATCTGTAAAATTTGTCACTAATCTCTAAGTAGAGGCCAGAAAATCAATAGTTTGAGTAGTTCATGTATGAACCGCCACATGGACATGAAGCACAAGTCGCAGTGGGAAGCTCACTGTGATACAATGCGGCCTAGCGGGGTAGGCCAACCACCGTCTGCCCCATCAAGTGCATCCGCTGCCTCTTCATCCTCTGTGACTGTGGGGACAGCATTCACACAGGCTTTTGGACGCAGACCTTCCACCTCTTTACCCGCAACAGCCGGTGTGATTGGCAGGTCATCAGTTCTTTTGGAAGTGTAAACACCTGCTGGTGTTGAGCGCTGTCAGACATCAAGAGCACCACCTTCGAATGAAGGCAACTTTATATCTCCGCCTGCACCTTCCTCACAGACCAGCAGTTTCCCGGGGACACCCTACTCAACGCCGTCTCAGCACAGCAGCCAGCCCTCGGTCCCTCAGATGTGGACAAGTAAAAGACCATTTCCTCCTGGCCATGAGAAAGCTAAGCGCTTGACTTTCACCATCTGCAAGCTGTTGGCTACAGTAATGCTGTCTTTACGCCTGGTGGACACAGAGGATTTTCGAGACCTTGTGTCCGTCGCAGTACCGCAGTACCAGATGCCCAGTCGCAACTACTTCTCCAAGAAAGGTGTGCCTGCGCTACACCGGCATGTCACACACAACATCACCGCTTCCTTGAGAAACTCTGTGTGTGACAGGGTGCATTTCACCACAGACACTTGGACCAGTAAGCATGGACAGGGGCGTTACATGTCGGTGACTGTGCACTGGGTAACTATGGGGAGAGCTGGAGAAGGGTCTTGCCGTCCCCACAAGTTGTGCGTCCATCCTCTGCATGTAAAAGTTCCTTCACTGCTTCTGCCTCCTCAACCTCGTCTCGGTCCAACCTTGTCGCGGCACCTGCAGCTGCAGCCTGGGGTAATCCGCACACAGACCGTCCCCCTGCCCATAGATGCTCGCTCTCCCCCCCCGGTCCTCACCCACGGCCAGTAGCACCCCCCCCTCCTCGTCAGCAGCACCACATGCCCCTCCACCCCTCACACGTGGCAGCTCAGCAGCACCACTTTCCCCCCCGCTCCTCACCTGTGGCTCAGGCAGCGTGAGGGCTTGATGCATCACTTGTAGTCTGCTCTTTGGTGTTTAAATGTATTTATTTCTGTTGGTACCTTTAGGAATAAGTCAGTAGCTGTAGCAGTATTGCTGTCCATGGTCTGCTGTGGCTCTCCAGTAGTAGGTAGCTGCTTCTGGGTGTGGCAGATGATGTGGTTGTCCACTCTCCCACCCTTCAGGTGATGTCGTTGAAAGAGTTCAATCTCTACTCTGACCTTGAGCTGTGTGGACGCTGTGCAGTTTCTGAAGTGTCCAGAAGCATTTACCTTCCTTTGAGTTATCTGGGTGGAGTTGCTGTTTCTATCCCATTCACTGGGTGGAGGTGAGGGGGTGTTAACTCAGGGATGGACAGGAGCAGGGCAAGGTTAGCAGTCCAGATGTTCTCACCATTAGAGGTAATTCTGGGAAGAGGGTTAGCTAGGGAACCCCAGTCTACAGGGTCAGACTAGCTTCCCAGTTTCTCTTCGATCATCACTGTCATCCTCCTCCAACTCCATCCGTCTGCTATTGCCACCCGTGACACTTTACTTGTTCAATAGAGAAGAAAAAAATCAGATGTAAAATGAAGGTAAAACGGGTGATGCCTAGCACTTGTAGTAAAGGGAAATTGGTAGATAACAGGAGGAGGTGGGCTTCATACATGGGGAAAAAGAAAAATAATCAACACAACAGCTATTGTTTATTAAAGGGACACTGCCACCAGGTTTTTGCCATCCCATCTGACAGCAGCATATTGTAGAGATAGAGACCCTGATTCCAGCGATGTGTCACTTACTGAGCTGCTCGCTGTCATTTTGATAAAATTACTGTTTTCTCTGCTTCAGACTTAGCAGTAAATGACTATGCTGGACTATTTGATTAGTCCTACAATGTTACTCTCCAACTGATTGAACAGTGATTTTATGGAAACTACACTGAGCAGCCCAATAAGTGACACATCGCTGGAATCAGGGTCTCTGTCTCTACATAATGCTGCTGTTAGATGAGATGGCAAAAACCTGGTGACAGTGTCCCTTTAAGCTGGTTGATGGTATATGGACCGGTGAAAGGTAACCTGGCTAGTCACCATTTGTCAGTGAGAGTGGAAATAGTTATTGGAGAATTAGTAGAAAATCCTGTTAAAACATACATATAAAAATGGAAGTCTCCCTCTCCTCTCCCCAAATCTTTAAGGATAGAGTTGATAGAATCGTGCTCCATGAATGTATCGACGCAGCAAGATCTCCAATCTGGATTCCTTCTTTGATATGAGGTACATGTACCAGTCTACCCACATCTGCTGTCCATATAGACTTATTTTGTAAAGTGTGAAATGTTCTTGATCTTTGTTCTGCTGCTGTAATACTGTAATTTCCTCCGGGATCAATAAAGTTTATCTTATCTTATCTTATATGTGGACACTATGGATAGATTGCTCCAATACTTAAATATGACACCAACTCAGTCTCCATGACAACATTTTGGGATCTGAAATATGGCTCTTTAATTGACATTGTGCTGTTAACATGGTAAGGAAATGACTACAAAACCAGCCCTATTCCCTTAACCCCTTCAGGACCCAGCCTATTTTGACCCTAAAGACCTTGCCATTTTTGTCAATTCTGACCAGTGTCCCTTTATGAGGTTATAACGCTGGAGCTTCACCGGATCCTGGCGCCAGTTCGGTAGGCCAGGTGGTCTCATTCCTGAGGGTTGGCCCACTGCCCCAGGGTACTCTCGTTTAAAGTACAAAATCATGCGATATGGCCTGCCTTGTCACAGCGGCAGCAGATGGGCTTTCCTTCAGGGTCATAGCGATCTCTGGATCATCCTCTGATCGGTGGGTTCTTTCTCTGTCGCATCCATGGGACGTCATCTCGACTGTAAGCCAACTCCATCTTCTCCGCCGGTTTGGATCCTTGCATCGTTTGCATAGCTTTGGCCATATCAGCCATGCCTATAGTCAGTGCCTGGACCTGTAATTGTAGGATTTCAGGAGGGATAGTTTGAAGAGTTTGTGCACTGGCCCCGACCGTGGCCTGTGGGGTTTGCACACCTCTTGGTGGTAGGTTAATGCCAGGTCGCTGCCCAGGTTCTGGGCTACTGGCCATTGTGTCTTGCAGTATCCGAATGGCCCTACCCTTAAATTGCATAAAGTCTAGGTCAAGGTTCTGTAGGGCCATCATGCGTAGCTGACTTCTGTGAGCAGGGGATAGGAACCCCTTAATAAACTGTGCCGTCAACAGCTTGTTCTCTTCTGGTACACTGTTAGGGTCTGTTTCTTTCATTGCCCTCAGCGCTTCCTGAAGGTACAAGGCAAAGTCTCTTATACTGTCCTGCACCCTCTGTTTATGAGTCAACAGGGTAGGGGGGTACTCGGATACCGGGACAGGTGATTACTTCGGTGGGGGGGATCATGGCTGGTCGGTTCCCAGTCACGTGCCCTGGACCCTCAATGGCGGGGGTGATGATGATGGGAGAAATTGTATTGTGACGCCACCTGTGGTACCTGGTAATAGGGTTACCAGCGCTGCGGCCGGCTGCTGAGTTGATGTAAATTTAGCTTTGGTAGTACTACTCCCCACAGGTGGAGCTTTACCTCAGGGCAGCGGGGATGGATGATGACAGTAGTAGTCCTCACCTCAATGATACAGTAGAAGCTCTCCGGGCGATGGATTGAAGAAGACCAAACACCAGATCAACTCAAACAGGTCTTTACTTGCATCAGGTGGAAAATGGTACACGATACAGTCTGGTTGAACGGGTTGGTAGCCGCAGATCTTGGAGGACTTTCCAGAATCTGGCAGTGGTGCCTTTAGTATGGCGTTCTTGGTCCTGTCCCTCTGTCTCTGTCTGTATTTGCCCCTCTTGAGCCAAGTCTCTAGTCCTCGCGGTCTGTTACCCAAAGTCTCTCACTTGTCGGTGTTGTGGACCCAGCTGCAGGACTGATGCGGGGCTTCTTTAGGGGTGCTGTGGCTCCCTTGCGTCGGGCACTCAGCTTGCCGGTCTGCAGTTAGGGTTGGACCTTTCACTAGCTGCCTCGGCTCCGGTATGCCGGTGATGACCTGGGCCTCCATCTGGCTCCAACCAGTCCTGGGTAAACCCCCTTCAGAGTCTGGGTCGCTGCTAACCTAAGAGGCGCCCTCCAGTGTAGCCGCAGAGTCCCCTGCATCTGCCTTCCTCGCTCTCCTCTCACCAACTCTCTGACTGTGCTGTCACTCCATGTCTCACTCTTTTTAGGCTCCACCCCTGCGACCTACTGAATACCAGTCCCCTGTATTAAAGTGGCCTACAGTGTGGATGCAGGGTGCAGACTCTGTAGGATCCTCCATATCCATGACTATGGAGGCACTACACCTTCTGTTTAGGGTGCAGTACCGCCCTGTGGCGCCTTGCCATAGGGGCGCCACATTTACACCTGAAGAATCTCACTTTTATTTCTGCAGCCGCACGGGTGTCAAAGGTGGCTTTCAGTCTGGCCTTCATGTGTTCAACAGTGTCTTTATCAGTGTCCGGCCAGGACTTTACCTCCTGCTGGGCTGCACCAGTTAATTGTACAATTAATATACTAACTTGTTGGTCTTCCGTCAGGGGGTACACTTTATACAAACTGTCCAGTCTCTTCTTGAAGTCTGTCAGGGTATGTGACTCCCCTCAGTATTGCTGCATCCATGTCGCCCCTGGTGTATACGGCATCAGGAATGGCATTACTGGAGCTCTGACTGGTACTGCGGCGGCTGGGGCTCCGGCTGCTACAGGGGCTGCACCCGGAGCTGCGGGCTGGGCTGTGACTGCCGCTTGCGTGAGTTCCTCTCTAACCAGCTACGATATTTTTCTCCCCCTAGTGAACCTCAACCATTGGGTTCTTCCCTCCGGATGTCATCAGAGCATAGGTTGGACTTCCTTTCACGCTCTGTTTAGGGTTCCGCCCACCATAATACGCCCCCTCGGCTTCCCGCATGCTTCGCGGTGCAACAATGACAACAGTCAAACACACAGTTCAATAAAGTTATGGCACACAGGGCCCGGTGGCACCGGGCTTCGAGATCCTGTTCGTGACACCAGAAGCTGATTCACCCCCAGGAACGTGGGGTGCTTGGAGGTGGGCTGGTTCGCTCTCTCGGGGGATGCACAGGGGCTGAGACCCAGCTCCGTGGCCCTGCGGAGTCACTAAAAATGTGGAAGGCTATTTGGGCCGACGCTGCCAGAAGGGATCACTGGGGTTGATGGATGGGCAGCTATGTTGGTGTCGCTGCCCATGGATAGAGAGTATCCCCAGGGCAAGCAGAAGAGTCTATGTTGTTGTTGTTGATGTTGTAGGATGTTAGAGTGCAGGACGGATGGCGCAAAGTAACAGACAGACGCACGGTTGTCTTTTCTTCAAGCCCTTTACTGGTGGTACTGGTGCAAGCCGGGACACTGACAGGTGATGTTACTTGGAGTCCGTGCAACCTGGGAGCAACTAGGGGTTCTCATCACTCGACAAGTTCTGAGGCCTCCCTGCTGCACTCTTTCAGCGGGTCCCTGCTGCTGCATAAGCTGAGCTGCGGCCCTCTCTCTCTTCCTGTGTGGTACCAGTATGGCAGGCAGTTCGAGCCCTTCTCCAACCCCAATTTACTGGCAGCTGCTCCTGGACTCTCTATGCTGCTTTGCCTGCAGGCACTGTTGTGTGGCTGGGGGACTTGGAATCCCAAACCCTCCGGTGTTGGCTGCCGGGACATTAGGCCCTGCACAGACCCGGACTCCGGTGTCTTGTTCTGGCATTCTGCACTGGGGTGAGATCGACACTGCTCCACTCCCCAGGCTCTCCTCGACTTCCTCAGACCCCCACCTATGGCTAGGTTTCAGCTATCCTGGGACAAGCTTAGCACTGCTCAAGTCCACAGGATGTCTTCCTCAGTACTGCTCCGTACTGAACTGACTACCTCCGCCCCAGACCATAATTTATAGGGGAGCTGCCCTGAATCCGGGTTTAGATCTCCCCCTTTAGGCCTGGAGGCAGTAAGGTGTTGTGTGCTTGGCTCGCCTGGTGTGGATACCCTCTGTTGCTCTCAGGTATGACACTACCCCTGAGGACGGCAATGACATTGTCACTCTGGGGTGCCACAATATTTTAATAAATCACTGTCACATTAATTATCTGCATGGGTGGAGGCTGGGATTACTCATAGAGAAACAAGACGGCATTGTAAGGCAGGAATGTTCTATAGCCATGGATAATCTTATCAGTTGTTTTATCAGTAGAGAAGTGGCTAATTGATGCTTCTGGTGGAATCTTATCTCCCCTATAATATTAACAGTCATAAAAAGGATGACGGTTGTTTGAGTTATTAGGCTAATGGCTCTATGTATAGCTGTGAGCCAGTAGTGAACATCTCATTGCAAGTCTGAAGACAAAAGAAAGACTCAAACAGCCGAAAGCCAAACGTAAGTCCATGACTGCCGGCTAAAAGCAAGATACTGTGACTATACAAGCCTCCATGGCTTAGACTTAGGCAGCAAAGTGTCCATGCATTAATTTTAGCAAAGTTCAAGCATTGTGAAAGCACCTGAAAATGCGGGTGGTTGGCATCAGTCGTCATCTATGATCCCAACCGGTAGATTTGAAGCCCATGATGTGCGGCTCGCAACTGTCTTCGAGCTTGGTGTATAAGCACCAGGTGTAGCAAACAGCTTTGAAAAGCAGGCCTCCAGATGATGACTTGTGTGACTAGCTCCCTATAGAAAAGCAGATTTGAATGGAGGTGAGGTAGGAACCCCCGGACCCTTGTATACTGCCTCAGTAATGACGGCTCTGGGTGTCAGTACTGTGAGTGGGGTGGAAGCTGAATGTGGCTCTCAACCCTCTCTCAGAGCTTAATGTGGCTCTCAACCCTCTCAAAGCTGGATGCGGCTTACGACCCTGTCTCAGAGCTGGATGTGGCTCACGACCCTGTCTCAGAGCTGGATGCAGGGGCGCAACTGGTGCATGGGTTGCAATCACGCCTGGGCTCTGGAGCCTACGGGGCCCAAAAATTCCATTTTCCCTCAGAGCTGATCATCAGGACCGGGGGTACTTGACCATCCGGGCTTAGTCAGGTGGATGTCACGCGGTCATGGCCCTGACTGAGCATGAAAAGGGGGTTATTAACAGGGCAATTAAAGGGTTTATCATGACACCATCCCTGGAGTCTGCTCAGGATGATCAAAGCTGCTTGCAGTGAACCCTGGGGAATAGATGTAGTGGCAGCTAAAGTGTATCACTCCCTACCGACGGAGCGGGTCCCCAGAGTTTAGTATTAGTGTCTGTGTGGATGATGGTGGTAGTTGGTGCAGGGAGGCGCAGAAGAAGTGGACAGACACAGGATTGCAGTTCTTACCAAGTTCTTTTACTTGCAACTTAGTTCGGTGCCAACCAAGGTGGGGTACTGTGCTCTGCCAGTGTCCAGCTCAACGAGAGCTCAGAAACACTCCACTTACAAATCTTTCATAAGACTTACTCTGCTGCCTTCTCTCTGCACTGATCTTTCCTCTTTCCTTCCCCTGCACCTTTGTGCTACTAGTCCCAAGGCACGCGACTGCATTTCATCCTGTCGACCAATGGCTTGGCATGTCCTTTTGACCCTCTGTAGTCACTGTCCCTGGGACTGTACATGGGGATCGCCACGACCCTCTCTCAGAGCTGAGTGTGGCTCAAGACCCCCTCTAAGAGCTGAAAATGTCTCACGATCCTCTCTCAGAGCTGAAAGTGGCTCACACCCTCTCTCAGAGCTGACAGTGGCTCAAAACCCTCTCTCAGAGCTGACAGTGGCTCAAAACCCTCTCTCAGAGGTCAGTGTGGCTCACAGCCCTCTCTCAGAGGTCAATGTGGCTCACGACCCTCTCTCATAGCTAAATGTGGCTCACAACCCTCTTCGAGAGCTGAATGTGGCTCGTGACCCTGTCCTAGAGCTGAATGTGCTCGCACCCTCTCTCTGAGCTGAATGTGGCTTGGGACCCTCTGAGCTGAATGTGGCTCACAACCCTCTCCAAGAGCTGAATATGGCTCATGACCCTCTCCAAGAGATGAATATGGCTCACAACCCTCTCCAAGAGCTGAATATGGCTCACAACTCTATCTCAGAGCTGAATGTTTCTCGCGACCCTCTTCAAGAGTTGAATGTGGCTCACGACCCTCTTCAAGAGCTGAATATGGCTCATGACCCTCTCTCAGAGCTGAATGTGTCTCGAGACCCTCTCCAAGAGCTGAATATGGCTCACGACCCTCTCCAAGTGCTAAATATGGCTCACGACCCTCTCCAAGAGCTGAATATGGCTCACAACTCTATCTCAGAGCTGAATGTTTCTCGCGACCCTCTTCAAGAGTTGAATGTGGCTCACGACCCTCTTCAAGAGCTGAATATGGCTCATGACCCTCTCCAAGAGCTGAATATGGCTCATGACCCTCTCCAAGAGCTGAATGTGGCTTGTGATCTTCTGTCATAACTGATAGTGGCTCGTGAACCTCTCTCAGAGCTGAATGTGTCTCTCAACCCTCTTTCAGAGCTGAATATTGCTTGCAACCTTTTCTCAGAGCTGAATGTGACTAGCGACCCTCTCCCAGAACTGAATGTTGCTAGTGACCCTCTCTCAAAGCTAAATGTTGTTCTCAAGGTCAGAAAGGTTGGAGACCACTGGATTAGATAATATTGGATCCCAACAACTGGACCGGAACCATGAGCAAGGAACCATTAGAACAAATATGGGAGTCTCCAGATACTTTATTTGTAAACCATTATATGGGGACTCGGGTGTCTGGGCCTCCGCTGCTTTTGGGGTTGTCACTGGTGGCCTGCCCAGACCCGTGGCCCTGGTGGTCTGCTTTTGAAAAGGGGTAGTCTAAATGGGAGGAATAGAGTTTATAAAGTTGCTTCATTCAGGGAAGGTCCCCCATGTGTCGGTGTGCTGTGTACCCCAAAATATAGGCTTAGAAAAACTTAGTATAAACCTACAGAAAAACGTGTTTATAACCAATTCTACACCAGGCCTGGTAATACTGTAAAATACAGAAATATTTAAAAAAAAACGATCAGAGGCCACAAATAAGCTAGGCAAACTCAAAACAGCATAAACCTACAGAAAAACGCAGAAAAACATAGCATTAGAAGCCATGGAGGCAGTCCCTGTGGCTGGAGGGAGCTCGATTGAAGGGGGCCATTCCCTTCCCCTCTGCCTGCCTGTCCCGCCTCCTGCTGTGCTGTTTATGCTTTGTCAGGGCAGGAATCTGGAGCTGAAGTCAAGACAAATGATTTGCATGCTGTGAGTGAGCAGGAAAGAGTGCAGAGCCTGCACAGCAGAAGCAGCACAGAGAGGCGGGGGAGGGAATGGCCCCAGTCAATCAAGCTCACTCCAGCCACAGGGACTGCCTCCATGGATTCTAACTGTAAGTTTTTCTAAACCTATATATCAGGGTCTTCATCCTCATCACCAACCGGTGCACAAAACAGAAACTCGTCTGCTGGAACATATGATGAAGATTCTTTAGATGCGATGTTATGATCCACCGCACCCTCAGGCGGTATGGCTTTCCTCCACAAGTCCCGGAACTCAAAAAATCATGTACTATAATTCCTGAGTGTAACAATTCCTTGACCGCCCTGACGTCATAGAGCGCAAAACAATTGTTCATTCTTATATTGACCCGGGCCAATGGATATTAGCATCCCCATGGATACACCTGACACCCACCATTTTCCCAGGGACAAGCAAGTATAGAAGTGTGACCCTTAACAGGGTCACCAAACTTCCTGAGTCTATAAGCCCAGTCACTGGCGCACCATTTACCACCATTTAAAATACCGGTGGCTTCTTGCCAGGTTGAGGAACGCCGTTACAGGCAGGGTAGGTAAAGTTGGAGCATCACCAACTTATGCTGCAATCCATCGGCTCCAAGGTCACAAGTCACCAGGATGCCATATGGCTAGGGGCATAACACCTTCAGCCAAGCATTGCATTGGACTGATCTCTCGGAAGTGATTCGAATGTCTTCCATGTCTTTGGACGTCTTACAGGCAAAGTTTTAGCCCCCCTCTTTGTAGTGTCAGGCCCACTTTGGGAATCTCAGTAAGGTAACGCTACACCCTCTTGACTTCACAGGGAACTCTCGACTGCCTGATATCTCTCCACTCCGCTCACCAGGTGTTAGGTCCCCTGGCACCGCTCCCCAGCTTACCCCTGCTGGGTGTGCATCCTCTGCTCCTCTGCCGATCGGGCATCCGGCGTCCAGGCGTGCTGTGTCCCGGAGCCATCGCCGGATCCCCTTCCTGTCTGCTCACCGCCTGTCTCACGCACCAGCACGCTGCAGTGGTTGGTTTTCATGAGTGTAATGAGCGGTATATTAGGTGTGGCCGCGCTCCTCCCCTGTGACTCTAGGGGCCACCATGGCCCAACCTGACACTCCCCCTGACCAATACCTGCCCGTCCTCTTGTATATCAGGTCACCTCCACTGATGGGAGGTGCCTGATTATTGAGTTAGTTAAGCTTCTGCTTTGCTGGCTGTTGGTCAGGTCCTCCTTGTGCTCGCCCCCAGTAGAACCGTTCCTGCTCTCCTAGCCTTGAGCCCTGTTACCTCATATCTTCCTTAGCTACTCCTACTGTAGTGTAGGCTAACCCTACGAGCCGCCCCCCTGGTACTAGCAGCTGTGGTATTTAGACCCCCTGGGCTTTCCCCTGACAATCCCTGTATAGTGGTTGGTTAAATTACGACCAGCTCACCCAGGGGAGTTCGGTACCACGGCCCAGTGGGTCCACTCTAGGGCGCCTACCCCCGGACCAGGTGATCAGAACTCTTTAGATCTCCCTGAGCAACTCACAATTTCACTAGTCTCAGCAGAGAGTGTATGAACCAGCCCATCACTACTCTTTCAACCATCTGCACTGGGGACGACGTCTCAGGTTGCAGACATTTCTGCACAATGTGTAGGAGGTCAAACATCGTAGACTGGGGAATCTTGTTCCTGTTGTGGAGCTTCGATTGAACATTTTTTATAATATATTGGGGAACAAGGGAAAGTGTGGGGGAGCTTGTATGCAAATATTATGTGTTTTGTTAACTAGACACATACTTTGTTAGTAATCAGGGTGTCTGATAGACACCTATCCGTTGCTAACAACAAGGCTTGATGCCAGATGACACTACACAGCTGACATCAACCCCACTAACCTATTATCCTGATTACCACTGTACCAGGGCAATCTGGAAGAGCCAGGGCAAAGAACCAGAATTGGCACATCTAATGTTATGCACCACTTTCTGGGGTGCTTGTGGGTTGGTAAATTTAAGCTGGGGAGGGCAAATAACCATGGGTCTTCCCAGCCTGCAGTTGTCTACTTTACCTTGGTTGGTTATCAAAAATGCTTTTTTTTTTAAGTTATCTAATTTTTCACTTCCAGAAATTGTCTGGAGTCGTTAGCGGACACCATGTTATGTTTGGAGAACCCCTGATGTGCCTAAACAGTGGAAACCCCATCGAGTGACCTCATTTTGCAATCATTTTTCTGTAACTGTTATTTGCCACTTGTAGCATTATTTTAATTGTATGCAGAATCTCCCTGGAGTCTCCGGCATCTGTAACAATTAATTATCCCCCTGATTATTTTGCACACGGATATAAGACCGGCGGTGTTCTCGTGTGTGGTTGGAAGCATCATCGTCACACTTGGTACCTGCAGGCTGTATGTATGGTGCAGGTGGGGACAGCTCTCCAGAGTTGAGAAGCAGATGAACACGTTTATCTTTTTTAATACTTGTATATGTATTTTTCAGCTAGTAAATAATATCTATCCTTAGGAAACTTCTGGAGCTACGTTTCATCATGTTAGAACGAAGGCTCAGACAGGTCAGGATCTGAGCAGCCTCGGACCCAAGGTACCGTTACACGCTTCAACGTCATAACGATCTCACTAACAAGCTCGGGGGCGCGCGGTCGCTTACACATCGTTGGTGAGATGTCACAAGCCTAGATATCGTGAACAATGCACCAACCCAGCGAACGATACCTGTTCACTGTTGTAAATA
Source organism: Allobates femoralis (assembly GCA_033576535.1). Lineage (NCBI taxonomy): Eukaryota > Metazoa > Chordata > Amphibia > Anura > Aromobatidae > Allobates > Allobates femoralis. The sequence goes on from JARQOC010000004.1 coordinate 3,169,052, forward strand.
GAGGAAGTCGTTAACAACATCGTTATCGCGGTGTCACACACAACGATGCAGCAGGTTGGCTGATTTATGAACATGATCACAAATCTGCGACCAACGATCCAACAATTTATCGTAATTGAATGGCGGTGTCACACGCAACGAAGTAGTAACGATGTCGCTGGAACGACTCCAAACCCGTGACGTTTCAGCGAGATCGTTCACGATATCGTACCGTGTAACGGGACCTTTAGTCTATTGTCAACTGCTATATATAAGCGTCAATGGATTCATGGAGTGGCCGCATTATGTAGATCTAAGCTACTCTGAGTCAGAATAATGTATGTCTAGATAGGGTGTATGAAGGTAAAGTGGATGTAAGGTATGTCTGTGTATAAGGTGTATGTACATAAGTTGTTTCTGTACATAAGGTGTATGTATGTAAGGTGTGTCTGTATGTAAGGTGAATTTATGTAAAGTGTATATATGCAAGGTGTATGTATATAAGGTGTATGTATGTAAGGTGTGCATGTATATAAGGTGTATGTATGTAAGGTGTGCATGTATATAAGGTGTATGTATGTAAGGTGTGCATGTATATAAGGTGTATGTATGTAAGGTGTGCATGTATGTAAGGTGTGTGTATGTAAAGTGTATATATGCAAGGTGTATGTATGTAAGCTGTGTCTGCATGTAAGGTGTATGTATATAAGGTGTATGTATGTAAGGTGTGCATGTATGTAAAGTGTATATATGCAAGGTGTATGTATATAAGGTGTCTGTATGTAAGGTGTATGTATATAAGGTGTCTGTATGTAAGGTGTATGTATATAAGGTGTCTGTATGTAAGGTGTATGTATATAAGGTGTCTGTATGTAAGGTGTATGTATATAAGGTGTCTGTATGTAAGGTGTATGTATATAAGGTGTCTGTATGTAAGGTGTATGTATATAAGGTGTCTGTATGTAAGGTGTATGTATATAAGGTGTCTGTATGTAAGGTGTATGTATATAAGGTGTCTGTATGTAAGGTGTATGTATATAAGGTGTCTGTATGTAAGGTGTCTGTATATAAGGCTCATTCATGTTTCCTGAAGCAGTTTCTGCAATGTCAATTTTCATCTTCAAAATTTGCATTAGTTTCTTATATGTTAGTCAAACACTTCATTATGTCATATATTGTGTTTAGTGTGCAGCAGATCACCTTCTAATATATATATATAGTTTTTTTCCAGCTAGCACCTGAACCTGTAGGTGTGCCAGTCTTCTTTTAATTATTATATTTCTGTGTGTAAGGTGTCTGTATGACAAAAGTATTGACACCCCTGCAATTCTGTCAGATAATCCTCAGTTTCTTCCTGATAATGATTGCAATCACAAATTCTTTGGTATTATTATCTTCATTTAATTTGTCTTCAATGAAAAAACACAAAAATAATTGTCCTAAAGCCAAATTGGATATAATTCCACCAAACATAAAAAAGGGGGTGGACAGAAGTATTGTCACTGTTAGAACAATCATGTGATGCTTCTGTAATTAGTGTAATTAACAGCACCTGTAACTTACCTGTGGCACCTAACAGGTGTTGGCAATAACTAAATCACACTTGCAGCCAGAAGCTTGTAATCTTAAGAACACCATCCAAACCATGAAACATGGGGGTGGCAGCATCATGTTGTGGGTGTTTTTGCTACAGGAGTGACTGGTGAACTTCACAAAATAGGAATCATGAGGAAAGACTATATGGCAATACTGAAGCAACATCTCAAGACATCAGCCATGAAGCTAAAGATTGGGCGGAAATGGGTTTTACAAGTGGACAATGACCTGAAGCTACTGCCAAAGTGGTTACAAAGTGGCTTAATGATAGAAAAGTCAATGTATCCTCCAATTTATCCACTATCCGCACAATCTTGCGTTGAAATCTCTCGTCAATTTTTCTTTTCCTTCCACATCTAGGGAGGTTAGCCACAGTGCCATGGGCTTTACACTTCTAGATGACACTGCGCACGGTAGACACAGGAACATTCAGGTCTTTGGAGATGGACTTGTAGCCTTGAGATTGATCATGCTTCCTCACAATTTGGTTTCTCAAGTCCTCAGACAGTTCTTTGGTCTTCTTTCTTTTCTCCATGCTCAATGTGGTGCACACAAGGACACAGGACAGAGGTGGAGTCAACTTTAATCCATGTCAACTGGCTGCAAGTGTGATTTAGTTATTGCCAACCCCTGTTAGGTGCCACAGGTAAGTTACAGGTGCTGTTAATTACACAAATTACAGAAGCATCACATGATTTTTCTAACAGTGCCAATACTTTTGTCCACCCCCTTTTTTATGTTTGGTGGAATTAGATACAATTTGGCTTTAGGACAATTATTTTTGTGTTTTTGTTCATTGAAGACAAATTAATTGAAGATAATAATACCAAAGAATTGGTGATTGCAATCATTTTCAGGAAGAAACTGAGGATTATCTGACAGAATTGCAGGGGTGTCAAGACTTTTGGCCACAACTGTATGAGATGCATAGATAACATGTAGACTCATTACCTATAGTAACTACTGATAAGTGAATGGACTAGAGGAATGCTAATTCCTTCTCTTCATCCTTCTCCATGATTAGTAATGACGTTCTTGAACCTCACTCCTCCTTCTACCTTCCACTTGGTCGGCTTCTCCGATCTCCACTCCGGCAGGATTCCGACCTTCTTTTTCTTCCTTCTGATTTACCTGTTGACTTTGGTAGGAAACGTTTTGATCATCTTAGTATCATTGATGGACGTCTGTCTCCACAAGCCCATGTACTTCTTTCTGACCCATCTGTCCTTTCTTGAGGTCTTCTACACCACCACAGTCATTCCAAAGTTGCTGGAGAACTTTCTGCTCCTCCACCAGACTATTTCCTCGGCCGGTTGCTTCACGCAGATGTATTTCTTTTGCACTTTTGGCGGCACAGAAAGTATAATGCTGGCGGTTATGGCGTACGATCGCTACTTGGCCGTTTGTAAACCCCTTCACTACTCAAAACTCATGCACCCAAAGGTTTGCCAAAACTTGACCTTCGGCTCCTGGTTGGTTGGACTCCTTGCATCCTTGGTACCAACGGTATCTATCTCTAAACTTCCCTTCTGTTCCTTGTCCATTGACCACTTCTTCTGTGATCTTCTGCCCGTCTTGAAGCTTTCCTGCTCTGACACTTGGCTGATTGAATTGTCCATCTTCATCTTAACCTCCATCATGTCCCTTGGTTCTTTCTCCTGGACTCTCATGTCTTATGTCTTCATTATTGCGTCTATATTAAGGATGTCCTCCAAGCGCAGTCAAGAGCGAGCGTTTTCCACCTGTGCGTCTCATCTTGCTGTGGTGTCGATCTATCACGGGACAGTTATCTCCATGTACATGGGTAAAGGTTCCCAACATCTCAATAGACTTCTCAGTGTTTTGTACAGCATTGTCACTCCACTTTTTAACCCGTTTATATACAGTTTAAGGAACAAGGAGGTCAAAAGAGCAATTGCATGGCTATTTTGCCATCTGAAAGGTTAGGTTATTACGTATGATTAATGATGAGTGAGCACTACAATGCCCGGGTGCTCGGTACCCAAAATGAGCAGTTGGACTCTTGGACGTGCTTGACTGGTATACAGAGTATAATGGAAGTCAATGGGAAACTCAAGCATTTGTCACATCCCAAGACTCTGCTCCTGCAACTTTTTCGTCTGCCATCAGGCACCGTTGTGTTCACTCCAAAAGGTGGGGCTGGTGATGTAGTAGACTAACTTGTGGATGACGTCGACGCACTTCAGGTAGTGGTGGGCGGGGACCGGAAGTGGCCGTGCGCCGCTGCCTGACCGGTGTGTGGCGTTTACATCGCCACAAGGATATAAAAGCCAGCAATGGAAGGGTACTCTTCACCCCCCCTGACGAAGTGGATCATGCAACACTGCGAAACGTACGTTGGGGCTTTGAACCGGGGGAACCTCTGCTGCTTGGGCTCAGTACAATATTTATATCGGTAATGCTCATGTTTACCTAAAAACTTCAGCTCATTGACATTGGGTAAACTACGATGGCTTAGGCCATTGAACTTGTCAGGGACTCTTGTTGCTCTGGAGTCTCTTTCATGCATGATTTGTAATTCGCATATGCATTTTACTAGAATTGAATGTATTAATACATGGATGTAGTGTACCCAGATGCCTGTATAACTGACTTGGTCTATGATGAATTAACACATCCCCTTGTCATGGCATTTGCATTTGAGTGTAGCCTTATCCGATTTGTTTAATGTGCTGGCCCTCGCATACTTGTCCCATACACATATTGAGCAATAAATGTAATATATGCATGCAATCTTCTCGTGTTCTCCTTAATTATACTGTTTAAGAGTTTTGGGCGGTTGAGGGACATACTGTTCCTGTGAGTCTCTCCCTACAGATTGTATGGAATTTGTTCTAATATGACTTGTGGATGTGTTGTATGGCTGCCCAGCTGTAGTCATTTCCTCTGACTTCAGTCAATTAGAAAATACTGCATTCTATTTGAATCCTCTGTGTGTTGCTACTGGTCACCAGATATAGTCCCGTGTTCACTTGCTGTTATCCTGCTTTGTATTATTGATTTTCCAGATTGACCTCTGCTTGTTTTTGTACTATTCTCCAGGCAACCGATTTTGTTCTTTTATGATCTCTCAGCTATGATCCTGCACGGCGACTTTTCTATTCCTGGACTGCAACTCATCTATAAGCTGCAACCCCCTGGACCTTGCAGTAATGCCAAATTAAAGGGTGGTTAAAGGGTGTTCGATGTTCTGCATGATGGTGCGGTTTGCACTTAGTCTGTCTGGTATTCCGCTGATTACCTGTAACTTGGATGGACATTACAGTATTTTTGCAAAAGATTTTCTGTAAAAAATGCTTGGGTTTCCCGTTGATGTCCATAATACTCAGTTCACGAGTCGAGCCCGTCCTAGAGTCCGACCTGCTCATTATGATGACTACCAAGTGCTTGAGCATAATAGTGCTCCATCATCACATACTTACCATTCCATCGTAGCGAAGCCGTGGTGACATCTCACCTCTTTAACTTTTCAAACTCTTCTGTCTACATTGTGATGATGAATTGACACATTGACCAGATTGAGCCTCCTGAAGGTTATGTACTATTTTCTCATTTCCCTCTTTGACGACTCCTATCTACTCAGACTCTTAAGCATTTTTGCAGAAACAAGATAAAAATGGTACAATATGAACACAGTACAGGACAAGACCCAATAAAAACACAGCTTTCATCAAATCTCATTGAAGTCATTACTTCTCCTCTCTGGAGAAGATTTGATAAGGTGGACAATAAACTAGATATGCTAAAATATCATACCTACAAGTTGAACAGATGTCCGCTGACATGGAGAACCCTGTCACCAGCATTTTGGCCATCTGTCAGTACAGTGGCAGACCTTGCAGCAGCAGCTGGTTGCGGCGGCGTATGGGGCTGTGGGTGCGCTATTGGCAGTTGGCGAGGAGCGGGGGGGTTTGCTGTGGGTGATGCGGCTCCTACCTGCTGCGCCGAGCCGCGCTTTGAAGTTCCAGGAGCCGGGGCGGCAGAGGAGAGGAGTTGGGGGGGTCAGCCAGGGGAAGCAGGAAGCTTCCCTCAGTTACCCTCCTCTCTTCTCTCCTCTGACACAGAGTCATGGGGGTCGGCTGGGGGCCCCCCTGCAGGCTTGAGGGGCCCCCTAGCCGGTTGGGGCCCTGGAGCAGCAGAACCAGCTGCACCACGGTAGGTCCGCCCCTGTGTCAGTAGCATTAACCCTCCTAAGCTGTCTGTATCAAAGCCACTAAATATAGAAGAGACAAGGAGAATGGGGTCTTATTTGTGAAGTTGATGAACATGATTAAAGGCACAAACTTGCTCACCAGGAGGACACAATCACCGGAATGACACAATGATGGTGACAGCGGGCCCAACAAAGTGCTAAAGCGGACAATGGGATGAGAAAGCGTTAAGCAGCCTGCGTTCATCTTCTTTCAATGGCAGTAGGGGATATAACCCATCCCGTTGTAAACTGTCTATATGGGCATGCAGGTCATAGAAAGTTGAATCAAATGATACCATGAGATTTGTAATGCGATGAATGGTTCCTGAGAAAACCATGTTATTCAAATATGTAAATGAGCTGAAAAGATCTCTGCTCCAGAATAGGATATTTTCAGCTCATTTGCATATCTGAAAAATGACATATCATCTTTTTGGTGGCATTGTCAACCAGCAGTGGGATGGGAAGGTGAGCTCTTGGATTAGTTACCAAGCGTCTTGTCCCAAAACATTTGATTTTGTCCCGGAAGTCTGATATTGTTTATTTATTAATATAGCACCATTAATTCCTTGGTGCTGTACATGAGAAGGGGTTACATACAAAATTATAGATCGGGTTTACAGTAAACAAATGAACAATAACAGACTGGTACAGAGGGGAGAGGACCCCGCCCTTGTGGGCTTATATTCTACAGGATAACGGGGAGGAGACAGTAGGTCAGGGGTGGACCACATCTGGTGGTGGAGAGGCGGCAGCTCCAGTGGCGGTGGGGCAGCAGCTCCAGTGGCGGTGGGGCGGTGGTAGCTCCGGTGGTGGTGGGGCAGCTCCGGTGGTGGTGGGGCGGTGGTAGCTCCGGTGGTGGTGGGGCGGTGGTAGCTCCGGTGGTGGTGGGGTGGTGGTAGCTCCGGTGGTGGTGGGGCAGCAGCTCCGGTGGCAGTGGGGTGGTGGCTCGGTCATTGCAGGCTGTAGCTTTCCTGAAGAGATGGTTTTCAAGTTCTATCTGAAGGATCTGAGCGTGATGGATAATCTGATGTGATGGGGCGCAAAATTCCAGAGGATGGGGGATATTCGGGAGAAATATTGGAGGTGGTTGTGTGAGGAACGGATAAGTGTGGACGAGAGGAGAGATCTTGGGAGGATCAAAGATTACGTGAGGGAAGATAGTGGGAGATTAGTTCAGAGATATAGGGAGGGACAGTTTATGGATGGTTTTGTAGGTCAGTGTTAGTAGCTTAAACTGGATTCGTTGGGGAATTGGAAACCAGTGGAGGGATTTGCAGTGGGGAGATACAGGGGAGTAGCGAGGAGAGAGGTGGATTAGTTGGACAGCAGAGTTGAGGAAAGACTGGAGAGGTGCAAGAGTGTTAGCAGGGAGGTCACAGAGGAGATTGTTGCAGTAGTCAAGGTGGGAGATGATGGGGGCATGTACAAGAATTTTAGTAGATTGAGGGCTGAGTCAGCGTACAGGTGGTACTGGAAGCCATGGGACTGTATGAGTTGCCCTAGGCCAAGGGTATAGATGGAGAAAAGTAGAGGCCCCAGGACAGAGCCTTGTGGGACTCCAACAGAGAGAGGGCGGGATGAGGAGGTTGTGTGTGAGTGGGAAACGCTAAATGTGCGGTTGGAAAGGTATGAGGCAACCCAGGACAGGGCAAGATCTTTAATGCCAAGGGAAGAAAGAATCTGTAGTAGGAGGGAGTGGTCAACTGTGTCAAAGGCAGAGGACAGGTTGAGAAGGAGGAGGATGGAGAATCGTCTGTTAGCTTTGGCTGTGAGTAAGTCATTGGTCATTTTGGTTAGGGCAGTTTCGGTGGAGTGGTGGGAGCAGAAACCAGATTGTAGACTGTCAAGGAGTTAGATGAGAGGTGGGAGGAAAGTTGAGCATGGACGTGTTGCTCAAGGAGTTTGGAAGCAAATGGGAGCAGCGATATGGGGTGGTAGCAGATGGGCGTGATGGTGGCATGTTTGAAAGCCGAGGGGAAGCTCACGGAAGATAGTGATAGATTGAAGCGGTGGGTTATGGCTGGGATGAGCTTGTTAGTGAGGTTGGGAAGGAGGTGGGAAGGGATGATGTCAAGTGCACAGGTGGTGAGGTGTGATTTTAATAAGAGACAAGTAAGCTCTCCTTCAGTGACGTTGGAGAGGGAGGTTATGAGGGAAGGGCAGAGGTCTGGTATATGGAGAGGTTGGGGTGGTGGAATAATAAATGTTTGCCTTGTTTGGTCAATCTTATTTTTGACGTATGTGGCGAAGCCCTCAGCAGAGATGAGGGAGGTCAGAGGGGAAGCGGTGGGTGGAAGAGAGAGTTAAAAGTGCTGAACAGTTGTTTGGGGTTGTAGTATAAGGAAGATATAAGGTTTGTGAAGTCGGTCTGTTCAGCAGAGGTGAGGGCTGATTTGAAGTCAAGTGTAGCTTGTTTGAAAGTTGTAAAGTCGTCTGGCAGGTGCGTTTTCTTCCGCAGCCCTGGACACATCCCACACATCCCCCAATACCATTGTATAAATAATGCACTGTACCATATCTATGTATAATCATAAACCCGCAGTTATTGACAATTGTTGGTCTCCTAGATGAACTTACTTCGGTATAGGCTCTTATGCCTTTCACCTGGCAAGTGTAGAGTCACTGCATTCCTCTATCAGTTAGCCTATACGTTGAGTTGGGTTCCCATTCTTGGGCCTCCAGTGTAGTTGGGTTGGCTGAGGTTTGTCGGCATCAGGGTTGTGGAGTTGGTAAGCCAAACATTCAACTCCGAATCCTCAATCTCCCTGAATCAACTCCAACTCCACCAAAATGGACACCAACTCCGACTTCATGACTCCGACTCCATAACCATGGCGGTGAGGTCAGTAAGCCAAACATCCGACTCCAACTCTGACTCCTCAATTTTCCTGACTCCTACTCCACCAAAATGGACACTGACTCCGACTCCACAGCGCTGGTTGGCATGATATTGGGTATCCACATTGTGCTTTCCTTTGTGTTTCTCTGTACCGGTAACTGTGTGACATTGACAATCTGTGACAATAATCGATAACTAGGCCTCAATCCCTTTAACCTTACATTACTTTCTGCTTCTCTAGCCTAGCAATATACACACTGATGAGCTATTGTAGTTTTCAGTGGATAACCTTTAATTCATGAAGTGTAACAAATTTGCATGAATAACGTGTTTTAAAGAAATATGATGTTCTTGTTCTATTTTGGCTAAGACTCAGTCCACAGAAGAGCTCCGTCATTACGAGATGCGTCTTCTCAAACAACATCCCCAATTGTTCAGATAGCATGAGTTTGGCTTTAACCCCTTCAGAATGACCATGGTAAAGGTAACTCCACTTTTTTGGCATATGCAGAGAGTTTATGCATATTTGCATTGTTATTAGAGATGAGTAAACCTGTTAGGGTTCAGTGCGGTTGGTGAATGAACCCGTGGGTGTGCGGGTTCGGTGGCGCTCTTCGGGACACTGATTAGCTGTTCGGCTCCCCACCCACATCCAGCCAGCCATAGCTATGGGCAGGAGGGTGGGGATTTTTCAATTTTTTTTAGGGACAAAACACTACAGGAGAAAACTCATCTTTTAACCCCAGTGTGAACCGATCACCCACTGCAAGCAGCTCGCACTTGGCTAAGCACCGGGCTTACCCTACTACGGCACCCCACTCTCCTGCAAATCACCTGCATTTCCGCCCAGAACAGTTTTGCTCATCTCTAATTGTTATGTCTACCAATATCAGTCCCTTCCCTAGTTGATATTAATTTACTTAAACTATTAACACTCAACTCATAACTGACCTGCCTGGATCTCCATGCTTTCTGGCATCTTATTTCCAATGTTCCCCATCATATCATATCCCCTTTAACCTTCTTCACTCTGCACTGGGGCATCCGGCATCAAGAAAGTCTCTGACGGCACACAATATTAACATTTATTCATTTATATAGCGCTATTAATACCATAGCGCTTTACATACATGAGTAATGCTGTCCCTATTGGGGCTCACAATCTAAACATCCTATCAGTCTTTGGAGTGTGGGAGGAAACGGGAGGAAACCTACACAAACACAGGGAGAACATACAAACTCCATGTAGATGTCATATTTGGTGGGACATGAATCCAGGACCCCAGCGTTGCAAGGATGCAGTGCTAACATCTGAACCACCATACACTGCTAACAACTGAGCCACCATACACTGCTAACCACTGAGCCACTATATAGAGCTAACCACTGAGCCACCATACAGTGCTAACCACTGAGCCACCATATACAGTGCTAACCACTGAGCCACTGTATACAGTGCTAACCACTGAGCCACTATATACAGTGCTAACCACTGAGCCACCGTATACAGTGCTAACCACTGAGCCACTATATACAGTGCTAACCACTGAGCCACCATACAGTGCTAACCACTGAGCCACTATATAGTGCTAACCACTGAGCCAACATACAGTGCTAACCACTGAGCCACCATACAGTGCTAACCACTGAGCCACTATATAGTGCTAACCACTGAGCCAACATACAGTGCTAACCACTGAGCCACCATACAGTGCTAACCACTGAGCCACCATACAGTGCTAACCACTGAGCTACCATACAGTGCTAACTACTAAGACTAAGCCACTATACCCTGCTAACCACTGAGCCACCATACAGTCCTAACCACTGAGCCTCCATACAGTGCTAACCACTGAGCCACCGTACAGTGCTAACCACTGAGCTACCATACAGTGCTAACCACTGACCACCATATACTGTGCTAACCACTGAGCCACCGTACAGTGCCAACCACTGAGCCACCATTCAGTGCTAACCACTGAGTCACCGTACAGTGCTAACCACTGAGCTACCATACAGTGCTAACTACTAAGACTAAGCCACTATACCCTGCTAACCACTGAGCCACCATACAGTGCTAACCACTGAGCCTCCATACAGTGCTAACCACTGAGCCACCATACAGGGCTAACCACTGAGCTACCATACAGTGCTAACCACTGAGCCTCCATACCGTGCTAACCACTGAGCCTCCATACAGTGCTAACCACTGAGCCACCATACAGTGCTAACCACTGAGCCACCATACAATGCTAACCACTGAGCCTCCATACAGTGCTAACCACTGAGCCACCATACAGTGCTAACCACTGAGCCTACATGAGCCACTGTAACACACATTGCAACATTGTGTGTATCACATGACTTTCTGGATAGGTGTTACTCGTCATAATGTTGAGGCGCAAGTCATGAGGTTAAAACATCAAACTATTAACAAGCAGCAGAACCCAAAATGCAGAGTAAAGTAGGATGGGGATGTTCTCTGATGACAAGGGAAGGCAGACAGGACAGGGTTTGCATTAGAAGGCGTGCATACCGTGCCCATTACGGTACCTTATTTCTTACAGTCCAGACTTGTGTTGATCTCCATCATATGTAATTTCTTTTATGACAATTTTCCTGAAAATACATGTAAGTTATTCATAGATGAATATTTTTTAGTATTTCTCACTAATATTTTATGCACATTTATTAAAAATGCATTATTCAGAGATTTAAATCAAATCTTTATTCATTTTATTGTGATTAATTGCAATATAATATCACACGTTCATTCATCACGGTGTTACTTTATGTGGATTGTATATTCCTGGCATCTAATTCATGAAACTGATGCATAAAGAGAGAGATATCTTGGGTCCTCATGATTGTCACCGGCCCGGCTACACATTGGACGGTATCAATGATTGGTTTGTGTTGTGTCACCTACTTTCAATTAGCTGATGAGAAAAACAGAGGAAGAGTAACAGGTAACAGCCAATTTACCGTATTTTGTGAATTATAAACTGAACCAAATTATAGGACTGACCCCAAATTTAAGGGAAGAAAATAGGAGAAAAAATGTAATAGTAAAAAAATGGGGTCCATCTTATAATCCTAACATCCGTCTTATAGTTAGTGTAGGTGATTGGGGTGCGGTGGAGCAGAGTGAAAGGAGGCAGGGTCACCGCTGTAGGAGGCGGCATCATGACTGGGGCAATGCTGTGGGCCTGAGGCTGGGAGGATGGGGTGTCCCGGTGGTGGCACAGTGGAGCAATGCTGCGGAGTTGTCCTAGTGGTGCATTGTCGGCGCTATTGCTTCACTGGCAGTAGATGCGATGGGCTTCATAAAAATGGCTTGGAGGGCAGTACATGTGCAGACTGAGATTTCGGACAGCCAAGAACCTGCACCTGCTCTGCTTCCGATACGATGGACTTCAGGAAAATGGCTGCACAGATTGAGTTCTCACATCTCCGAGGTCTTAGGCTGCCTTCACATCATGGCAGCATCAGGTCAGGGGTGAACTTGACAGCCCCGGACCCGATTTGCAAACAGAACCGGAGGGCAAATATGTCCTCTGGTCCTGTTTGTAGCCGGATTCAGCTGAGCGCAGATGTCCCCTGCAAAATGGCGCTGAACCACTTCATAGGGGACAGATACCTGGTGCTGACGTTCAGCGTACCTCACACTGAAGTTCAGCCGCCGGTTCCCGGATCCTCCCGGATCGGGGCGATCTGGCACCATAGACTACCATGTTAGGGAGCGCTGGATTGCCCTGGATCCAGGAGGATCCAATTTGGGCTGATTTTTCGCTGCAAGCAGCATTTTTGTGTCCAGGAGAAAAATCCGAATACACCCGGATCCTCCCGGACAGATGGAAACATGATGGCAACTATCTGCCATCCGGCTCCATCCGGCCCCATAGGGCTGCACTACAGTAAAATCGGGTCCGGGGCTTTCAGGTTCACCCTGGACAGCGCCGGACCTGATTGAAACGTGGTGTGAAGCTGGCCTAAATTTTTCATGCACTGCCTCCGCAGCCATTTTCCTTCAACTCATTGTGTTGGGAAATCAATGCCACCAACTATGCCCCAACAGAAGTATCCTGCAGATTGCCCTACAGTGCCGCCACCAGGATACCCCGTCCTCCCAGCCTCGGGTCTGCACCCTGGCTCCTGTGCTACCCCCACCACCCCTCCCGGTAAGCTACAACGGGATTATAAGATGTACCCCCATTATACCCCCAATTTTGGGGTAAAAAAAATGTGTTTTATAATCTGAAAAATACGGTAACTACAGGTAACACGACCGTGCCCTATTCAGACCCTTCTATAATACTTCTCTGAGATTAATTTCAGGATTTGACTAGTCGACTCCAGAACCTCATTTTTGTTTCTCTAGAATTATTTGGCCGTGCTCCGGCTCTGGGGCTTGGATTCATTTAATTTCTACAAAATCCAATATTTTCAGTTAGAAATGAACAAATGTGTTTCAGGTTCATTGCATTTGCCTTAATCGCTACCAATAATTGTGCATTCTCCAAAATTTGGATTTTTTTTGCAATTTGCTTCATGAAAAATAACCAGAATTATCAGGAAGAAAAAGTAACTGTAGAAGGCTGATAAAAGGGTTAACAAAAATGATAATACTCATGTAGCCACATACCTGTCCCACCACTGCAGACAGGCTCAGATGGGCTCATGGGCAAACAGGTGGTGGTGGAGCACCAGGTCAGTTGGTGTTGGAACGTCAGTTCCAGTGGTAGTGGAGTGCCAAGTTTGGTGGTGGTGGAGCGTCAGCTCCGGCGCTGGTGGAGCACCAAGTCTGGTGGTGGTGGAATTACAGCTCCAATGGTAGTGGAGCACCAGGTCTGGTGGTGGTGGAGTGACAGCTCCAGTGCTGGTGGAGCAGCAGCTCTGGTGGTGGTGGAATGCCAGGTCAGGTGGTGTTGGAACGTCAGCTCCAGTCGTGGAGTGCCAAGTGCGGTGGTGGTGGAGCGTCAGCTCCGGCGCTGGTTGAGCACCAGGTCTGGTGGTGGTGGAGTGACAGCTCCAGTGGTGGCGGAGCGTCAGCTCCAGTGGTGGTGGAGTGACAGCTCCAGTGGTGGTGGAGTGCCAAGTCTGGTGGTGGTGGAGTGTCAGCTCCGGCACTGGTTGAGCACTAGGTCTGGTGGTGGTGGAGTGACAGCTACAGCGGTGGTGGAGCGCCAGGTCAGGTGGTGATGGAACATCAGCTCCAGTGGTGGTGGTGTGCCAAGTCTGGAGGGAGTGGTGGGGCATCAGCTCCGGCGCTGGTTGAGCACTAGGTCTGGTGGTGGTGGAGTGACAGCTCCAGTGGTGGTGGAGGGTCAGCTCCAGTGGTGGTGGAGTGACAGCTCCAGTGGTGGAGTGCCAAGTCTGGTGGTGGTGGAGTGTCAGCTCCGGCACTGGTTGAGCACTAGGTCTGGTGGTGGTGGAGTGACAGCTACAGCGGTGGTGGAGTGCCAGTTCTGGTGATGGTGGAGAGACAGCTCCAGTGGTGGTGGAGTGCCAGGTCTGGTGGTGGTGGAGAGACAGCTCCAGTGGTGGTGGAGTGCCAGGTCTGGTGATGGTGGAGAGACAGCTCCAGTGGTGGTGGAGTGCCAGGTCTGGTGGTGGTGGAGTGACAGCTCCAGTGGTGGTGGAGTGCCAGTTCTGGTGATGGTGGCGTGACAGCTCCAGTGGTGGTGGAGTGCCAGGTCTGGTGGTGGTGGAGAGACAGCTCCAGTGGTGGTGGAGTGCCAGGTCTGGTGGTGGTGGAGTGACAGCTCCAGTGGTAGTGGAGTGCCAGTTCTGGTGATGGTGGAGTGACAGCTCCAGTGGTGGTGGAGTGCCAGGTCTGGTGGTGGAGTGACAGCTCCAGTGGTGGTGGAGTGCCAGGTCTGGTGGTGGTGGAGTGACAGCTCCAGTGGTGGTGGAGTGCCAGGTCTGGTGGTGGTGGAGTGACAGCTCCAGTGGTGGTGGAGTGCCAGGTCTGGTGGTGGTGGAGTCACAGCTCCAGTGGTGGTGGAGTGCCAGGTCTGGTGGTGGTGGAGTGACAGCTCCAGTGGTGGTGGAGTGCCAGGTCTGGTGGTGGTGGAGTGACATCTCCAGTGGTGGTGGAGTGCCAGGTCTGGTGGTGGTGGAGTGACAGCTCCAGTGGTGGTGGAGTGCCAGGTGTGGTGGTGGTGGAGTGACAGCTCCAGTGGTGGTGGAGTGCCAGGTCTGGTGGTGGTGGAGTGACAGCTCCAGTGGTGGTGGAGTGCCAGGTCTGGTGGTGGTGGAGAGACAGCTCCAGTGGTGGTGGAGTGCCAGGTCTGGTGGTGGTGGAGTGACAGCTCCAGTGGTGGTGGAGTGCCAGGTCTGGTGGTGGTGGAGTGACAGCTCCAGTGGTGGTGGAGTGCCAGGTCTGGTGGTGGTGGAGTGACAGCTCCAGTGGTGGTGGAGTGCCAGGTCTGGTGGTGGTGGAGTCACAGCTCCAGTGGTGGTGGAGTGCCAGGTCTGGTGGTGGTGGAGTGACAGCTCCAGTGGTGGTGGAGTGCCAGGTCTGGTGGTGGTGGAGTGACAGCTCCAGTGGTGGTGGAGTGCCAGGTCTGGTGGTGGTGGAGTGACAGCTCCAGTGGTGGTGGAGTGCCAGGTCTGGTGGTGGTGGAGTCACAGCTCCAGTGGTGGTGGAGTGCCAGGTCTGGTGGTGGTGGAGTGACAGCTCCAGTGGTGGTGGAGTGCCAGGTCTGGTGGTGGTGGAGTGACAGCTCCAGTGGTGGTGGAGTGCCAGGTCTGGTGGTGGTGGAGTGACAGCTCCAGTGGTGGTGGAGTGCCAGGTCTGGTGGTGGTGGAGTCACAGCTCCAGTGGTGGTGGAGTGCCAGGTCTGGTGGTGGTGGAGTCACAGCTCCAGTGGTGGTGGAGTGCCAGGTCTGGTGGTGGTGGAGTCACAGCTCCAGTGGTGGTGGAGTGCCAGGTCTGGTGGTGGTGGAGTCACAGCTCCAGTGGTGGTAGGGTCATTCCAGTCTGTAATGTTCAGAATTTCCTAGTAAAATCTAAGCTCTCTGATTTGCTCATCTGTAAATCTTTGCATGTGGCTGAACAGTGTGAATCCAGAGTCAATGTAACAGGTGAACCAATGTCCAACACTATAGACCATTTTACCACCCACCAAATTGTCCTGCTTCTTATTTCCGACACCAAATCGGCTTCCAAAATCAAAGCAAATTTGTAATATCACAGAGTATGGCCAGCGTCAACTGAGGCATCGACTATACCTCTGAAGACAAATATTGTGACATTGTGATGTGAATACATGTGCAACATTCACCATGATGTAAGAAATCGTAGAATGTCCCAGAGCAAAGTGAGAAAGGCCAAAGAGAATATCACATCAAGAAGAAAAGATTGCTGTATCAAGGGGTGGAGGGTGCGGGCATCAATGATGGTGGCAGGGAACAGCGTGATCCGTGTCATGGCATGTTACATGGCGCAGTCAGTGTTTAAAAAATAAAAAAAAAATATGGAAAAAAACCCTAAACATTCAAATCTCCTCCATTTTGTCTGTAATGGGGTGGTATAGCACATAGGAAATCAGGAGGCAAGATGGTAAAATGGGCAAAGGCAGACAGGGGAGCTAGTGTGACCTTAGACTGGGTTCCCTAACTCACCTTGCTCCAAGAGATACCTCAGATGGCGAGGAGGTCTGGGTCACCACTGAAGCCTTTTGCTCCTGATCAGCCCTAGGCTAAGAGCCCCTATCCCCACCCATGGACGAAGAAAACCCAGCAGCTCCTATGGAAGGGAACAGCAGCAAGCACAGAACAGCACGTCCTTACTGCATGGGGTCCTAGTGGAGAATGAACTTTATCTGCGACACCTGGTGGAGAGAAGTGGAACTACTTCAAGGCTGAGGGAGATGAGATGTGAATGCTATAACACACCCTCCACCTGCAGAGCTGCACATCACATAGACATAGACTGCAGCATATAAAGTCAGATTTACATCACAGCAGCAAATCCGTCCACACAAGACGTTGCCCCATAAAAAATACAAGTAATAAAAATAAAAAAATCACATATTTATCTCAGAAACACCCGATCTACCACAATATAACATCAATTCATCCGTTCTGTAAACCGCGGAATGGAAAAAAGGGAAAACGCCAAAATTAGGTTTTTTGGTCGCAGCAACATTGTAATAAAATGTAATAACGGGTGATCAAAACATCGCATCCACCCAAACATTATTAATATTATTTATTACATTCCATGGCGCTTTACATGCTAAAGGCACATAGGGACAAGTACAATAAATGTGGACAATTCGGTCGTACAGATACAATAGGGGAGAAGATCCTGTCCGCGAAGGCTCACAGTCTACGAGGGGCGGGTGGGGATACAGTAGGAGGGGGAGGTGTCGGTCGTGAGGCGGTGTGGTGGACCGGGTCTTATTGCAGGTGGTAGGCTTGGCGGAACAGGTGGGTCTTCAGGCTTCTTTTGAAGGTTTCCAGGGTAGGAGAATGTCTGATGTGTTGTGGCAGTGAGTTCCAGAGTCTGGGTGAAGCACGGGAGAAATCCTGTATGCGGTTGGGCGAAGAGGAGATGAGGGGGGAGTAGAGGAGAAGCTCTTGGGAGGATCGCAGGTTGCGTGAGGGTAGGTAACGGGAGACCATGTCAGATATGTATGGAGGGGACAGGTTGTGAATGGCTTTCTATGTCATGGTTAATGTTTTAAACCGGGATCTCTGGGAAGCAGGGAGCCAGTGAAGGGCTTGGCAGAGGGGGGAGACAGGGGAGTAGCGGGGAGACAGATGGATTAGGCGGGCAGCGGAGTTCAGGATAGACTGGAGAAGTGCAAGGGAGGTATTGGGGAGGCCGGTGAGCAGGAGGTTGCAGTAGTCAAGGCGGGAGATGATGAGAGCGTGAATAAGGGTTTTAGCAGTGTCGCATTCAAGAAAACTGCGGATTTGGGAGATATTTTTGAGCTGGAGTCGGCAGGAGGTGGCGAGGGCCTGGATGGGGGGCTTGAAGGAGGGGGAAGAGTCAAGGATGACAAACATGGCGTCATTAGAAACGTCAGCTCAAGACGCAAAAAATAAGCCGTCACAGTCCCAGATCCCAAAACATGAGGACGACACGAGACGCGGGATATGGAGAAAAAAGAGAAATTGTTATTTTTTAAACTTTTTCACCACTTAGATAACAAAAAAAGTAACAAGTTTGTATCTACGAACAGCTGCAAAATGTGCGGAGAACGGTTCAATGTTGCAAAATCCCCCCAAAATGAATAATGAAGTTCTAAATAATAATAATAATAATAATAATATGAATAATATTAATAATATGAATAAATTAATAACTAATTAATAATAAATACAATAAAAAAATAAAATAATAATAATATTAATATATGCATGATAATAAATAAAATTAAAAATAAAATAATACCAAATAATAATAATAATAATAAATCACAATATATAATAATAAAAATGCTAAATAATAATAATAATTATAATAATAATAAAATACATACAAATTAATACAATAATAAATACAATAAATAATAATTAATTAAATAAATGATAATAAAATAATAATTAATTAACAATTATAAAATTAATAATAATAACATGCATAATAATAAACACAAATAAAATTATAATGATAATAATAAATAGCATTATATAATAATAATAAAAATATGCATAATAATAATAATGATAATAAATAAAATAAATAACAATACATTAAAAAATTAAATAAATAATAAAATAATAAGAATAACAATTATAATATTAATAATAATAACATGCATGATAATAAATAAAATAATAAATGCAATAATAATGATAATAATAAATACCAATATATAATAAAAAATACATATTAAATAAAATAATAATAATAATAATAATAATATGCATATACATAAATAAAATAAGAAATAATAAAATAAAACCAATTATAATCAAACAATAATAAATAATAATAATTAATTATATTAATAATAATATGCATGATAATAAATACAATACATAAAATAATAATATTAATAAATAACAGTATGTAATAATAACAATACATAATAAATACATTAATTAATATAATGATGAATATAATAAACAATGCTAAATACAATAATTAATATTACAATATTATTAATAATAACAATTTGATATTAATAATAACATGCAAGAAAACAATAATAAATAAAATGATAATAATAAATAATATATAATAAAAAATGCATAATAAATAAAATAAATAATAATAGTAATAAAATACGATGTATTCTATCACTTATCATAAATACATAAACCACAAGTATTGAGCCTATCATAGGTAATGTCTGTAGCTGTTTTGATACAAATAAAGGCTCCAGAATTCTTATTATATAAATGATAACTCTCCATTGTTCTTAGTGCAGTGATTGGGATATTATTACTGAAAAAGGACTATAGCGACATCTTGTGGCAGATAGTGAGTACTGCACCCTGTTCTTCACCCCAGACTCTGGACTTTGTTTCAGACGTCTGGATCATTTATTACCGAACCAAAGAAGTTTTCCTCCTATTTTCCATCCTATTATCGTAGTCTATAAATAATCCCTAATGCATTTCATAATATTCTAGTGGTTTTTGTTCTGTAGAATGTGTTCGTAAACTGGCCAATGACGATGATCTATTGGGGCGGCAAAATTCTTTTAAAATCCCGTCTTGCACTTTCTCCCTCATCTGTCCCGGATGTGATCAGGATCCCGGTACAACATGAAAACTGTGACGGGGTGTGCGACAGAGCAGGAAGGGACACCGGCCGATGATCAATCCTAGGAGATTTATTAAACAAGAAAACCTGGAACAACACAGGTAAATCTGCAGAGTCCAAACAAAGGAAACAGATCCGGGCACCTCCCGATAATCCTTGTGCCAGATACACGAAAGCAATAGTCCTTCCAAGAGTCCAATGGATCCAACACAATCCCACGGACGACGAGATCCGGCCTCAGCTCAGGTCTCGCTCCGGTCACTTCCACAGTCAACTCACATCTGATCCTAAAACATGAATGTATTGTCTGGGCTCCTGGGATAAGCCCATGTGAAGGGATGTAGGGGTCACACCCACTGCTGAATGGTCTGCTCCATCAGAAGGCTCTGGAAAGGTATGGTTCCATTGTGTCTGGTAGTATGTGGATTGGACTAGCCACCTGCTGGGAGGAAGAATGGCTAATCCTTCACTAGCTGTTGACCAAGGCTTAACTACATTACAATCCAGGAATGCAATTCTTGGGGGAAGGAGACATGTTAAGTTACAGCACAATAAATTGCATAGTATACAGCTAATAGAAAATAGAGAAAGGTTACAACACATCAAATGGCCTAGTATACAGAAATACAGGACAGGGAAAAGGCATATATCATGACAAAAACTGCATTTCTTTCTGAGACTCCTAATATATCTTTAGATCAGAGCTCCTGTCATGATGTACCTTAAATGGGGAGACCTCTGCAACTCCAGAAGGTCACTGCGCCTTATTGATCTCAGGTCTGGTTGTATTTATTTTATTTTGGCACTGCAGTGGTTAAGAACTCTTACCTTGTTGGCTGTTTCTTGTTAACTTAGTCCTTAGGTCTAGCCCTTTTGTGCCCACTCCCCTCCACTATAAGTAGTCACATGTCTTACCATCTGATGCATGTAAAGGTACCTTCACACACGGCAATATTGCTAGGCAATTTCACTGGAAATTTGCTGGTTGCAGTGAAATCATGGACACATTGTTCTATTTTGTTGCTGTGTACAAATGTAACAGTGTGTCCATGATTTCACTGCAACCAGCAGATAAGTGCACAGGAGGATTGTAATGACAGGCGCAGGGGTCTTTAGCAAACCCCCGGCTGTCCTGACATCCCATCGGCACTCTGCAATCACGTGATGGCCGTGCCAATGGGTGAGATCAAAGACACGCTTCCTGTCTACACACATTAAACGCCACCAGTGGTGGATTATAATGAGGTCAATCTGGGCGGCCGCCCCGGGCCCAATGCTCTGGGGGGGCCCAGCCGCCCAGGGTAAATTTCCCCATTCAATTTCCACCAAGGACAACATCTGCAAGGAGTTTGTATGTTCTCCCTGGGTTTGCATGGGTTTCCTCCGGGCACTCCGGTTTCCTCCCAAAATTCAAAGACATACTGATAGGATGTCTAGATAGTGAGCCCCAATAGGGACAGTGTTGCAAATGTATGTAGAGCCAAATGGTACTTGTGCCTTTGGAGCTGGGGCGAGAGAGTTAGGAGGGCACCTTCCCCACAGAAGAGGTTTCCATACTGGGTTATATTCAAAACTTTAGGGAAAGGATGAGATACCTCATGGCTTTAGCCCACGGGAACTTAGAAGTAGCTCAAGAAAGGCAAAAACGATGTTACAACCGCACTGCCCGCCTCCGAGAATTGGACTGTGGACAGAAGGTTTTAGGAATAGGACCAGTATGCAAAAACAAGCTGCAAGCCATGTGGGCAGATCCATTCACCATTACCAGGAATTACGGGAATATTGACTACACCATGGCCCTGGATTTAGCAGGTGTCCATGAACGGATCTACAATGTCAACAGACTAAAAGCTTACAAGGAAAGGGAGGTCACCAACTTGGCGGTTTGTTGTCATTAGATGACTCAAATCCCAGACTTATTGGTGAACTCCGAAAGGAGAATGAGGTAACAATTTAACAGTCAACTCATTTGGGGGAGTAGCTTAGTCCATTACAGAAACAGCAGATAACAGACCTTCTTAGAACGTATGTGTGGCGCCCCAGTGGTCTGGTTGCCACAGAGGTACTGCACCTAAGTCATAGGTTGGGTAACCCACTCCCAGTTAAGGAGTGGACACGAACCCGAGACACACACACCTGCACCCAACACCCTTCATGATTCCTGGCCAGGAGATAGAGGGGATGGAGGTGACTTCATACGAGGAGCCCCATCTTCTGGCAGGAGGAGGGAATAGGCAGAGGGGGTGGGTTAGACAGTAAAAAAGCAGAAAGGAAGAGGAGGAGATAGATCAGTCTGGGAGAAGAGTTGGAGGGAGAAGTTCATTCTGAGAGGAACACCGAGAAAAGATGGAGTTCTAGGGGAGGCTAGGGCCAGGGGAGAGTGGGACCATTGGGTAGATCGCAACGGAACACTGGCCAGAGAGACCCTGTTCCAGCAATTACCTCGAGGTGGTTGCTGGAGGAACTAAGTTGCAAGAGGGGATCGTCCCTGATCTAGCAACAACACTTTATGGTCCAGCTAGAAAACCGGAGGCTACTGAGCAGTAGACCCAATAGCCAACATCGGAGGACATTAACCAAAGTGGTGGCTAAACCTAGGGTCAGAGGACATATCGCCTGTCGCTTGACAAGGCCCGCAGCCACCTGCTTGGGAAAGTGTGCATGAAGACGCAGGGCAAGAGAGTAGAGTAGCCAGCACAGGAAGACAACATTAAAGGCTTACAGAGGGGTGTTTCGGTGGAGTGAACCCAAATTGCCTGGGAGTTGACTCGACTGCTGAACCGAAGGACAAGGCGCCCTGGCTGGGCTGAACTGTTGAACTGTGAGTAAAAGTTCAAGAACTGCAACCCCTGTGTCCTCCTGTTATTTCCCGCGCCCTCCGTCCTGCACCCTAATTATCATCTTCCCTATAGACTATCACACCATCCCTGGGGCCCTCCCTGTGGGGAGCGATATCATCCCGGCTGCCGCACCATCTGTCCCAGAGGTCCAAATCAGCAGCGTCAGCCATCCCTGCGTGAGTACCATTGGTAGTGTCACGAAAAGACTCATTATCAAATGAAAATACCCCCATTACTGCATGACCAGGACCATGGAGCTGAGCCACAGCCACCGTGACCTCCCCGAAAGATCGCCGGCCTGGCTATCGAGTGCCCCGGCCCC
Source organism: Allobates femoralis (assembly GCA_033576535.1). Taxonomy (NCBI): domain Eukaryota; kingdom Metazoa; phylum Chordata; class Amphibia; order Anura; family Aromobatidae; genus Allobates; species Allobates femoralis. Next base: position 3,191,573 of record JARQOC010000004.1, read on the forward strand.
TTGCGGCCAACGCATATGGACCCCACTTCACCAGTTGGCCTGGTTGAACTCTCTTAGTCTTGCATCATGTCAACACAGGACAGACACTTTGCTCAGACAAGCTGTCCACTAGATGAAACCTTCAGTATTGGCAATGATGAAGGCCTAGATGGATGACATGGTTATAATTCCGTCACATAGCCCATGGGCTGCCAGAGTAGAGTTGGTGTCCAAGGATGACAAGAGTACTCGCTTCTGTGTGGACTATAGGCCACGCAATGAGGTCACAATTACAGATGCTTACCCTATGCTTCTGGTGGATGATCTACTGGACAGGTTAGGTGGGGGGCCCTGGTTCATAGCTACCCTCGATCTGAGCAAGGGATACTGGCAGATCCTACTCACTAAAGAGGTTCGAGAGAAGTCACCATTCATAACCCCTTTTGGCCTATATGAGTACACCAGCTTGCCATTTTGGATGAAAAAACCCCAGGTATTCCAGAGAATGGTAGACCACCTTGTAGAGGGATGTCGGGGGGATGCCCAGGCCTTTCTGAATGACATCGCTATCTTCATTGACATATATATAAGAAGAGCATCTCCAACACGAGTCCCATGTGCAGCAGAGGGAAGCCAAAGTCCAGCTCACTATACAACCAAACAAATGCCAGATGGGGATGGCAGAGATCCTATACCCAGGACATCAGAGATGGAAATGGATGCATTTATCCAGAACCATTGGCTCCATCCATTCATTCAAAAAGAGGTCTGCTCATTCTTAGGGATTGCAAATTATTATCAAAAGGTTATCCCCAATTATAGTACAGTGACGAATCCCCTTATTGACCTCCAAATGTTATGACCACAACCTCATCTGGAACATAATGTTACCCTACATTTCTCCACCCCGACTTCCACCGCCGGTTCATTGTTCAACCAAATGCATTGGATACTGAACTGGTAGCCTTACTCAGCCAAGTGGGGGCCGACAATCAGGAGCACCCGATAGCCTATCTCTACCAGAAGCCTTTGAAGTGGGAGAGGGGATATGCCTGGCCATTGTCTGGGCCCTGAAACAATGTCAGCCGCACCTCTACGTTAAGGCATTTACAGTCCTAATGGTGTCGTCACACCTGGCGACGTCGCTAGCGACATCGCCGAAAAAGTGACGTATCAGCGATGTCGCTAGCGACGTCGCGCTGTGTAAACGAGCGGCGCGACCGCGTTTTATCGCTGGTCGCAGGTTGACAGGTTTACGGGAAGAACCGTAAACCTGTCAACCGGCGACCTGCGATAAGGCTGGATCGCGCCGTGTGACATCGCCAGAGCGATGTCGGCGGCGATCCAGCCCATACCGCAGCATTGCTGCGGATCGCTCGCTGCGCTGAGCTCAGCCCAGCAAGCGATGTCACCGCCCGCATCGCTGCGGTGTCGCCGGCGGCAGCGATTCTGTGTGACAGCTGGCCAGCGATGTCGGAACCGAGCGGGCACCCGTGCATCGCTTCCGACATCGCTGGCCAGATCGTGCTATGTGACGGCACCATAACCAACCACAATCTATTAAGTTAAATAAATTGGACTACCAGGGACAATGGAGGTTTACTCAGATGGAGTCTGGCTTTACAATCCTAGAACTTCTCTGTTTGTCAAAGACTATGTAAATGTCGAACAACTGTCATGACGAATGGAAAAGAAAGATTGGAAGTCTATCATATATGGCAGCCCCATCAACAGTGTCCCTTGAAAGGATCCAGTTGTCTTTGGAACTAATTAAGATGGTTTTTGCCTTTTTGTATGTTAATTTGCGGAAAGCAAAATGCATCATCCGCCTGCGGTGTAGAAGACTACATTATTTGGAGGATAATTATGCGGTCAGATTGAACTTGTGAATGATGGAGAAAACAAGGGAACAGCCATGATTATCTCCCAGGAATCCAGTGGGGCACAATGCCCTGAAATGGGAGCTGAGGGATATAAAAAGAGACTGGTGTGATTCTACAGGACCTCAGCCTGGGGGCAATGTTTCCAGCTGGTGGATTACAAAACTGTTCTACTGCTCAACACTAAGCCCACAAATTTGTTTGGAGAACCTAGGTTGGGAATAATCCGGTCACGAGATCACACACCTTGCTGTGCTCAGTTGGCTTCCTAACCTTTCCGCTACCTTTTCTCAGCAGGTGCCCATCAATGGCGGTGTGTTGCTAGCTTGCGTAGTTGCTCCTGGATCCTCCGAAGTCACAGAGATTTTGATCTCTGGTAGCCAGTGGAAAGTGGCACCACTTTGTACTAAATGCTGTTGACTGTTGCTGAACCAATAAAGTCTTACCGGAGCATGTTACCCTCATCATGTGTTGGTTGAGTAGCAGGGGCATAACATCGTCGCTGCGGGCTCCGGTGCAGGAATTGCTCTGGGGACCCCTGGTTGAGGAGCTGGGGGGGGGATGGGGTGCTACCAAGAATTTTGGGCATCCTTATGTCCAGAGTTGATGAGCAGGGTGGGGGTTGGGGGGGTGCTAGCTAGCAGGCGCTTTTGCGGGAGTACCTGGTGTGGGTCTTGCCTTAAAGTGCCTGCTTTGACGCCGTTAAGAAGAGAGGAGGGGCGGGCACAGCTGCAGGAAGTGAGGCTTCGCTCACTTCCCGTCCTCCCTTCTCTCCTCAGGTGCAAGCGGTCGCGGTGGGCGGCTGGATGCGCGGGTCCCCCCCGAGGGGAGGTCCCAGTCTCAGCCGTGACCGCTGCGACCGCGGTAGCTACGCCACTGCTGAGTAGTATTCTGCCAACAGGTAAGGAGTTCGGGTGTTCAGTGGGATGAGGCTTGGTCCATGTGGTCTTTCTGATGACAGCCAGGCCAGCAGACGAGGGCACTCATTGAACCTCATGTCTCGATAGTCATCAGTTATGCAAGTTTTAATCACCTGTAGTTAATAAAGGCTTTGCGTGAAAATTCTCTGAAACCTTTGAAAAACACAATTTTCATGCTCGGTATGAAATTATTCTTTGACCATAAGCAAAACAATCACAGATGCAGGTTAGATAAATTAAGATCAATTCCCTATAGATATTGGAGCACACAGTAATCAGCACTGGATTTCTGCACAGAATCGTCCTCCTGGGGAGAAATGAGTATAAAAAGCTCCGGATTTACTTCCCCATAAGCTGAAGTCAAACCGGCCATGCGGTGAGGTCAACCTTCCCTTAAACATCCGTAGAAGTCAAAGTCATCATGTCGTAGAAGGTTCTAAAATCTGTCTGTAAACTCCAAGACTGATTAAATCTTTTTCCAATAATTGATCACAAAAAAGCTGTTTATGACATTAATTCAGTTTTTTTTGCATCGTGAAAATTGGCCTGAACAAAGGAATGTTGGATCCCAAATACCAATAAGTTTTGTGATGGATTCCCCTCTCAACTTCAGGACATAATTCAGGAGATATCTCGGAGTCTTGACTTCAAATAAGAAAAAAAATGAAAAACACACGACACAAAAAAGGTAAGGGGGTAAAGGTCCATCCACAATAGTGTGCTTCCATATATCCTTCATAGCCACATTAATGTAGATTTACAATCCCAGTTGGATACGTTGAAGAACGTTGTGACAACTATCGATGGTGGAGAAGTAACAATTGCACCCTGAATATGGGACCCAATATCTGCTTTCCACCAGGAGTTGTGGACTCAGAGTCGGTGTCCATTTGGGAGTAGTCAGATTCGAGGAAATTGAGGAGTCGGAGTTGGATGTTTTGGTTACCGACTCCACAACCCTGCTTTTGTGGCGCCCCGCAACGAGTGCGTCACAGGAGGGTATTGCAGCCATAAATGCAGCCGCAATATTCTCCGACTCAGCAGTCATATGGTTAACTTCAGTGTCCGTGCTTCCTTATGATTGCATCTGTCCGCACACAAGGTAACCGCAGCTTCCGCACAACATCTTGAGCAGCTCCAGCCTCCGGGGATCACCGCTCAGCCTGTGGGTAGCGTTCCATCTTGCTGCTGTCCATCCCCCGGAGGTTCCGCAGCGTCGGTAGGACTTACCGAACTACTCATAGGTGGCGTCACGAATAAATTAACCCTTTTAATCTGTTCCTACAAGACGTCTTCGACTTTTGATCTGCACTACACCGGGCCCCACTACCGGCAGGCGAGGCCCACCCGTGACAAGGAGGAAAGAGCTACAGCCTGTAGCTCTCCCTTATAAAAAGAAACTCTAGGGTCCAGGGGAACCAGGTACTTAACCCATCAAAACATAAATGGTGGATAACAGACCAAAGAGATTGTCAAACTAAGATTATGTACCTGATAGTACAAGATACATCGCAATAGATTGGTATACACTGCTCCTAACACAGGTAATGATGCCAGATCATGAGAAACATTGACCAGCTTCCTTGAGAATTCTCCCTTACAAAGTAACCATTCAATGAAAATTCAGCGGCACACATCGTAGGTAGTGATGGGCGAATCCTAAATTACTCGGAATCGCTTGACTCTAGCGAGTCCGAGCACAGGACTCGCTACTCGTTGCGAGTCTAGCGAGTCCAATGTTAATGAATGGGGAAGCGAGTAATAGCGAGTAGTGTGAGATTTACAAATCGCAGATGTGTCTCGGAAGCTTCAGCCTGAAGCAATCCTAGTTTTGTCATTGATTTGCATTGCTCGTTTACTTTGTAAGTAATCGCTGACTCGCACAGATAAGATCCTGTCTCCTCTGTACAGGCTGCCAGCTCCAGGGTCCTAGAGCCTGCCTGCTGCCTGATGTAGCAGAGCTGAGATTGTTCTCAGTCTGCTCATTCCCTGTGTACAGACATGAATGTCTGTGCACAGAGATGATGTAGCAGAGCTGAGATTGTTCTCAGTCTGCTCATTCCCTGTGTACAGACATGAATGTCTGTGCACAGAGATGATGTAGCAGAGCTGAGATTGTTCTCAGTCTGCTCATTCCCTGTGCATAGACATCTATATTTATGCACAGGGGATGTAGCAGAGAGGACATCGCGTTTTGGACTGCGTCGGACGGAAGAGGATTTTTTTAATTAAAGATGGAGTCCCTAATGGTTTTTTTTTTTATTTCTAATAAAAAATTTTCCTTGTGTTGTGTTTTTTTTAAAACAATTTAATAGAAATTCATGGCGGTCATGTCTAATATTGGCGTGACCGCCATAAATTTCGGGCTTAGGGTCAGCTGATAATACAAAGCTGGCCCTAACCTCTATTACCCAGCGTGCCACCGCTACCAGGGCCGCTGGAAGAGCGGGGTTCAGCGCCAGAGGATGGCGCTTCAATGAACGCGCCATCTTCTGGGGCGGCTGCGGGCTGCAATTTGCAGCGGGGGGTGCCCAGAAAGCTTGGGCATCCCTGCGCTGCGTATTCCAGCCCCCAGCTGCTTAGCTGTACCTGGCTAGACATAGAAATTGCGCGGAGCCCCACGCATTTTTTTTTAATTATTTCATGAATTTCAGAGTCAGAGTCTCAGAGTCAGAGTCTCAGAGTCAGAATCTCAGAATTTCATGAAATAATAAAAAAAAAATGCGTGGGGCTCCGCGCAATTTCTATGTCTAGCCAGGTACAGCTAAGCAGCTGGGGGCTGGAATCCGCAGCGCAGGGATGCCCAAGCTTTCTGGGCACCCCCCGCTGCAAATTGCAGCCCGCAGCCGCCCCAGAAGATGGCGCGTTCATTGAAGCGCCATCCTCTGGCGCTGAACCCCGCTCTTCCAGCGGCCCTGGTAGCGGTGGCACGCTGGGTAATAAAGAGGTTAGGGCCAGCTTTGTATTATCAGCTGGCCCTAAGCCCGAAATTTATGGCGGTCACGCCAATATTAGACATGACCGCCATGAATTTCTATTAAATTGTTTTAAAAAAAACACAACACAAGGAAAAATTTTATTAGAAATAAAAAAAAAAGCCATTAGGGACTCCATCTTTAATTAAAAAAATCCTCTTCCGTCCGACGCAGTCCAAAACGCGATGTCCTCTCTGCTACATCCCCTGTGCATAAATATAGATGTCTATGCACAGGGAATAAGCAGACTGAGAACAATCTCAGCTCTGCTACATCATCTCTGTGCACAGACATTCATGTCTGTACACAGGGAATGAGCAGACTGAGAACAATCTCAGCTCTGCTACATCATCTCTGTGCACAGACATTCATGTCTGTACACAGGGAATGAGCAGACTGAGAACAATCTCAGCTCTGCTACATCATCTCTGTGCACAGACATTCATGTCTGTACACAGGGAATGAGCAGACTGAGAACAATCTCAGCTCTGCTACATCATCTCTGTGCACAGACATTCATGTCTGTACACAGGGAATGAGCAGACTGAGAACAATCTCAGCACTGCTACATCATCTCTGTGCACAGACATTCATGTCTGTACACAGGGAATGAGCAGACTGAGAACAATCTCAGCACTGCTACATAATGTCTGTGAGCAGGCGGGGTCTAGGACCCTGGAGCTGCACAGAGAAGACAGCTGGACTCGGCTCGCAATGTAACAGCAGTTATCTGCGAGTCTCCCTGCTATCACTGGCACAGTAGCCAGTGATTACTCGCAGGAGTCTAATGCAAACAATGGCAATCCTAGTGTTGTCAGCGTTTCTGACAAAACTAGGATTGATATTGATTTGCATTGGACTCGTGCGAGTAATCACTGGGAAACTCGCAGAGTACCGAGTCCTGCGAGTCCCTTACTACTCGCCGAGTAACGAGTCCTAGCGAGTAGATTCGCCCATCCCTAATCGTAGGTTAAAAGCCATCTTCTTTATTAATCCAATAAAGTGTAGCATCTGCTACTTGAAGAGCGTGGGGGAATAGAGAGAGCTACAGGAACTAGTGATGGGCGAATCCTAAATTACTCGGAATCGCTTGACTCTAGCGAGTCCGAGCACAGGACTCGCTACTCGTTGCGAGTCTAGCGAGTCCAATGTTAATGAATGGGGAAGCGAGTAATAGCGAGTAGTGTGAGATTTACAAATCGCAGATGTGTGTCGGAAGCTTCAGCCTGAAGCAATCCTAGTTTTGCCATTTATTTGCATTGGACTAGTTTACTTTGCAACTGTAATCGCTGGCTGGGAAACTCGCACAGATAAGAGTCCTGTCTGTTCTGTGTGCTGGCTGCCACAGCTCCAGGGTCCTAGAGCCCGCCTGCTGCCTGATGTAGCAGAGCTGAGATTGTTCTCAGTCTGCTCATTCCCTGTGTACAGACATGAATGTCTGTGCACAGAGATGATGTAGCAGAGCTGAGATTGTTCTCAATCTGCTCATTCCCTGTGCATATACATCTATATCTATACACAGGGGATGTAGCAGAGAGGACATCGCGTTTTGGACTGCGTCGGACGGAAGAGGATTTTTTTAATTAAAGATGGAGTCCCTAATGGCTTTTTTTTTTATTTCTAATAAACATTTTTCTCTGTGTTGTGTTTTTTTTAAAACAATTTAATAGAAATTCATGGCGGTCATGTCTAATATTGGCGTGACCGCCATAAATTTCGGGCTAAGGGCCAGCTGATAATACAAAGCTGGCCCTAACCTCATTATTACCCAGCGTGCCATCGCTACCAGGGCCGCTGGAAGAGCGGGGTTCAGCACCAGAGGATGGCGCTTCAATGAACGCGCCATCTTCTGGGGCGGCTGCGGGCTGCAATTTGCAGCGGGGGGTGCCCAGAAAGCTTGGGCATCCCTGCGCTGCGGATTCCAGCCCCCAGCTGCTTAGCTGTACCTGGCTAGACATAGAAATTGCGCGGAGCCCCACGCATTTTTTTTAAATTATTTCATGAAATTCTGAGATTCTGACTCTGACTCTGAGACTCTGACTCTGACTCTGAAATTCATGAAATAATAAAAAAAAAATGCGTTGGGCTCCGCGCAATTTCTATGTCTAGCCAGGTACAGCTAAGCAGCTGGGGGCTGGAATCCGCAGCGCAGGGATGCCCAAGCTTTCTGGGCACCCCCAGCTGCAAATTGCAGCCCGCAGCCGCCCCAGAAGATGGCGCGTTCATTGAAGCGCCATCCTCTGGCGCTGAACCCCGGACTCTTCCAGCGGCCCTGGTGGCGGTAGCACGCTGGGTAATAAAGGGGTTAATACCAGCTTTGTTATACAAGCTGGTATTAAGCCCGAGATTCTTAATGTCAGGCCACGTTTGACCCAGCCACTAAGAATCTCCAATAAAGGGTTAAAAAAACACAGAGAAAATTTTTTATTTGAAATAAAAAAAAAAGCCATTAGGGACTCCATCTTTAATTAAAAAAATCCTCTTCCGTCCGACGCAGTCCAAAACGCGATGTCCTCTCTGCTCATCCCTGTGCATAAATATAGATGTCTATGCACAGGGAATGAGCAGACTGAGAACAATCTCAGCACTGCTACATCATGTCTGTGCACAGACATTCATGTCTGTACACAGGGAATGAGCAGACTGAGAACAATCTCAGCACTGCTACATCATCTCTGTGCACAGACATTCATGTCTGTACACAGGGATGAGCAGACTGAGAACAATCTCAGCTCTGCTACATCATCTCTGTGCACAGACATTCATGTCTGTACACAGGGAATGAGCAGACTGAGAACAATCTCAGCACTGCTACATCAGGCAGCAGGCGGGCTCTAGGACCCTGGAGCTGCACAGAGAAGACAGCTGGGCTCGGCTCGCAAAGAAACAGCAGATATTTGCGAGTTTCCCTGCTATCACTGGCACAGTAGCCGAGTCTAATGCAAACAATGGCAATCCTAGTTTTATCAGCGTTTCTGACAAAACTAGGATTGATATTGATTTGCATTGGACTCGTGCGAGTAATCACTGGGAAACTCGCAGAGTACCGAGTCCTGCGAGTCCCTTACTACTCGCCGAGTAACGAGTCCTAGCGAGTAAATTCGCCCATCCCTAACAGGAACAAGTCTGGGACAATGGCTGTTTCACACAGTCTGCACTTCTGTGGGTTCACGGGATCCGTACAAGCACAGACTATGTGAAATGGCCGTAGTCCCGGACTTCCTTCTGTAGCTCCCTCTCTTCCCCCACGTTCTTCGAATAGCAGATGCTACAGTCTCTGACAGAAGTTCTGTCACTTATCCATGTTATGTAAATAAAAGCTTATAACCTGACCTTAAATTCATCCATTGGTTGTATAAATTACTCTTCTGAAAGCTGAAACCCTCCCAAATTTGGTTTAGGTTAAGAAAATAAATTGCCATCAATGCTGAAATATTGATCATTTAATGAACACAGAATGGTCAGATTTTGGCAAGACAATTTTTTTCGCCCACAGAAAGTAATGTGATATTCAACAAATAATTAACTTAAAATACAAATATGTGTTGCACAACATTGGTGAATGAAATTGTGTTGCTATTAGAGTCATATTTAATACTTTGTGTGACTTCCATGAGCTTGAAGGACTGCATCCATGCGGTTCAACAATGATTCATACAATTTATTAATGAAGTCATCAGGAATAGCAAAGAATGCAGTCTTACATGCCTCCCAGAGTTCATCTAGATTCTTTGGTTTTGTGTTCCAAGCTTCCTCTTTCATCCTACCCCAAACATGCTCAATGATGTTCATGTCTGGTGACTGGGCTTTTTTACCTGGAGGAACTTTGTTGTAGAGATGGATGTATGAGATGGAGCACCATCCTGCTGCAGAATTTGACCCCCTTTATGATTTGGAATGTAAGAGGTAGCTAATACTTCTTGATATTTTAGGCTATTGATCTTGCCTTCCACCTTGCAAATGTTTTGCACACCCCAATACTGAATGTAATCCCAGACCATGATCTTTCCACCACCAAATGTAACTGTTTTCTGGGTGCATTTTTAATCCATACAGGCTCCAGTAGGTCTCCTGCCGTATTTTCGGTGGCTGTGGTGTAATTCTACTGAAGATTCATCAGAGAAATCCACTTTCTGCCACTTTTCCAGCGTCCATCTGTTTAGCAGGCTGTGGGAGTTTGCAAATGCCACGTGGTTTTTTATTTGCCTTTTGTTTAGTGCTGGCTTCTGGGCACTGATTCGACCATGGAGGCCATTTCAAGACAGAATCCTACAGACTGTTCAGGTGACCAGGCCTGTTGGAGCTCTACTGCAGTGGAAGAGGGGCTTGCTTTGGATTTTCTAACAAACAAACGTTCCTCCTGAGCAGTTGTCTTGTGGGTCTGCCGGACCTGGGGTTGTCAAACACATCTCCAGTCTCTTCAAATCTTTTTTTAATTCTCTGTACTTGACGCTGAGACACATTAAAGGTACCAGCCACCTCTGCAGTGGATCTGGTCTTCAGCCTCTTGATAATCAAGGCTTTGGTCGCAGGGTGGATTTTTGGCATGTTGTCAGAGCTCAAGTTGCAGTTGAAGTGAAGGTCTGGAGTGCTGGGTTTCTTTATATACACACCCACTAATTAACCAATCATTTACTGAGCACAGTTCTGCTTCATATGAAGCTTCATGTGCTGTTGTCTTCTGTTCTTCATGGGTCTTGCTCTTTGGTCAAGTGGATCAACATTTAGGATCAGAAAGGAAAGATTAGCTTCTTTGGGCCAGACTGGATTGTGTATTGTGGTTGTGCCAGTGCCCCGTCCTCTTGTCCATTTCCATCCCTCAGTATAACTTGGTGAACATTTGTCTCTTTACAACAATTATACATTATCATATTGTAGCAGAGGCCCTTACTATTGTCAGGAGCCATCAAAGAATCTCCTTGTGGACGATTGCACCCATAACATAAATTAGCCCACGTCCCTATTAATACATGACAATATCCCGCTGGTCTTAGAAGCAGCTGATTGCCTATGCATGCTCATATTTAGTCTACAAGTTCACCCAGATCCTTCTCTATAAGTGACTCTCCTAGTTTAATTCCACATAACTAGAAAAAAGTTCTCTGCAGCACTCAGCTACTACCAATGACGTACAAATGCTAACAAGCTGTATATATATGAGAAAAAAGTTTAAAAACTTACGTTTTTTTCAAAAAACTCAAAATCTTATCTTTTTATTTCTGAAGTTCTTAGTACATACATTGGCCAATGTCTGCTTGCTCATCAACTGCGACAAAGTGACTTCAGGTCTGATGAGTCCTATCGCTGATATCCCTATCCTCCTTCCATCCCTATGTTTAACATGGGGACGCACCGTGTATGCGCTCAGGTGCTGATGGCCATGGGCACCCTTTGCCTGCCATGTGTGATTTGTATGCATGTGGATGCGTATAAATCATACATTCTCGTCCGCACCATCAACGTAACATGTGCATGGGTGCATTCACACCTATGAACGCAAGATAGGGTGCATTCCCACACTGCGTATTTGCTGCATATTTTTACGTGATTGCTGTTGCAGTTTCTGTAGCCCAAACCAGGAACAATCAGAGGAAAAGTCTAACGGGGACGTCACACGCGTCAATATCGCACAAACGACGCTCAATCCACATCGCAGCGTGTGACAGCGCGATCCGACCAGTGATCAGTCGTCTGATCGCGGGTTGCAGGTTTTTGAACCAGACCAAAAACCTAGCGACGATCGTCCAGTGTTTTTTGCACATCGTCGCGTGTGACATCTGTGTAACGACCGGTTTCATGATTGCGTGCGATGCAGCTAATCTTTTAATAGGCATGGCGAGGGGTTTGCTTGTGCGCGCATTGTAAATCCGATTGGAGGTTTCATCTGCGTTCCCATTGGTGCAGTGCTCAATATTGTGAATTTAATATGGCGTGTGCCATATAGTGTGTGGCTTCACATTACAGCCTTCTTTACAACAGAGGCTAGGGTCACATTTGCGATGTGCCCCTAGCCTGCCGGATTCCGGTATTATCTTAGAACCTTTTCCAGCGCCGCATAGCGTTTCCGCTATGCGGTGCTGGAAACCGCTGCCCTTAGTTACCCGCTGTTTACCTGCACGACCTGTCACACAGGCAGCGGCTCGGAGGGCGTTTTACAGCGCCGCACAGGAAATCGTGTCTGCAACGGTTTCCTGTGCGGCGCTGTAAAACGCCCTCCGAGCCGCTGCCTGTGTGACAGGTCGTGCAGGTAAACAGCGGGTAACTAAGGGCAGCGGTTTCCAGCACCGCATAGCGGAAACGCTATGCGGCACTGGAAAATGTTCTAAGTTAAAACCGGATTCCGGCAGGCCAGGGTCCAACCGCAAATGTGACCCTGGCCATACACACAAGCCGACATAATAAACTGCAAGAGCACTCATGTAAAAATATGCAGCAAATACGCAGTGTGTGAACATAGGAGAGACTGAACAAAACAATCACTCCTGCTATTATACATTCAATGAACAAAACCCTGCTTTAAGGCTGTTTTCACATTTACTTATTAGAATGCAGCCAAACGCATGCGCACTGCGTTCCTATGTTTAACATGGAATTGCATGGCACTTGCGTTTGTCCGCGTTCAGTTGCTGTTGTGTTCGGATGCACATAATTTGTGCGCCCTCCTCCCCCCTCTGAATGCAGCATGTTGCATTTTTTGTTGCGGGCGCTTGTTTTATCAGCAAGTGCACAAACAATGCATGGATCTCAATGGATCCGCAGTGTCCTCCGCATAACGGCGCAGGAGAACGCTGCAGATCACATTGAAATCTCTCCCGCTGATTAGTGGTGGCCACTGGGAGATCAGCGGCGGCCGGGAGGAGGAGATCTCCACCGCTGATCTCCACCTTCCGGCCGCCCCAGAGACAGCTGATTGGCTGGCCGGGCACCACACCGATGTGAACGCATGCGCAGATTCTCCACTGTGGTCACATCAGTACGGCAGCATTTACAAAGAGTTGATCCTGGACTTCATGAGAATAGATTTATCCAGCGGATCTCACAGTCAATACTCTGCATGTGATTAGATGGAAACAAAAAGAAAAACCTTGAGACCACGGGGTGAAGAGAAACAACAGTGACTGCAATCCTGGGAGACATATGTAGGGATTTAGAATTTCAGGCAAAAGGGACAGTTACATTGTGTTTGGGTCCTTGGATTGGGTTCTTACCTCATGTTATACCTCTATGTTTATGTCACCACAGACGTCTTCAATAAGACCCGAGTTTCCGTGTTTATATTTTCTGGACTGACTGATAATAAGATTCTAGAATCTTTCCTCTTCACATTATTCATTGTCCTCTACCTCGTCACCGTATTCGCAAACCTTGGCCTGGTGACTGTTGTTCGTAGATCCTCTTCTCTCCAGAACCCCATGTATTACTTCTTGAGTTACCTTTCCCTGGTGGACGTCTTCTATTCCTCTACTATAACTCCTAAGATGCTTTCAGACCTCATGTCCTTGAAGAAGATCATCTCCTTTGAAGGTTGTGCTCTTCAGTTCTTCTTCTATGCGGCTCTGGCCTCCATAGACTCCCTTCTACTCTCCACCATGTCCTATGACCGCTATGTTGCCATCTGCCACCCTCTCCATTACGTCTGCATAATGACTAAGAAGAAATGTCTAAGTCTTGTTCTTCTTTCGTTTTCCGTTGGCTTCTTCCAGTCTTCCATACAGACCAGTTGCGTTTTCAGTCTTGAGTTCTGTGGACCCAACCTCATCGATCACTTCTACTGTGATGCTCCAGTGGTCCTCAGATTGTCCTGCTCGGATTCCTCCACCTGTGACATAGTCACCTTCTTCATAATCAGTGCCTTGGGCACGGGTATGTTGACGATCATCTCACTGTCGTACTTCTTCGTCATCCTCTCAATATCACGCATGGCATCAGCAGAAGGCAGGAGGAAAGCCTTCAGCACCTGCTCGTCGCATCTCATCTGCGTTTCTATGTATTTTGGAACCGTGTTTTTCACCTACCTCCGTCCTCCTTCCAATAAATTCTCCATACAAGACAAGGCGGCCTCTGTCTTCTACACGGCGGTGATACCAATGCTAAACCCCTTTATTTATAGTCTGAGGAACCAAGATGTAAAGAGGTCCATCATAGCTTCAGCTCAAAAGCTGGTAGCAAATTGTATAAAATGCCTTTAAGCTATTATGTATCATGGCGTAAGGAGGTCGGGACTTTATGTAGTCGTGAATCTACAGTAAAAGAGTAAAGGAAATGTGATCGATGTCCACAGAACGGCAGAACCAGAGATTTAGCCAAAAAATGTGCCCAAACAAGCAGATATCTGCCTCTACCCGCCTGGTGTGCCCGGTGCCGGTCACTACAATTACCGTTTGCATGGAGTGAGCACAGACCGCTCTTGTTAGCTATTTCTTAGCTTCCACTGATGTCACGCGGCTTCTCCACTCTATTGACGAGCATCAGAGCCAACATCATGCTGATTTACAGCCAGGAGCCAGCTCCCCCAATCAGGTAGTGAGGAGCCGGCTGTCAATCAGCAGGAGGTTGAATATCCCACCCTTTCCACAGAGCAGAGCATAAAAGAAGCCACTGCTCTGTTTACCCCATCATGCTGTACCTGGCAGGAGCGGTCTGTGCCCGCTCTGTTTACCCCATCATGATGTCCCCGTCAGGAGTGATCTGTGCCCGCTCTGTTTACCCCATCATGCTGTACCTGGCAGGAGTGGTCTGTGCCCGCTCTGTTTATCCCTCCATGCTGTACCTGGCAGGAGTGGTCTGTGCCCGCTCTGTTTACCCCTCCATGCTGTCCCTGGCAGGAGAGATCTGTGCCCACTCTGTTTACCCCATCATGCTGTACCTGGCAGGAGCGGTCTGTGCTCGCTCTGTTTACCCCATCATGCTGTACCTAGCAGGAGTGATCTGTGCCCGCTCTGTTTACCCCATCATGCTGTACCTGGCAGGAGTGATCTGTGCCCGCTCTGTTTACCCCATCATGCTGTACCTGGCAGGAGCGGTCTGTACCCGCCCTGTTTACCCCATCATGCTGTACCTGGCAGGAGCGGTCTGTGCCCTCTCTGTTTACCCCATCATGCTGTACCTGGCAGGAGCGGTCTGTACCCGCTCTGTTTACCCCATCATGCTGTACCTGGCAGGAGTGATCTGTGCCCTCTCTGTTTACTCTATCATGCTGTACCTGGCAGGAGTGATCTGTGCCCGCTCTGTTTACCCCATCATGCTGTACCTGGCAGGAGCGATCTGTGCCTGCTCTGTTTACCCCATCATGCTGTACCTGGCAGGAGCGGTCTGTGCCCACTCTGTTTACCCCATCATGCTGTACCTGGCAGGAGTGATCTGTGCCCGCTCTGTTTACCCCATCATGCTGTACCTGGCAGGAGCAATCTGTGCTCGCTCTGTTTACCCCATCATGCTGTACCTGGCAGGAGCGGTCTGTGCCCGCTCTAATTACCCCATCATGCTGTACCTGGCAGGAGCAATCTGTGCTCGCTCTATTTACCCCATCATGCTGTACCTGGCAGGAGTGGTCTGTGCCCGCTCTGTTTACCCCATCATGCTGTACCTGGCAGGAGCGGTCTGTGCTCGCTCTGTTTACCCCATCATGCTGTACCTGGCAGGAGCGGTCTGTGCTCGCTCTGTTTACCCCATCATGCTGTACCTGGCAGGAGTGATCTGTGCCCTCTCTGTTTACCCCATCATGCTGTACCTGGCAGGAGTGATCTGTGCCCGCTCTGTTTACCCCATCATGCTGTACCTGGCAGGAGCGGTCTGTGCCCGCTCTGTTTACCCCATCATGCTGTACCTGGCAGGAGTGGTCTGTGCCCTCTCTGTTTACTCCATCATGCTGTACCTGGCAGGAGTGGTCTGTGCCCGCTCTGTTTACCCCATCATGCTGTACCTGGCAGGAGTGGTCTGTGCCCGCTCTGTTTACCCCACCATGCTGTACCTGGCAGGAGTGGTCTGTGCCCGCTCTGTTTACCCCATCATGCTGTACCTGGCAGGAGTGGTCTGTGCCCGCTCTGTTTACCCCACCATGCTGTACCTGGCAGGAGTGGTCTGTGCCCGCTCTGTTTACCCCACCATGCTGTACCTGGCAGGAGTGGTCTGTGCCCGCTCTGTTTACCCCATCATGCTGTTCCTGGCAAGAGTGATCTGTGCCCGCTCTGTTTACCCCATCATGCTGTTCCTGGCAAGAGTGATCTGTGCCCGCTCTGTTTACCCCACCATGCTGTACCTGGCAGGAGTGATCTGTGCCCGCTCTGTTTACCCTGCCATGCTGTACCTGGCAGGAGCAGTCTGTGCCCGCTCTGTTTACCCCATCATGCTGTACCTGGCAGGAGCGGTCTGTGCCCGTTCTGTTTACCCCATCATGCTGTACCTGGCAGGAGCGGTCTGTGCCCGCTATGTTTACCCCATCATGCTGTACCTGGCAGGAGCGATCTGTGCCCGCTCTGTTACCCCATCATGCTGTACCTGGCAGGAGCGATCTGTGCCCGCTCTGTTACCCCATCATGCTGTACCTGGCAGGAGCAGTCTGTGCCCGCTCTGTTTACCCCATCATGCTGTACCTGGCAGGAGCGATCTGTGCCCGCTCTGTTACCCCATCATGCTGTACCTGGCAGGAGTGCTCTGTGCCCGCTCTGTTTACCCCATCATGCTGTACCTGGCAGGAGCGGTCTGTGCCCGCAGGCAGGGTGGATTTTTGGCATGTTGTCAGAGCTCAAGTTGCAGTTCAAGCGAAGGTCTGGGGTGCTGGGTTTCTTTATAGACACACTCACTAATTAACTGATTATTTACAGAGCACTGGTGAGGATGTAAACCAGGATTGGGGGCATTATATGACCAGGCGACAAAACTTTTGTCTTGCCAAAATCTGACCATTCTGTGTTCATTAAATGATCAATATTTCAGCATTGATGCAAATTTATTTTCTTAACCTAAACCACATTCATGTGCTGTTGTCTTCTGTTCTTCATGGGTCTTGCTCTTTGGTCAAGTGGATCAACATTTAGGATCAGAAAGGAAAGAATAGCTTCTTTGGGCCAGACTGGATCGTGTATTGTGGTTGTGCCGGTGCCCCGTCCTCTTGTCCATTTCCATCCCTCAGTATAACTTGGTGAACATTTGTCTCTTTACAACAATTATACATTACCATATTGTAGCAGAGGCCCTTACTATTGTCAGGAGGCATCAAAGAATCTCCTTGTGGACAATCGCACCCATAACATAAATTAGCCCACGTCCCTATTAATACATGACAATACCCCGCTGGTCTTAGAAGCAGCTGATTGCCTGTGCATGCTAATATTTAGTCTACAAGTTCACCCAGATCCTTCTCTATCAGTGACTCTCCTAGTTTAATTCCACATAAGACATATGATATCCCCAGAATATTAGTACCCGGTTGCAAATCTTTACATTCATCTGAGAAGTGGAAGCCAAAACAAGCAAGTTCTCCAAGTTTGCCTGTAGTTAAGAACATCTTCTACAGACTGCACTATACCACTGTTAATCCATGAACAACAGAGGACTCAGCACTGAAACTTGGTGCGTACGACTAATTGCTTCCTCAGTGACCTCCTCACAATATGGTCAGTTGACCTCAGCGTTTCATGTTCTCCTCCAGATCTCCAATTTGAGCTTCCAGGCAGACAACAGGCTCATATCTACCACAACGGTATCCAACTTTGAGCCTGCGGGCGAACGCAAGGTGAGCGCAAGCACCGTCCATCCCTATGTTTAACATGGGGACGCACGGTGTATGCGCTCAGGTGCTGATGGCCGTGGGCACCCTTTGCCTGCCATGTGTGATTTGTATGCATGTGGATGCGTATAAATCATACGTTCTCGTCCGCACCATGAACGTAACATGTGCATGGGTGCATTCACACCTATGAACGCAAGATAGGGTGCATTCCCACGCTGCGTATTTGCTGCATATCTTTACGCGATTGCTGTTGCAGTTTCTGTAGCCCAAACCAGGAACAATCAGAGGAAAAGTCTAACGGGGACGTCACACGCGTCAATATCGCACAAACGGCGCTCAATCCACATCGCAGCGTGTGACAGCGCGATCCGACCAAGTGATCAGTCGCCTGATCGCAGGTTGCAGGTTTTTGAACCAGACCAAAAACCTAGCGACGATCGTCCAGTGTTTTTTGCACATCGTCGTGTGTGACATCTGTGTAACAACCGGTTTCATGATTGCGTGCGATGCAGCTAATCTTTTAATAGGCGTGGCGAGGGGGTTTGCTTGTGCGTGCATCGTAAAACCGATTGGAGGTTTCATCTGCGTTCCCATTGGTGCAGTGCTCAATATTGTGAATTTAATATGGCGTCTGCCATATAGTGTGTGGCTTCACATTACAGCCTTCTTTACAACATACACACAAGCCGACACAATAATGAGCACAGATGTGCACAAATAAAGAGGCTACAGTGTGAGACTTTTCTACCGCACAAGGGACATGGGTGTAACGTACCAGTTCAGCGCAATGAGTGACCGTGCGGAATATATATACTATGGTAGGAGCGCAGGGAGAACCAATAGCAACGCATTAACGATCACCAATCATAGCATGAGGAGGTGTCACCCACACAACTATGGAACACCTATCTTCCATGGTTCTGATTGTTTACACCCATACTGACTCAACAGATCGTTGCGAAAGCTGCAGTGTGACGCCAGACAGACGACTGAATCGCTCGCTGGATCGAACTTGTGATCGTCCCATCGTCTGATCGGACAGTCGCTTGGAAAAAAATCTGCCCGTCTGACAACTCCGTTGCGATAATTGGGCTGCGATCAAGCGATAGTATAAAATTACATCGCTCTTATAGTTGCACGGGATATTGGCCATGTTCACACACATGCGTTTTCTTTACCATCTCTGCGTTTTGTGGTGTGTTAAAAAAAACGCAGGTGTGTTAACGCAGGGTACATTTGAGTGTAGCTGCGTTTTTCACCTCCACCTGCGTTTTTTTCCCCCAGTCCAAAAAACGCTGCATGCAGCGTTTTTTGGGTGCTGGAAAAAAACGCAGGGGTGGTTTTCCAAAAACGCATGCGTTTTTTTAACATGGGGGCCTATGTGAAACGCATGCGTTAACGCTAGCGTTTTTAAAGTGCTCAGTTAAGCACCCTGCATTAATGCTAGCATTTTTGCCTGCGTTTTTGGCCAAAAAATGACTAAGGCTGGGGTCACAGTAGCATTTTTCACATGCGTTTTTGGAGACCTGTGTTTTCAAAAAGGCATGTAAAAAACGCACCCATAGGCCCCCATGTTAAAAAACACATGCCCTAATAGCCAAAAAGCATGTGTGACAGTCCCATGCGTTTTTGGTGCTTTTCCAAAAACGCATGCGTTTTTTAATATGGGGCCTTATGGGAAACGCATGCAAAAACGCATGTACAATTAGTGCCATTCAAAGACGCATGCGTTATTTTAACATGGGCTCCTATGGGAAACGCATGCGTTTTTGAATGGCACTAAAAGGTACTAATTGTACATGCGTTTTTGCATGCGTTTTCCATAGGGGCCCATGTTATAAAAACACATGCGTTTTCTTCAATAACGCATGCGTTTTTCAAAACGCACCAAAAAATACTACAAGCACTATTTTTGGGTGCAGATTCCAAAACGCAGCCAAAAACGCAGGGAGCCATCACACACCTTAAAAAACTCATGATGACATGAAAAACGCATGTAAAAAAGCATGCGTTTTTAAAAGGCACTAAAAAAACGCATGTCAACTGTGACCACAGCCTTAGTCCAAAAAAGTGTCAAATCCTTTCAGACACACAAGGGACACTTTTTGGCACTTTTAGAAAAATGCAGGTGGTTTTTTTCCTGCTAAAAAAAACGCAAATTGAGTGTGAACAATGCCATTGACGCATGTGACGTCCCCATAATAGAAACACGTGCTCCACTTCTGTATGTTATCACCCACTGCTGGTTTTCATCAGCCACTCCTGGTTTTGGCTATAAAAACTGCAAGAGCACTCATGTAAAAATATGCAGCAAATACGCAGTGTGTGAACATAGGAGAGACTGAACAAAACAATCACTCCTGCTATTGAACAAAACCCTGCTTTAAGGCTGTTTTCACATTTACTTATTAGAAAGCAGCCAAACGCATGCGCACTGTGTTCCTATGTTTAACATGGAATCGCATGGCACTTGCGTTTGTCCATGTTCAGTTGCTGTTGCGTTCGGATGCGCATAATTTATGCGCCCTCCTCCGCCCTCTGAATGCAGCATGTGGCATTTTTTGTGCAAGCGCACAAACAATGCATGGATCTCAATGGATCTGCAGTGTCCTCCGCATGACAGCGCAGGAGAACGCTGCAGATCACATTGAAATCTCTCCCAGTGGCCGCCGCTGATTAGTGGTGGCCACTGGGAGATCAGCGGCGGCCGGGAGGAGGAGATCTCCACCGCTGATCTCCACCTCCTGACCGCCCCAGAGACAGCTGATTGGCTGGCCGGGCACCACACCGATGTGAACGCATGCGGAGATTCTCCACTGTGGTCACATCAGTATGGGTACCTTTACACGCCGCTATGGCAGGATGGATGCATCCCGCTACTTCACGTGCACGAGCACGCTCAAACGGTTACAAACGCTCAACGCATCACCTTTACACGCCGCCATAAGGTGCGCTACGCTACGTGACATCTATAGCTAGATACATCGCCGGGTGTCTCAAGTAGCCATCTGTAGCTCATTTACACACCGCTATAACCAGCTACTATGGGCGTACCTGGTGCAGCAGGGACAGCACATAGGCGTGCTACAATTGTGGATTACGAGACGTCCGTACGCTGATAGGACAAAGCAATAACATCCTGATTGGGCAGGCAACGCAGGAGGCTGAGTAATACAGCACGCTCGAGCGATTGTGTAGTGTGACTCGTCAGCTCCTTAAATATGCCGCCCTATGCAGCGTCTACCAATCGTCATGCAGCAGCTTCCACCAATGATCGCACATGGGGCGCGGTAACACGGAGCCTGGGTCACGCCTTAGCTACATTGCAGCTACAGCGCAGGGTGTCCACAGTTCCCTTCCGTAACGTCTTTACACGCCGATGCATCTTGCTACCATCGGCTTTGTAGCTCTCTGTTTTCGAGCAGAGGTCGTAAACAGATGTATCTGTTGCCGGCTGTATCGTCACGTCTTCAGACGCCGCTACGACAGGCTACATTGGCGCTACAAGCTACATTTGTAGCCTGTAGCGGGATGCATCCATCCTGCCGTAGCGGCGTGTAAAGGTACCCTATGGCAGCATTTACAAAGAGTTGATCCTGGCATCATGAGAATAGATGTAACCAGCGGATCTCACAGTCAATACTCTGCATGCGATTAGATGGAAACAAAAAAAAACACCTTGAGACCACGGGGTGAAGAGAAACAACAGTGACTGCAATCCTGGGAGACATATGTAGGGATTTAGAATCTCAGGCAAAATGGACAGTTACATTGAGTTTGGGTCCTTGGATTGGGTTCTTACCTCATGTTATATCTCTATGTTTATGTCACCACAGACGTCTTCAATAAGACCCGAGTTTCCGTGTTTATATTCTCCGGACTGACTGATAATAAGATTCTAGAATCTTTCCTCTTCACATTATTCATTGTCATCTACCTCGTCACCATATTCGCAAACCTTGGCCTGGTGACTGTTGTTCGTAGATCCTCTTCTCTCCAGAACCCCATGTATTACTTCCTGAGTTACCTTTCTCTGGTGGACGTCTTCTATTCCTCTACTATAACTCCTAAGATGCTTTCAGACCTCATGTCCTTGAAGAAGACCATCTCCTTTGAAGGTTGTACTCTTCAGTTCTTCTTCTATGCCGCTCTGGCCTCCATAGACTCCCTTCTTCTCTCCACCATGTCCTATGACCGCTATGTTGCCATCTGCCACCCTCTCCATTATGTCTCCGTTATGACTAAGAGGAAATGTCTAAGTCTTGTTCTTCTTTCCTTCTCCATTGGCTTCTTCCAGTCTTCCATACAGACCGGCTGTGCTTTCAGTCTTGAGTTCTGTGGACCCAACCTCATCGACCACTTCTATTGTGATGCTCCAGTGGTCCTCAGATTGTCCTGCTCGGATTCCTCCACCTGTGACATAGTCACCTTCTTCATAATCAGTGCTTTGGGCACGGGTATGTTGACGATCATCTCACTGTCGTACTTCTTCGTCATCCTCTCAATATCACGCATGGCCTCAGCAGAAGGCAGGAGGAAAGCCTTCAGCACCTGCTCGTCGCATCTCATCTGCGTTTCTATGTATTTTGGAACCATGTTTTTCACCTACCTCCGTCCTCCTTCCAATAAATTATCCATACAAGACAAGGCGGCTTCTGTCTTCTACACGGCGGTGATACCGATGCTAAACCCCTTTATCTATAGTCTGAGGAACCAAGATGTAAAGACGTCCATCATAGCTTCAGCTCAAAAGCTGGTAGCAAATTGTAGAAAATGCCTTTAAGCTATTATGTATCCTGGCGTAAGGAGGTCGGGACTTTATTTAGTAGTGAATCTACAGTAAAAGAGTAAAGGAAACGTAATCGATGTCCACAGAACGGCAGAACCAGAGATTTAGCCAAACAATGTGCCCAAACACTAAGAAGCAGATATCTGCCTCTACCCGCCTGGTGTGCCCGGTGCCGGTCACTACAATTACCGTTTGCATGGAGTGAGCACAGACCGCTCTTGTTAGCTATTTCTTAGCTTCCACTGATGTCACGTGGCTTCTCCACTCTATTGATGAGCATCAGAGCCAACATCATGCTGATTAACAGCCAGCTCCACCAATCAGGTAGTGAGGAGCCGGCTGTCAATCAGCGAGAGGTTGAATATCACACCCTTTCCACAGAGCAGAGCATAAAAGAAGCCACTGCTCTGTATACCCTGCAATGCTGTACCTGGCAGGAGCGATCTGTGCGCGCTCTGTTTACCCCATCATGCTGTCCCCGGCAGGAGTGGTCTGTGCCCTCTCTGTTTACCCATCATGCTGTCCCCGGCAGGAGTGGTCTGTGCCCTCTCTGTTTACCCCATCATGCTGTACCTGGCAGGAGCAGTCTGTGCTCGCTCTGTATACCCTGCAATGCTGTACCTGGCAGGAGTGGTCTGTGCCCGCTCTGTTTACCCCATCATGCTGTACCTGGCAGGAGCGGTCTGTGCCCACTCTGTTTACCCCATCATGCTGTACCTGGCAGGAGTGGTCTGTGCCCGCTCTGTTTACCCCATCATGCTGTACCTGGCAGGAGTGATCTGTGCCCGCTCTGTTTACCCCATCATGCTGTACCTGGCAGGAGCGGTCTGTGCCCTCTCTGTTTACCCCATCATGCTGTACCTGGCAGGAGCGGTCTGTGCCCACTCTGTTTACCCCATCATGCTGTACCTGGCAGGAGTGATCTGTGCCCGCTCTGTTTACCCCATCATGCTGTACCTGGCAGGAGTGGTCTGTGCCCACTCAGTTTACCCCATCATGCTGTACCTGGCAGGAGTGATCTGTGCCCGCTCTGTTTACCCCATCATGCTGTACCTGGCAGGAGTGATCTGTGCCCGCTCTGTTTACCCCATCATGCTGTACCTGGCAGGAGTGGTCTGTGCCCACTCAGTTTACCCCATCATGCTGTACCTGGCAGGAGTGATCTGTGCCCGCTCTGTTTACCCCATCATGCTGTACCTGGCAGGAGCGGTCTGTGCTCGCTCTGTTTACCCCATCATGCTGTACCTGGCAGGAGCGGTCTGTGCCCTCTCTGTTTACCCCATCATGCCGTACCTGGCAGGAGTGGTCTGTGCCCGCTCTGTTTACCCCATCATGCCGTACCTGGCAGGAGTGGTCTGTGCCCGCTCTGTTTACCCCATCATGCTGTACCTGGCAGGAGCGGTCTGTGCCCTCTCTGTTTACCCCATCATGCTGTACCTGGCAGGAGCGGTCTGTGCCCGCTCTGTTTACCCCATCATGCTGCACCTGGCAGGAGTGGTCTGTGCCGTCTCTGTTTACCCCATCATGCTGTCCCTGGCAGGAGCGATCTGTGTCTGCTCTGTTTACCCCATCATGCTGTACCTGGCAGGAGTGGTCTGTACTCGCTCTGTTTACCCCATCATGCTGTACCTGGCAGGAGCAGTCTGTGCCCGCTCTGTTTACCCCATCATGCTGTACCTGGCAGGAGTGATCTGTGCCCGCTCTGTTTACCCCATCATGCTGTACCTGGCAGGAGTGGTCTGTGCTCGCTCTGTTTACCCCATCATGCTGTACCTGGCAGCAGTGATCTGTGCCCTCTCTGTTTACCCCATCATGCTGTACCTGGCAGGAGTGGTCTGTGCTCGCTCTGTTTACCCCATCATGCTGTACCTGGCAGGAGCAGTCTGTGCCCGCTCTGTTTACCCCATCATGCTGTACCTGGCAGGAGTGGTCTGTGCCCGCTCTGTTTACCCCATCATGCTGTACCTGGCAGGAGTGATCTGTGCCCGCTCTGTTTACCCCATCATGCTGTACCGGGCAGGAGCAATCTGTGCTCGCTCTATTTACCCCATCATGCTGTACCTGGCAGGAGTGGTCTGTGCCCTCTCTGTTTACCCTATCATGCTGTACCTGGCAGGAGTGGTCTGTGCCGCTCTGTTTACCCCATCATGCTGTACCTGGCAGGAGCGATCTGTGCCCGCTCTGTTTACCCCATCATGCTGTACCTGGCAGGAGTGGTCTGTGCCCCTCTGTTTACCCCATCATGCTGTACCTGGCAGGAGTGGTCTGTGCTCGCTCTGTTTACCCATCATGCTGTACCTGGCAGAGTGATCTGTGCCCTCTCTGTTTACCCCATCATGCTGTACCTGGCAGGAGTGGTCTGTGCTCGCTCTGTTTACCCCATCATGCTGTACCTGGCAGGAGCGGTCTGTGCCTCTCTGTTTACCCCATCATGCTGTACCTGGCAGGAGGGTCTGTGCCTCTCTGTTTACCCCATCATGCTGTACCTGGCAGGAGTGGTCTGTGCCCGCTCTGTTTACCCCATCATGCTGTACCTGGCAGGAGTGTCTGTGCCCGCTCTGTTTACCCCATCATGCTGTACCTGGCAGGAGTGGTCTGTGCCGCTCTGTTTACCCCATCATGCTGTACCTGCAGGAGCGGTCTGTGCCCCTCTGTTTACCCCATCATGCTGTACCTGGCAGGAGTGGTCTGTGCCCGCTCTGTTTACCCCATCATGCTGTACCTGGCAGGAGCGTCTGTGCCCGCTCTGTTTACCCCATCATGCTGTACCTGGCAGGAGTGGTCTGTGCCCGCTCTGTTTACCCCATCATGCTGTACCTGGCAGGAGCGGTCTGTGCCCGCTCTGTTTACCCATCATGCTGTACCTGGCAGGAGCGGTCTGTCCCTCTGTTTACCCCATCATGCTGTACCTGGCAGGAGGGTCTGTGCCCTCTGTTTACCCCATCATGCTGTACCTGGCAGGAGTGGTCTGTGCCGCTCTGTTTACCCCATCATGCTGTACCTGGCAGGAGTGGTCTGTGCTCGCTCTGTTACCCCATCATGCTGTACCTGGCAGAGGTCTGTGCCCTCTCTGTTTACCCCATCATGCTGTACCTGGCAGGAGGGTCTGTGCCGCTCTGTTTACCCCATCATGCTGTACCTGGCAGGAGGTCTGTGCCCCGTCTGTTTACCCCATCATGCTGTACCTGGCAGGAGTGGTCTGTCTCGCTCTATTTACCCCATCATGCTGTACCTGGCAGGAGTGATCTGTGCCCCTCTGTTTACCCCATCATGCTGTACCTGCAGGAGTGATCTGTGCCCTCTGTTTACCCCATCATGCTGTACCTGGCAGGAGTGGTCTGTGCTCGCTCTGTTTACCCATCATGCTGTACCTGGCAGGAGTGATCTGTGCCCGCTCTGTTTACCCCATCATGCTTACCTGGCAGGAGCAATCTGTGCCCTCTATTTTACCCCATCATGCTGTACCTGGCAGGAGTGGTCTGTGCCCTCTGTTTACCCCATCATGCTGTACCTGGCAGGAGCGGTCTGTGCTCGCTCTGTTTACCCATCATGCTGTACCTGGCAGGAGGATCTGTGCCGCTCTGTTTACCCCATCATGCTGTACCTGGCAGGAGTGGTCTGTGCCGCTCTGTTTACCCCATCATGCTGTACCTGGCAGGAGTGATCTGTGCTCGCTCTATTTACCCCATCATGCTGTACTGGCAGGAGTGGTCTGTGCCGCTCTGTTTACCCATCATGCTGTACCTGGCAGGAGCGGTCTGTGCTCGCTCTGTTTACCCCATCATGCTGTACCTGGCAGGAGGGTCTGTGCCCTCTCTGTTTACCCCATCATGCTGTACTGGCAGGAGTGATCTGTGCTCGCTCTGTTTACCCCATCATGCTGTACCTGGCAGGAGTGTCTGTGCTCTCTATTTACCCATCATGCTGTACCTGGCAGGAGCGGTCTGTGCCCGCTCTGTTTACCCATCATGCTGTACCTGGCAGGAGTGGTCTGTGCCCGCTCTGTTTACCCCATCATGCTGTACCTGGCAGGAGCGGTCTGTGCCCGCTCTGTTTACCCCATCATGCTGTACCTGGCAGGAGTGGTCTGTGCCCGCTCTGTTTACCCCATCATGCTGTACCTGGCAGGAGCGGTCTGTGCCCGCTCTGTTTACCCCATCATGCTGTACCTGGCAGGAGTGGTCTGTGCCCGCTCTGTTTACCCCATCATGCTGTACCTGGCAGGAGCGATCTGTGCCCTCTCTGTTTACCCCATCATGCTGTACCTGGCAGGAGCGGTCTGTGCCCTCTCTGTTTACCCCATCATGCTGTACCTGGCAGGAGCGGTCTGTGCCCTCTCTGTTTACCCCATCATGCTGTACCTGGCAGGAGCGGTCTGTGCCCTCTCTGTTTACCCCATCATGCTGTACCTGGCAGGAGCGGTCTGTGCCCTCTCTGTTTACCCCATCATGCTGTCCCCGGCAGGAGCGGTCTGTGCCCGCTCTGTTTACCCCATCATGCTGTACCTGGCAGGAGTGGTCTGTGCTCGCTCTGTTTACCCCATCATGCTGTACCTGGCAGGAGTGATCTGTGCCCGCTCTGTTTACCCCATCATGCTGTCCCCGGCAGGAGCGGTCTGTGCCCGCTCTGTTTACCCCATCATGCTGTACCTGGCAGGAGCGGTCTGTGCCCTCTCTGTTTACCCCATCATGCTGTACCTGGCAGGAGCGGTCTGTGCCCGCTCTGTTTACCCCATCATGCTGTACCTGGCAGGAGTGGTCTGTGCCCGCTCTGTTTACCCCATCATGCTGTACCTGGCAGGAGCGGTCTGTGCCCACTCTGTTTACCCCATCATGCTGTACCTGGCAGGAGCGATCTGTGCCCTCTCTGTATACCCCATCATGCTGTACCTGGCAGGAGTGGTCTGTGCCCGCTCTGTTTACCCCATCATGCTGTACCTGGCAGGAGCGGTCTGTGCCCACTCTGTTTACCCCATCATGCTGTACCTGGCAGGAGTGGTCTGTGCCCGCTCTGTTTACCCCATCATGCTGTCCCTGGCAGGAGTGGTCTGTGCCCGCTCTGTTTACCCCATCATGCTGTACCTGGCAGGAGCGATCTGTGCCCGCTCTGTTTATCCCACCATTCTGTCCCCAGCAGGAGCGGTCTGTGCCCACACTGTTTACCCTGCCATGCTGTACCTGGCAGGAGCAATATGTGCCTGCTCTGCGTCGGGGGTGAAAGGTGCTGGGCACAACAGGCAGGTAGGAGGCAGCTTCCTGCCTGTTAGGGGTACTACACACACAGTGACATCGCTGCCGATGTCGCTGCAAAGTCACAGGTTTTGTGATGTTACAGCCACCTTGCTAGCGATGTCTCTGCGTGTGTCATGCCGAAGCGACCAGAGATGAGATCGATGATCGCTGTGAAATGGCCAGGACCATTTTTTGTTGTCGGTCTCCCGCTGGGCAGCATACATCAGTGTGCTTGACGCCCCTCTAACCTAATGTGTTCCCTACTGGACCGGTGGGCAGATTTGACAGGGACCCCTGACGAGGTTTATGGGTAAGCTACTACTGTGCACTTTATGTTGTCTAGATCAGAGAAATGCTACATTTATTTAGTTGAACTGCACCTTACCCGGATCTATGCACTTTAGCACATGTCACTTTACTACCCCTCTGAACCCTATACACAGTCCTTGCCTGTCTTGCCCACCTGTCATTTGTCTCCCTCTTAGTCTTGTATCCTTGTCATTCGTTACCTTGTACACGTTCATTTACTGTATCCACTGCATTGAATAAAATACTATTTTTGCAAAATACACTGGTGTGGACAGCAAATACGTGGTCTAGATACCTGGGCTGTAGAACTCTCATTTTTCTCTTTCTTTTACAATGTGTTCTGAGTAGTCTGCCCCTTAACATGGTCATACCCGGTCCCCCTTTTCTCCTAATGTGTTCCCTGATAACCAGGGTACACATTGGGTTACTAAGCACAGCGCACTGGTGACCAGGGTACACATCAGGTTACTAAGCACAGCGCACTGGTGACCAGGGTACACATCAGGTTACTAAGCACAGTGAGCTGGTGACCAGGGTACACATCAGGTTACTAAGCACAGTGAGCTAGTAACCAGGGTACACATCGGGTTACTAAGCACAGTGAGCTGGTAACCAGGGTACACATCGGGTTACTAAGCACAGTGAGCTGGTAACCAGGGTACACATCGGGTTACTAAGCACAGCGCTCTGGTGACCAGGGTACACATCAGGTTACTAAGCACAGTGAGCTGGTAACCAGGGTACACATCGGGTTACTAAGCACAGTGAGCTGGTAACCAGGGTACACATCGGGTTACTAAGCACAGCGCACTGGTGACCAGGGTACACATCAGGTTACTAAGCACAGTGAGCTGGTAACCAGGGTACACATCGGGTTACTAAGCACAATGAGCTGGTAACCAGGGTACACATCGGGTTACTAAGCACAGCGCGCTGGTAACCAGGGTACATATCAGGTTACTAAGCACAGTGCACTGGTAACCAGGGTACACATTGGGTTACTAAGCACAGTGCACTGGTAACCAGGGTACACATTGGGTTACTAAGCACAGCGCACTGGTGACCAAGGTACACATTGGTTTACTAAGCACAGCACGCTGGTAACCAGGATACACATCGGGTTACTAAGCACAGCGCGCTGGTAACCAGGGTACACATCGAGTTACTAAGCACAGTGCACTGGTAACCAGGATACACATCGGGTTACTAAGCACAGCGCACTTTGCTTAGTAACCCGATGTGTACTCTGGTTACCAGCGTTCTCCCGCTTACCACAGCCTATGAGAATACAATAGTGGGACATCGACATTGTGGAAAATAATAGTAGAATGTGGAAGTTGTTACACCAGTCGCTGGTCGCTGAGGAGCTCTGCCTGTTTGACAGCTCACCAGCGACCACACAGCGATGTTCCAGGGATCTCGGCCAGGTCAGATCATTGGTGGGATCATTGGAACATCGCAACGTGTAACGGGGCCCTTAGTGTTTAGGCATTTTTTTTTATAAGAATCCTGGATAACCCCTTTAATAATGCCACGCTTTTGTAATGTTTGCTTAATTCCTTTTGCAGTAACCTTACTATTAAATAAACTTTTAAGGTAATTCTGAGAAAACAGATTTATCCTCTCTGAACAATTAGGAGTAGAATGCAGCATTACCCACAAGACATGATCACATCGATGCACTCTCTTGATACTTGCAGATCCCAGTGAATTTGAACTGTTTGCAAATTAGGGATCACGAAAACAATGTGTCCAGCGGCATTACACGTAATCCTGAAGATTATATTAACCTGAGAGCTGGTTCACATAACGTTGGGCGCAGCCACCATTAGGGTAAGTTCAGACCATTTTCGAGTGACACAGACAGACACACAGACAGACACACAGACAGACACACACTTTCTTACCCTCCACTGATCCCAAGGTGAATCCCGTTGTGTCTTCCTTCCGGGAACTGGAAGCAGGGCCGGCTCCATGTTTTGTGGGCCCCGGGCGAAAGATTCTTAATGGGCCCCTTTTACACTCTTTCCCCGCTCCTCCTTGCTGCTGTACGTCTGCACCTTAAGCCGTACCCCAGGTATACTATATATTAAATAATGACCGGCATCACCTGCATGTAAAGGTGCAAGCAAAGAATACATACACTGAAAAAATATTTGCTGCAACACAGGAATATGAACTAGCATCATGGCTATGAAACATGGCTATGTACAGCTAAGATAATGTATATGTGATAGCGAAATACAGTAAATACTGCTCTGGTCTATAGAAAAAATACAGAGACTTTGCTTCAACAATGGCCACTGCGGAAGAGCCCGATAACAGCGACAAGGTGCTCTCAACATACCAGGTCCTAACGCTATGTCATGGTCACTGCGGAAGAGCCCAATAACCGCAACAAGGTGCTCTCAACATACCAGGTCGTAGCGCTAAGTCATGGCCACTGAGGAAGAGCCCGATAACCGTGACAAGGTGCTCTCCACATACCAGGTCCTAACGCTATGTCGTGACCACTGCGGAAGAGCCCGATAACCGTGACAAGGTGCTCTCAACATACCGGGTCCTAACGCTATGTCATGGCCACTGCGAAAGAGCCCAATAACCGCGACAAGGTGCTCTCAACATACCGGGTCCTAATGCTATGTCATGGCCACTGCGGAAGAGCCCGATAACCGCGACAAGGTGCTCTCAACATACCGGGTCCTAATGCTATGTCATGGCCACTGCGGAAGAGCCCGATAACCGCGACAAGGTGCTCTCAACATACCAGGTCCTACCGCTATGTCATGGCCACTGCGGAAGAGCCCGATAACCGCGACAAGGTGCTCTCAACATACCAGGTCCTAACGCTATGTCATGGCCACTGCGGAAGAGCCCGATAACCACGACAAGGTGCTCTCAACATACCAGGTCCTAACGCTATGTCAAGGCCCCTGCGAAAGAGCCCGATAACCATGACAAGGTGCTCTCAACATACCAGGTCCTAACGCTATGTCATGGCCACTGCGAAAGAGCCCGATAACCGTGACAAGGTGCTCTCAACATACCAGGTCCTAACGCTATGTCATGGCCACTGCGAAAGAGCCCGATAACCGCGACAAGGTGCTCTCAACATACCGGGTCCTAATGCTATGTCATGGCCACTGCGGAAGAGCCCGATAACCACGACAAGGTGCTCTCAACATACCAGGTCCTAACGCTATGTCATGGCCACTGCGGAAGAGTCAAATAACCGTGACAAGGTGCTCTCAACATACGGGGTCCTAACGGGGTCCAGATATTCTGGAAACATTCTCAAGCTTCCCATTGACTGCCATTATATTCTGTACACAAGTCAAGCCCGACCGAGCGTCCAACCTGCTCGTTTTGATTACCGAGCACTCGAGCATTGAAGTGCTCACTCATCACTAAAGATGACTAATGTGAAAACTATACGATGAACATGTTTATGGAGAAGCTCAATACCAGTCAACTTCTTTTAGAAAATCAACCCCTTAGAGAACAATTAAACCTTGGTGGTTATCTCAAAAAGGTTTAAGAAGAGAAAAATTTGAGGGGTTTGATTCAAAAAAATATTAGGGGTCCTACAAAGATACTCCTAGAGTCCAGTGTGAGAATCAACCTAAGAGACGTTCTGAGACTCCGATACTAAACAAGGGCTTTATTGAAACCAATAAATCTTTTCCGAGTTCTAGGCTTCGCTCAATATCTCTCTTTATATTTTGTACATCTTTATGTTTATGTCACCACAGATGTCTCTAATGACTCACACGTGGCCGTGTTTCTATTCTCTGGACTGACTGATAATAAGATTCTAGAATCTTTCCTCTTCACATTATTCATTGTCCTCTACCTCGTCACCGTATTCGCAAACCTTGGCCTGGTGACTGTTGTTCGTAGATCCTCTTCTCTCCAGAACCCCATGTATTACTTCTTGAGTTACCTTTCCCTGGTGGACGTCTTCTATTCCTCTACTATAACCCCTAAGATGCTTTCAGACCTCATGTCCTTGAAGAAGATCATCTCCTTTGAAGGTTGTGCTCTTCAGTTCTTCTTCTATGCCGCTCTGGCCTCCATAGACTCCCTTCTTCTCTCCACCATGTCCTATGACCGCTATGTTGCCATCTGCCACCCTCTCCATTACGTCTTCGTAATGACTAAGAAGAAATGTCAATTTCTTGTTCTTCTTTCCTTCTCCATTGGCTTCTTACAGTCTTCCATACAGACCGGCTGTGCTTTCACTCTTCGATTTTGTGGACCCAACCTCATTGACCACTTCTACTGTGATGCTCCTTTGGTCCTCAGTCTCTCCTGCTCGGATACCTCAACATGTGATATTCTTACTATCTCCATTGTCAGTGCTATGGGCATGGGCCCATTGGTGACTATCCTACTGTCATACCTCCTAATAACCTTCTCAATATCACGCATGAGATCAGCAGACAGCAGGAAGAAAGCCTTCAGTACCTGCTCCTCACATCTCATCTGCATCTCTATCTTCTATGGAACCATATTTTTCACCTACCTACATCCTCCTTCCCGTGTCTTTACCACCCAAGACAAGGTGGCGTCGGTCTTCTACACAGCAGTGACCCCAATGCTGAACCCCATTATATATAGTCTGAGGAACCAAGATGTGAAAAGGACCATCATAGCTTCAGTTCAGAAGGTGTTAATAATTTGTACACGTCATTAACGTCTGTGCTACAGTTCTTGGTGTAAAATGAAAAGATGCAATAAAAACAATACAAAATATGTCATCTTCATACCCTACTATAAAGTAGAAAACAGAAAACGCCAGCACTGCCAGAAAAAATAAAAATTGTGCAAAAACACATATTGTTTCCAAACTGCAAATAATTTAGTTGAGACATTTAGCAAAAGATTAAATAATCTTTTGAGCCACCCCCCCAAACGTCAAGGCATTCTCAGATAGGGTGGTCCTACTCTACAATTTTTAATTTACACTGTGTCAAAAAGACCTCAATAATATATATAAAGTGGACCATGCAAAAACATCTCTTACCTTCACATATCAGACCTGCTTCCAAGGTGCCAGATCAGTGCATGTGATATAAGGCAACCTAGGCCCCCACACCTGCAGCTTCCACCACGAATGTCAGGGCTTTTCAAAGTTAACCCCCACCGCACTGACCCAGCCTTTATGGATAACAGCAGGTTAGGTTCAGGTGAATGAAGCAATAACTGAGCCTGTGTGCTGGGTGTGATAACTGTGTGTGAACAGTTACCAAGAATACAAATGTCAGTGCAGATGGAAACGGCACTGGTCCTCTTTATTTTATATTATATTATGCTGTGTACGGACACATCAAAAATTAAAAAATATGTAGAGTAGGACCACTCTATCTGAGACATTCCTTGACGTGGGAGAGTGGCTCAAAAGATTATTTCGATAATCTTTTACGAAATGTCTCTATTTGTATGCAGTATGGTAGTGACAGGTGTACTTACACATTTATTTTTTCAGCAATAATTGGCTGTGCTGGCTCCCCCTGTTTTCTCCCTACTCTTAAGTAGTATAGGGCATTTTCATACCAAATTGAAGGCAGCGCTATGAGCCCACACCAAAAGCTTGGATCCTGCCCGGTGGTGGTGGGCTCATAGGGTAGGGTTGTGTGGAACGTACACATGACACACAGATAACAACGCCAAAGAAATCTGAACAACTTAACTCAAAACCTCAAAAACTAGATAGTGAGACTTAAACTGAGGAACTGTGAAATGTTTATGAGCAGGAAGATAGATTCATCAAGAAGCCGAGACTAAGTAACAAGGTCTACTCAGGGAAAATGTTCCACAACACTAGAAGCCCGTCAGGGGTGGAAAGCATTGGTAGGAGAGGGACTAACCTGTCATGGAAACCCTTCTTCAGGGCGAGGTTTTGAAATCGACACAATGGGTCTTCACGTTGCCAGTGAGATTCGAAGTAAAAGTCATCAATGAATGGAGATGAGACATGAAACATTCATCTATCCGCGGCGGTGTAACTAGGTTTCATGGCGCCCAAGGCAAAGATCTATTTCGGCACCCCCCCCCCAGCCCCGGCTGCACCCCCCTAGATACGCCCCTGTCTATCCGCGGCTTACAGACTCTCAGGGTTTATTACCTTTGAGAAAGCGGAAACTCAAACTACAGATGTTGCAAAAAATAAAGGAAACTAAACGACATTATCAGAGTTTACACACATCCAAAGCCCAACATCAAACCAACTTGGCAGGAAATCTGTAAAGGAAACTATTGTCTTGGTCCGATTACTCCATGACTAAGTTATTAAGCAAATATAAACTGAAATAAATAAGACATATGATATAGTTTCTAAATGATAATCAAGCCAGATATAAAATATTAACCATAACACACTCTTATGTTTGATCAGCCCTATGAAAAGACTAGGAGGTCCCAATGCCCCTATCATTAGAAGAAGTGTTCGGGGTATACTGGGGCTTCTGGTATGCTGTACAGTTAGGCATAGGGTTAAAGTAAGGATATGACATTTAACAGACTTAAGATATTGTGTAACGCTGGCATTCCTGCATTGTACCAATTCCTCTTCCCACCACGGCTGGTGACATGCTCACAACCCTGGCTGCCCAGCTGTGGCTCCTGTCATGGCTTTCTGCTCCCGGTGCCTGTGCACATCCTGGCAATGGCCTTGGGCTGTGAGCGCGCACTCCCTCTAAATTCGTAAGGGAGCAGCATGCACAATCTGGAAGTGTCCCCATCCTAATACTGGGAGGCATTAGGCATTTAAAGCACTTTCCTCTACTGGGAGAAGCCTGAGCAGCATTGTTCTAGGTTATTCCGTCCTATAGCAGTCAACAGTCCCTATTCTGCCTATACCCAAACCTGTCTATCACTGTGAACCAATCCTGTTTGAACCTGCTGGCCAGTCTGAATCAGCTGTCCAGTATGAACCGGCCATCCAGTCTGAACCCGTCATCCAGTCTGAAAAAGCTGTTCAGTCCAACTGGTCATCCAGTCTGAATCAGCCATCCACCATCTAGTCTGAACCAGCCATTCAATCTAAACCAGCCATCCAGTCTGAACCAGCTGTCCAGTCTGAACCAGACATTCAGTCTCCACTAACCACCCAGTCTAAGCCAGCCGGTAAGTCTAAACCAGCCTTCCAGTCTGAATCAGTTGCCCAGTCTAAACCAGCTGTCCTGTCTGAACCAGCCGTCTAGTCTGAACCAGCCGTTCAGTCTCAACCAGCCACCCAGTCTGAACCAGCAACTCAGTCTGAACCAGCCACCGAGTCTAAAGCAGCCATCCAGTCTGAACCCGCCATCCAGTCTAAAGCAACCATCCAGGCTGAACCAGCCATCAAGTGTTAACCAGCCATCCAGTGTAAACTAGCTGTCCAGTCTAAACCAGCTGTCCAGTCAAAACCAGCTGTCCAGTCAAAACCAGCTGTCCAGTCTAAACCAGCCGCCCAGTCTGAACCGGTTGCCCAGTATAAACCAGCCGCCCAGTCTGAACCAGCCGACCTGTCTGCACCAGCCATCTAGTCTGAACCAGCCGTTCAGTCTCATTCAGCCAGTCTGTCTGAACCAGCCACTTAGTCTAAAGCAGTCATCCAGCCTGAACCAGCCATTCAGTCTGAACCATTCGCCTAGTCTAATCCAGCTGCCCAGTCTGGACCAGCCGGCCAGTCTAAACCAGGCACCCAGCCTGAACCAGCTGCCCAGTCTAAATCAACTGCGCAGTCTGAACCAGTTGGTCTGTCTAAACCAGCCATCTAGTCTGAACCAGCTGTTCAGTCTCAACCATCCATTCAGTCTGAACCAGCAGTCCAGTCTAAACCAGCCATTGAGTTTCAACCAGCCATTCAGTCTGAACCAGCCACCCAGTCTAAAGCAACCGTCCAGTCTGAACCAGTAATCCAGTCTCAACCAGCCATTCAGTCTGAACCAACTGCCCAGTCTAAACCAGCTGTCCAGTCTAAATCAGCCGCCCAGTCTGAACCAGCTGTCCAGTCTGAACCAACCATCCAGTCTGAACCAGCCATCCAGTCTGAACCAGCCATCCAGTCTGAACCAACCATCCAGTCTGAACCAGCCATCCAGTCTGAACCAGCCATCCAGTCTGAACCAGCCATCCAGTCTGAACCAACCATCCAGTCTGAACCAGCCATCCAGTCTGAACCAGCCATCCAGTCTGAACCAACCATCCAGTCTGAACCAGCCATCCAGTCTGAACCAGCCATCCAGTCTGAACCAGCTGTCTAGTCTTAACCAGCCATTCAATCTAAGGCTGGGGTCACACTTGGCCATCAGGTTTTTCCCTTGTTCTCAATAACTGATCTGTTTTTTTTTAGGGTGCTTTTTGACCCTCCTGTGCAGCTCTGCCTTTTTGGGACTCTGCCATTTTGTCCCAAAAAACGCATGTGTTAACGCATGGTGCCTATATGTACCATACGTTAACACATGCGTTTCCCATAGGGCCCCATGTTAATAAAAACGCATCCGTTCTTTTACTGCATGAAAAAATGTTGCTTGCAGCGTTTTTAGGATCCAGTAATAAAACGCATAGCATTTTTGAAAAGGGCAGTCACAATTAAGTCCAGGATCCGTTTTTAGCATCAGTTTTTGGACTTAGAAAAAAAAAGTTGAAAACCTGATGCCAAAATCGGATCCAGGGCTTATGTGTGACCCTAGCCTAAACCAGCCATCCAGTCAGAACCAGCCATCCAGTCAGAACCAGCCATCCAGTCTGAACCAGCCATCCAGTCTGAACCAGTTGCCCAGTCTGAATTAGCCATCCAGTCTTAATCAGTCATCCAGTCTGAACCAGCCGCCCAGTCTGAACCAGCCAGCCTGTCTAAACCAGTCATCCAGTCTGAACCAGTCAGCCAGTCTAAACCAGCCGCCCAGTCTAAACCAGCCATCCAGTCTTAACCAGTCATCCAGTCTGAACCAGCTGCCCAGTCTGAACCAGCCATTCAATCTTAACCAGTCATCCAGTCTGAACCATCCGCCCAGTCTAAACCAGCTGCCCAGTCTGAACCAGCCGCTCAGTCTGAACCAGCCAGCCTGTCTAAACCAGCCATCCAGTCTGAACCAGTTAGCCAGTCTAAACCAGACATCTAGTCTAAACCAGCTGCCCATTCTAAACCAGCCACCCAGTCTGAACCAGCCAGCTTGTCTAAACCAGCCCTCTAGTCTGAACCAGCCATTCAGTCTCAACCATCCATTCAGTCTCAACCAGTCACCCAGTCTGAACCAGCTACCCAGTCTAAAGCAGCCACTCAGTCTGAATCAGCCATGCAGGCTAAACCAGCTGTCCAGTCTGAACCAGTAATTCAGTCTGAATCAGCTGTCCAGTCCAACCTGCCATACAGTCTGATCCAGCTGTCTAGTCTGAACGAGCCATTCAGTCTAAGGCTAGGGTCACATTTGGCTGCGTTTTTTAAGGTTGCTTTTTGCAGCCTGCGTTTTTGGGCTGTGTTTTTACTGATAGGTATGGAGCAGCCTTAAAAGACGCATGCAAAAACGCATGTGTTTCCCATAAGGCCTATGTTTAAAAAATGGCACTTTAGACATGTGTTTTTGGCATTGGGGCCTATGGATGCGTTTATTCATCATGCGTTTTTCACAAAAGACAAGTGTGAAAAATGCATGGAAAAAATGCAAGTGTGACCCTAGCCTAAACCAGCCATCCAGTCTGAACCAGCTATCCAGTTTGAACAAGCTGTCCAGTCTCAACCAGCCGCCCAGTCTGTATCAGCCACCCAGTCTGAAGCAGCCGTCAAGTCTGAACCAGCCATCCAGTCTCAACCAGCCATCCAGTCTGAACCAGGTGTCCAGTCTCCACCAGTCATCCAGTCTGAACCAGCTGTCTAGTCTAAGCCAACCATCCACCCTGAACCAGTTGGCCAGGCTAAACCAGCCATCCAGTCTAAACTAGCTGCCCAGTCTACACCAGCCATCTAGTCTGAACCAGCTGTTCCGTCTCAATCAGCCATTCAGTCTGAACCAGTCATTCAGTCTGGACCAGTCACCTAGTCCAAAGCAGCCATTGAGTCAGAACCAACCATCCAGTCCAAACCAGTCATCCAGTCTGAACCAGCAATCTCTTATCCAGCCATCCAATCTGAACCGCCTGTCTAGTATGAACCAGCTGCCTAGACTGAACCAGCTATTTAGTCTTTACCAGACATCTAGTCTACACCAACAACCCAGTCTGAATCAGACATTCCATCAGAGTCTGCCTGTTATCCTGATCCAGGCCTGCCTGTTACCCTGAGCTCTGTACCTGCTTGCTGGACCCCTGGGATAAGGTTCTGCAGTCTGGAGACTTCCCTGCAGGTGTACCTGATGTCTAATGGAAGCCAAACCCAGTCTACCATGAAAGGGTGTGGTGAATACCCGGTAGGCACTTAGTCACAGTCCTCCAAGGTATGCCCATCCCAAGGCGCATTGAATCCTCATCCGCATGTATGACATATTGATGGCGGATCCTCAATATCAGATGAGTGGGAGTCTAACAGCCAACTTATTTTCAGCTCCGGTGGTGGCCAAATGTAAGCAGATAACAAATTGCTGCTGCAGAACACCAGATTGGACACTATGCAATGAACTGAGTTGTGCTATTTGTCTCTGCTCCCTGTTTACATCCAGCTACCATATATCTATTATATACTCACCTAGTCCCATCCATCATCAACTTCCGCCGTCAGGGTGTCCTCCTATCCTCTGATTAGCCAGAACAAGCTCCAGTAGTCATATCTGCATACCCAAGTGATGGGTGTGCAAATATGGAACCCAATAGCCATGCCGTCAACGCTAAGAACCCCCCCACACATACATGCCGCCTGCAGCCCAGTTGCTTCTGCCAAAATTTCAGCTCCTCGCAGCCCATTCTATGCTCACCTCCACAGCCCACTCAGCTGAGAGAGTGCACGGGGGGCAGAAAGAGTGCATGATCGGACAGAACATGCACGGGAGCAGATAAAGTGCCCGGGTGGAATAAAGGCTGCACGGGGGGCAGGAATAGCACACAGGGGCGCAGAGAGAGCACATGGGGCAGAGAGTATGCACAGGTGGGCAGAGCGCACATGGGGCAAAGAGAGCGTAAAGGGGGCAGAGAGAGCACACATGGGGGCAGAGGGAGCACACAAAGGAGACAAAGACGGCACACAAGGGGGGGGAAGAGAGCGCACAAAGGAAGGGCAGAGAGCAAACACAGGGGGAAGAGAGCACACACGGTTGGAGCCAGAGAAGAGGCACAGACCATGCACAGGGGGGAGCAGAGAGAGCACACGAGAAAAAAGAGAGAGCACACAGAGGGGCAGAGAGCCAGTGTAGCGCCCTGCTAAGAGCACGCTATGAAAGGGTACTGCACCCCTGACTGAAGGTGCGATATGCTTTGTTTTGGTAATGAGTAGAATAAGCCTGAAGCTCCAGCACCACATGCAACACCTAGTGATAGGGGACCAATCAGACTGCCCGTTACTAGGGTAACCGGTCCCGGTGGGAGGAGAAGGTAGGTTATAAAGCAAGTGGGGAAAGCAGGAAGGAGAGTGCAGTGCAGTGGGGATGAAAGTCGAGTTAGGAGTCAAGAGTGAGACAAGAAGGAGAAGCTGCAGAGAAACAGAACAGCAGGAGTGAAGCTAACAGGAAGGGCACCTCAACCTGGTGACCCGGAAGAGAAAGGTGCCAAGAAGGAAAAGGGTAACCAAATACCCTAGCCCAGTCCAAACCGGAGTACCGGCTCCGAGGTGGCTCAGCCGGCTAAATCCCTGAACCACAAACCCGGCGTGGTCGATGACTTCTTAGGAGCACGATCCAACCGTCCTACACCAAGCACGGTCCTCACCAGAAGCGCTAGACTGAGTTGGATTCTCCTTGGAGAGATAAGGGGATCCCATATATCTCGACGGGCCTGGTCTAACAAGCGGGATCCGTGCAGGGCAGCGGAGCAAGGGACAGAGAGCGTGATAGAGAAGGACACCAGTGGAGCTTCAGAGGGACACTGCTCATTGCCAGAACCACCCGGTCCACTACTCTGCAAGCAGAACTGCATTACCCCGTAACCCTGCAGAATACCGGAGTAAAATACCCGTTCAGAGTGAGCAGTGTGTCAGTGATTTCTTTCTATGAACTGTGATTTACCTGTCTTGCTCCACAGTGACTGTGCTGCCATACTCTACCACCATTCCTACTTCTAACACCCCAAAGACATCGCCCTACCTGTAGAGGGCAACTACATCTGGCTGTCATCCATCACCCTGGAGGTTCCTGCAGCGCCGGTGCCTTCACTGGGACCTATAGGTGGCGTCACGAACAAACATCATTTTTATTATTTTCTTTTCCACATTTTTCTGTGACCACCAGGGCCACAGACTTCCAGCCTGCGTCTGAGACCTGAGTCCCCTGGCCTGGGTGAGTCACCAGCATAGGGAGGGACCAGAGAACACACACAGGGAGGGGCTAAAAAGCACTCATGGGGGAGCAGAGATCACCTATAGGGGGGAACTAGGGAGCACACACAGGCCTATGCATGGTCGGGGCCTGGTAGGGCAGGGGGGCAACGAGCATGCATGGGGGCCAGGTGGCACACACATGGTAGGGCCAGAGAGTGAGCATAGGGGAGACACAGAGCATGCACAGGGGGCACAGAGCATGCACAGCGGCAGTGACAGCACACAAGGGAAGGTCAGAAAGTATGACAAGGGGGCAGAGAGCGTGCACAGATGGGACACAGCGCACGCATGGTGAGGGCAGAGTGTTGGCACGGGGGTCAGAGAGTGTACAAGGAATAGCAGAAAGAATGCACGAGGGGCAGAGAGAGTTCATGGGGAGACAGAATGCACAGAGGGGGACCAGAGTGTGCACACGGTAGGAATAGAGAGCACACAGGGGAGCAGATAGAGCACAAGGGGACAGAGAGAATGCACAGGTGGACAAAACCATCACACATGGGGGCCAGAGAGAGCACATGGGGGGTAGATAGAGTGCAAAGGGTGGGCAAAGAGAGTGAATTCACACTTACGCGCCCCCAATCTTTTGACACTTGGGTATGCAAAGATGGTGGCTGCATGATGCATCACACCACCCCACTGCTTCCACGGCAAGATTACAGTAATTACAGCATTATGTTGGAGTGGAAGTTGGCGGGAGTGACACGCCCCTCCAGGGCCTTAGGATACTCGGGACCGGGCTTTCTTGATGCTTCATCTTCACGGGGATCATGGGGACCGAGACCCGACTCTGTGACCCTGGCAGTGTCATTAAAATTTTGGTGTGGGTGGCTCTCTCTCTTAGGGATAGGGATCTGGCGTGGAGGGTTCATTCTGGACAGGGGAGACTGGACCTGGGGATACTTGTTATTTTTACGTGACGCCACCCGCAGGATGTGCGACAGTTCTCCTAGGGGCCAATGGTTGGGAGGCAGCAATGTACTTAAACCCTCTATGGGTAGGGCTGATCCCTAAGGTGGTCAAAGGTACCTGAGTGAGTTGGTAGTTATGTTTCTGGTGCTTTTGACGTGGTAAGAAAATTCACAGATACAGCGGGTTGCAGTCTTTGGTTCTTTACTCTCTGTGCTGCAGCCCGCTGAGCACTGGGTTCTCGGAGGCAGTGATCCAGTTACTCCCAGGTATTAGGATGGTACATACCCGACACCCCTTTTCTGTCCTTTCCAGGTCGTCTCACACAGCACTTGCCTCGCCCGTCCTGCCTTGCACCTCGCCACACAGAGCCATGAGTCAGTGACTGTGGGCTTTTTTCTTAGGGTTAACCCGCAGTGTCTCCCCTTAGCCCTATGGTTGCCACCTTTTCAGCAGATGTGTGCGGTATTTCAGCTATGACACCATGAAAGTGCCACAACATCCGGGTCTCTAGCTGAGCCTGTTTTATCATCTCCACTAGTCTTCTGGGGTTCCTGGTGCCCCCTGTGCTTGACAATGGATCTGAGCCCCACGTGTGGATTGCTCACTTCCCATGCCTCTGGGACCCGCTATTTCTCCTGGACCCACTTAGGTCTTGTTCTGCTCTTGGGTTCGGCATCAGGACAAACTCTCACTTGCTCCAGTCCTCTAGACACTTCTCAGGTGTAGGTTCTCTAGCTTCCCTCCAACTCGACCTTGATGTTCAATGGCCTCTCTCCAGCTGTGCTACCACCACTCATCAGCTGGTCAACTCTCTTCTTCTGTACAACTGTCTCTCCTGCGTTCTAGATGGTACCCACGCTATTTATACTCCTTGTCACGTGTCCCACGTCCTCTATGTGTGTTCTTCCTGACCTCACTCCTTACCAAGTGCTCCCTCTAACTAACTCCCTTCACCACCCAGCCCCACTACAATCATTCCTAGTGCGTGGCCTGGGTGTCCTGGTACCGGTCTGTACCCCTCTTACCAGTGAGTGGGATACTACACCATAACAGGGAGGCATCATCTCTGCATCATACTAAGACAAGACAGAGAAAGGTGGTCCTACAAAGTGCTGACTCGGGGTGAATACTAATGCAAGACAAAGAAATGTGGTCCTACAAAGTGTTGACTCGGGGTGAATACTACCGTGTTTCCCCGAAAGTAAGACCCCCCGAAAGTAAGGCAGGGTAGGGGGGTGCCCAGGAGTTTCCAATGTAAGGCACCCCCCGATTGTAAGGCCACTTTCGGGGGGGTCGCGGGGAATGTAAGGCCACCTATGGTGGGGTCACTGTGGAGGGTAAGGCCGCCAATGGGTGGGGTCACTATGGAGCTTACCGCCGCTGCCGCTGTCAGGCCCCCTCCGTCCAGCCTCCTCATGTGCTGGCCGAGATCCGCCTTCGGTGATTGGCTGCCAGCCCCTGCCTGCCGTGCGTCCAGCCCCGGGATTCAGCTCGATGCTGATTGGCCGATCCGCCTGCACGTCACAGGCTCGCTGCTGATTGGCCAATCAGCCACGACGTCACCAGCCAGCAGGCTCGCTCCTGATTGGTCCAGCGTCTCGTGCAGCAGACTCGTCACCGGCACCGCAGAGGAAACCGAAAGTGAGGAAAAGTAACGGTAAGTACCGGTACTGTGTACCGAAACCGTGTGTGTGTGGGTGGGTGTTTGTGTGTGTGGGTGGGTGTTTGAGTGTGTGTGTACGGTACTGTATGGGTGCCATATGGGGCTGTGTGTGTGCAGAGTGGGGGTCCACACAGGGCAGCTCAGTATGGGAGGCTACAGGGGAGGCTACAGGGGAGGCTACGGTACAGGGGAGGCTGCAGGGGAGGCTACAGGGGAGGCTACGGTACAGGGGAGGCTACAGGGGAGGCTACGGTACAGGGGAGGCTGCAGGGGAGGCTACAGGGGAGGCTACGGTACAGGGCAGGCTGCAGGGGAGGCTACAGGGGAGGCTACGGTACAGGGGAGGCTACAGGGGAGGCTGCGGTACAGGGGAGGCTACAGGGGAGGCTACGGTGCAGGGGAGGCTACAGGGGATGATGCAGACTGCAGGGGATGATGCAGACTGCAGGGGAGGCTGCAGGGGATGATGCAGACTGCAGGGGATGATGCAGGCTGCAGGGAATTTTGCCAATGTAAGACCTCCCCCGAAAGTAAGACAGGGTGGGACTTTTGGGAGTAAATTTAATGTAAGACAGGGTCTTACTTTCGGGGAAACACGGTAATACAAGACAGAGAAAGG
This sequence comes from Allobates femoralis, assembly GCA_033576535.1. NCBI lineage: Eukaryota > Metazoa > Chordata > Amphibia > Anura > Aromobatidae > Allobates > Allobates femoralis. Next base: position 3,235,023 of record JARQOC010000004.1, read on the forward strand.
TGGTCCTACAAAGTGCTGACCTAGGGGGCTGAATACTAATACAAGACAGAGAAAGGTGGTCCTACAAAGTGCTGACTCAGGGGCTGAATACTAATACAAGACAGAGAAAGGTGGTCCTACAAAGTGCTGACACCAGGGGGTGAATACTAATACAAGACAGAGAAAGGTGGTCCTACAAAGTGCTGACACCAGGGGGTGAATACTAATACAAGACAGAGAAAGGTGGTCCTACAAAGTGCTGACACCAGGGGGTGAATACTAATACAAGACAGAGAAAGGTGGTCCTACAAAGTGCTGACACCAGGGGGTGAATACTAATACAAGACAAAGAAAGGTGGTCCTACAAAATGTTGACTCAGGGGGGTAATACTAATGCAAGACAGAGAAAGGTGGTCCTACAAAGTGCTGACTCAGGGGCTGAATACTAATACAAGAAAGAGAAAGGACACCCAGACCATGCACTACACTAGGTTCAGGTCAGGGTTAGGGCAAGATTGCTCCTACGGGAGAAACACAGTTCTTGATCCTATCTGGAAGGAGGAACCATTGTAGTGGGGATGGGTGGAGAGGAAGTAGTTAGAGGGAGTTCCTGGGAGGAGTGAAGTTAGGAAGCACACATGTAGATGATGTGGGACACGTGACAGAGGGTATAAATAGAGTGGGAAAGATCTAGAAGGTAGACAGTTGAACAGCTGGAGAGACACAGTTGAACAGTGAGAGTCAAGTTGGAGGGAAGCTAGAGGAAGAAAACCTGTCAGAGAAGGAAAAGAATTTGAGAGAAGTGTCCAGAGGACTGGAGCTAGTGAGAGCTCGTCCTGAGGCCTGAATGAGGAGCAGAGAAAGAAAATCAGGTGGCTCCAGGAGGAAGAGAGGGTCCCAGAGTCACGGGCAGTGAGCAATCCACCCGTGGGGCTTGTATCCACTGTCAGGCGCAGGCAGTGGAGGGACCAGGCAGCAGATCAGGGGCACCGGGACCCCAAGACTAGTGGAGAAGAAAGACCAGGCTCAGCTATCAACCCGGAGGCTGTGGTGCTTCCAAGGTACCACAGTCGACAACCGCACACATCCGCTGAAAAGGTGGCAAAGAGAGGGTTAAGGGAGATACAACGAAGTGGCCCTAAGAAAAACTCACACCTACTGGTTTAGAGCAATGTGAGGGGAGGTGCAAGGCAGGAGGGTGAAGCAAGCACAGTGTGAGACGACTGAGGAAGGACAGAGAAGGGGTGCTGGTTACGTGTCATCCTACTACCCGGGAGTAGCTGGATCCCTGCCTCCGAGAACCCAGTGCTCAGCGGGCTGCTGCACAAGTAACAGTGAGTAAAGATCCGATCACTGTACCCCGCTGTGTCTGTGTCTTTCTTGATGCGTCGTGAGCACCAGAAACATAACTACAAACTCACTCAGTAACATCTGCTGTCCTGGGGGTCAGCCCTACCCCTTGAGGGCTTTCCAACACTGCTGCATCATTACCATCAGCCCCCAGAGGAACTATCGAGCAGCGGCGGCCAACTATAGCCATAACCTGCAGCTGGTGTCATGTAAAAAATAGTTATCCACAAGTCGGTTATCCTTTCTGTCGAGCCCCAGGCCCTGGGATACTTGGGTATCGGGCTCGGTGGGTGTTTTCACGGGGATGTCGGGGGTGGCAGCACCTGAGCCCGTAGCCTGGGTGACACTTCAATAAGGGGTGTATGTACAGGGGATTAGAGGTTATCATGTCTTTAGCAGCAACATACAAAGTCCACAGTTCAGCAAGATGGAATACAACAGGTAGCTCTACGGGTGGCTGTAAGTGGATCCCAGCTGGTATGGTGGGACCCGCGGTGTAACTTAGTTGACGAACCCATGTCCTTTCTTCCCCGCCTAAGATAAGTCTAAACCCAATGGCTCCGTGTTGGCAGTATTGGAGGTCCTCTCCCTCGAGGTGAGGAAGCAGGCAGACCGCTCTGTCTGGCAGGGTGCTGCAGCTGATAGACAAACCACAGCAGCTGGTTGCCGACTGCAAAAATAAACTTTGTCCGGATCCTCGGGCCCGGCGTTCCCGTGGTGGACTGGAGAATCCCCTGGAGTATGGTCACTCCACGCCGGGGTTCTCCCTTGCTCTCTAGGGCCTTGACTCCGCTCGTCGGGCGCCCTCTTTCAGGACCTCCTCAAGACCCTCTTTCTCCTTCCCTCCGGATAAGCTTGAAACCATTCGGGTAACCCTTTCGCCTTGTTCCACACTCTTTCCAGCTATCCTGACTCCTCTCCTCCTCCTTCAACTAACCGCTCTCTCAGACATCCATTGTCTGACTATTCTTTCCTCTGACTGACCTCCTTTCTTCCCCCTAGAGGTGAATATATCTCTCTCCCGGGTAACCTCCCACCGCTTACCTAATGTGGGAGTGCAGGAATGGGTCCCACACACCAACTTCGGGTCCACTTGCAGCTGGGAAAATTACACCTCTTTTACCGGTGCAATACCCCTCTGTGACGCCTGACTACGTGGGGCGCCACATCTCCCTAACAGAACACCCTATCTTCATGACCTTCCCCAGAGAAGAGAGCCACGCACACTGAACTTTTAATGACACTGCCAGGGTCAATGAGCCAGGTCTCGACCCCTGTGACTCCTGTGAAGCCTCAAAGCCCGGTTCGGAGTATCCTAAGGCCCTGAAGGGGTGTGTTACAAACCAATTGGGACCAACTGAGCACCAAAATAGAATCAGGAAGCCCAAACCAGCCAGTGGGATCCGAGTGAGCACCAGAATAGGACCAGGAAGCCCAAACCAGTGGGGACCGAGTGAGCACCAGAATAGGACCAGGAAGACCAAACCAGTGGGGACTGAGTGAGCACCAGAATAGGACCAGGAAGCCCAAACCAGTGGGGACCGAGTGAGCACCAGAATAGGACCAGGAAGACCAAACCAGTGGGATCCGAGTGAGCACCAGAATAGGACCAGGAAGCCCAAACCAGTGGTGACTGAGTGAGCACCAGAATAGGGCCAGGAAGACCAAACCAGTGGGGACCGAGTGAGCACCAGAATAGGACCAGGAAGACCAAACCAGTGGGGACCGAGTGAGCACCAGAATAGGACCAGGAAGACCAAACCAGTGGGGACCGAGTGAGCACCAGAATAGGACCAGGAAGACCAAACCAGTGGGATCCGAGTGAGCACCAGAATAGGACCAGGAAGACCAAACCAGTGGTGACCGAGTGAGCACCAGAATAGGGCCAGGAAGACCAAACCAGTGGGGACCGAGTGAGCACCAGAATAGGACCAGGAAGACCAAACCAGTGGGGACCGAGTGAGCACCAGAATAGGACCAGGAAGACCAAACCAGTGGGGACCGAGTGAGCACCAGAATAGGACCAGGAAGACCAAACCAGTGGGATCCGAGTGAGCACCAGAATAGGACCAGGAAGACCAAACCAGTGGTGACCGAGTGAGCACCAGAATAGGACCAGGAAGCCCAAACCAGTGGTGACTGAGTGAGCACCAGAATAGGACCAGGAAGACCAAACCAGTGGGGACCGAGTGAGCACCAGAATAGGACCAGGAAGACCAAACCAGTGGGGACCGAGTGAGCACCAGAATAGGACCAGGAAGACCAAACCAGTGGGGATTGAGTGAGCACCAGAATAGGACCAGGAAGACCAAACCAGTGGGGACCGAGTGAGCACCAGAATAGGACCAGGAAGACCAAACCAATGGGATCCGAGAGAGCACCAGAAAAGAACCAGGAAGACCAAACCAGTGGGGATTGAGTGAGCACCAGAATAGGACCAGGAAGACCAAATCAGTGGGATCTGAGTGAGCACCAGAATAGGACCAGGAAGACCAAACCAGTGGGGATTGAGTGAGCACCAGAATAGGACCAGGAAGACCAAACCAGTGGGATCCGAGAGAGCACCAGAATAGGACCAGGAAGACCAAACCAGTGGGGACCGAGTGAGCACCAGAATAGGACCAGGAAGACCAAACCAGTGGGGTCTGAGTGAGCACCAGAATAGGACCAGGAAGACCAAACCAGTGGGATCCGAGAGAGCACCAGAAAAGAACCAGGAAGACCAAACCAGTGGGGACCGAGTGAGCACCAGAATAGGACCAGGAAGACCAAACCAGTGGTGGTCGAGTGAGCACGAGAAAAGGACCAGGAAGACCAAACCAGTGGGATCCGAGTGAGCACCAGAATAGGACCAAGAAGACCAAACCAGTGGGGACCGAGTGAGCACCAGAATAGGACCAGGAAGACCAAACCAGTGGGGACTGAGTGAGCACCAGAATAGGACCAGGAAGACCAAACCAGTGGTGGCCGAGAGAGCACGAGAAAAGGACCTGTTGTAATGTCCCAGGATTGGTATAACTTCTTTCATTGGTTTTAGCTCCTCCAGATGTGTTTGTAAATACATTGTATCTACCAGACATCTGCTTTATTAGGTATCAGGTTTTATTAATTAATGATAAGTTCCCTGTAGACCCGGAGTGCGCGGTGGAGAGTCTGGGCCTCAATAATCAGCACTGGGACCTCAGCGCAGAACGATTCTCTGGGGTCACTGGGATGAATATAAAGAGCTCCGGATCTCATCTCCGTGTGCTGGAGTCATCTGCTGTACAGGACACAACTCCATCACTATACATTAATATGTTTAGAAATATCCCAGCTTAATTATAACAATTTTATCTACAAATAGACGTGTAAATAATAATTGATGAAATATGTCTTTACATTGGATCCTACAGTATCGGCTATGAGAACCATCATGTGTTTTGTGCATCATTTCCTATTCAGTGTATAAAAGTCCTGAATCTACGAGTTGTGAACATGAGCATGAAAAAAGACATAATAACTGCACAGGACAATAAAGGTAAGGGTAAGGATTGTAAGTGCAGCTCTTGTGTGGAGCTATCGATGGAGCACAAGTAGCAGTTCCACCCTTTATCAGATACATAACACCACTGATATAAATGGCTCCCGTTAGTTGGTGCTCCTCGAGGCCGATCTTTCCATTGAGGTTGAGGTCATCGATGGAGGCTACCTCTGAAAGAAAGCGTGCGAGCTACTCTATCTGAAAGTGTGGAGCACCACGGGCTGGGGTACCCAACAGCTGGGCCAGTAGTCAGGATCACGGTGGCTGTGCCCAGTGTGGTGACCCTAGCTCACACTGAAAAATGGAGAAATAAAACAATAAGAAAATAATAAGTTTGTGATGTCAGTTGGGATTTTCAGCCTTTAGGTGGCTGACACTACAAATAACCCCTGGGAGATAGATAGAGTAGCAGTAAAGATGCTGAACCATTCCCAACTAGGGCTGACTCCCAGGGGATGATGAGGAAGATGTAGCAATGTTGGGTGCAGAGTGAAAGGACGCACACATAGTCAGTTTCATTGATTTTATGTTTTACTGAAGCTTCTTGCAGCCAATCCAAGGTTACAAGCACCACCAGGCTCGTGGTCCGGCCAGTCTGCGAAGAACTGCAGTCTGCTGTGCTGGGTGAGATATAGTGGCCTACCCACTGACTTGTCCTTGTTAAAGTTTCTAGGTGCCTTTGAGCTTTCCTGTACTACCTCTGATTGCTGTGGGTTACCTCCAGCCTTGTGAGTAGATGTATCTTTCAACAGTTCATTGGCCCTCTGTACTACTGTGCTCCGGAAGGTTCCACTTGGCACACCAATATTCCTTTTATTGAACAGCACCTGCGACTCCCGGTAATATTGGTCATTATGTCCCTTTGATGATCAGTGCCACCCGCAGAGTGAATATGTCAGTGCTCGTCAACCGAAGCAGATCTAGGTAGGGGAATAACATTCACAACTTTATAAAAGTCAAGACCGTAAAGACTCTTAGAACAGTGAATAGGAAACCCAAGAAATGAATACATAAGGTGTAATATATAACAAACAATGTTCTATGGAACCAAATTATGGAATATACAAGGTGCCCTCTTTCCAACTTGGGTGTCTCACACCCATTTGTTCAATGTAGAACATGTAAATATCGTATCACGAGAAACATGTAACAGGTCACTGGTGGGAATATGCTAAGAGAAGGTTCCATAGAAGCTTCCGATGATGGAATTTATGGTGTTTGTTTCACTAAAGTGTAAGACCATGAATCCATTGGGGAATCCTATTAGGCAACACTAAATATATAAAGGTGATTAACCTCTGACACGACTCATTACACATGGTTTCTTTTGGAAGAATACCCATTCATCATGTACTTTTCATATTTCATCTTCTTCAAATAAAAAAGGTTTAGTCCCATGTTCACCAGTTGAAAGATGTTGATTGCTCTCAGCGGGAGAAACAAAATAATAATCTTGTTGTTGTGACACCTTTTAATGGCAACAAAAATAAAAGAAATGATGTTACAAGGCGAGCTTTCGAGACGTCTCAGGTCTCTATGACAAAATATTAGAAGAAACACAAATGTATACATGCAGAACTAGAGGAGACGCAAGATATAATGAATGGACATTAGTTTTATAATGGCTTTTTATGTTGGGGAGACAGGACAACGGCTTAGAGTAAGGATGAGGTCTCATCGTCACACAATTACAGACAAAAAAAAAACATTTACCAGTAGCCAAACATTTTTGTGGTCGAGACATAACATTACAAATATGAAAGTTGCAATATTAAGAGGTCATTTCAAATCACAGAAACATCGAAGGGTCTGGGAATCCAAATTCATTAGAACTTTTCACTGTATCCAAAAAGGGATAAACTTATCTGACAGATTTATGGTTCAATATAACACTGAAGACACCAGGTTTACATATAAATTAGGGGCATAAAAACGTTGACATCACTAAGGCTGGCTGATTAAGGATCCTCTGCAGTCTGTTTTGTTTGTTTATTTATTTATTTAAATGTACATTCATTATACGTCTGCTCTGGTTGTCCATGTATATATTTGTGTTTCTTCTAATATTTTGTCATACCATGCCTGATAAAAAGACCTGAGACGTCTCGAAAGCTCGCCTTGTAACATCGCTTATTTTATTTCTGTTAGCCATTAAAAGGTATCACAACTACATGATTATAAGATTATTATCTTGTTTCTTTTTCTTCTTCACCCCTCTAGAGAACATTCTTCAATTTAACTTTAACCCCTTAAAAACCGAAGCCTCATTTTGCAATTCTGACCAGTGTCACTATATTGAGATAATAACTCTGGAGCTTCAACATATCCCAGTGATTCCAAGATCATTTTTCATGGCATATTGGACTTCATGTTAGTGGTGAGTTTAGGATGATATTTTCTGCATTCCATTGACCAAAGAGAGTGTTTACACGCATTGACAGTTCAAAACCATGACGGATATAGCCGTCATTGGTCATTAAGAAGTTAATGGTGCATCAAAAAGGTTGATTTAAAACAAAATGGAGGTGTTTGAACCAAAAAATTAGGGGATATGAGCTAAAGCAAAGTGTCATAGAGTCCAGTGTGAGAATTGACCCCAGAGAAGTTCTGTGAGTGTGATCCTAAACAATTACTTTTTAGACCTCAGGAAACTTTATTTTAACCCATTTTCGGCCTCTAAATGTAACGGCTGTATGTTCTGCCCTCGTCATATGTTTTATATCTCTCTGCTTTTCTCACCACAGACGTCTCAAACAGAACACAAGTTTCCGTGTTTATATTTTCTGGACTGACTGATAATAAGATTTTAGAATCTTTCCTCTTCACATTATTCATTGTCATCTACCTCGTCACCGTATTCGCAAACCTTGGCCTGGTGACTGTTGTTCGTAGATCCTCTTCTCTCCAGAACCCCATGTATTACTTCTTGAGTTACCTTTCCCTGGTGGACGTCTTCTATTCCTCTACTATAACTCCTAAGATGCTTTCAGACCTCATGTCCTTGAAGAAGACCATCTCCTTTGAAGGTTGTGCTCTTCAGTTCTTCTTCTATGCTGCTCTGGCCTCCATAGACTCCCTTCTACTCTCCACCATGTCCTATGACCGCTATGTTGCCATCTGCCACCCTCTCCATTATGTCTCCGTTATGACTAAGAGGAAATGTCTAAGTCTTGTTCTTCTTTCCTTCTCCATTGGCTTCTTACAGTCTTCCATACAGACCGGCTGCGCTTTCAGTCTTCACTTCTGTGGGCCCAACCTCATTGACCACTTCTACTGTGATGCTCCAGTGGTCCTCAGATTGTCCTGCTCGGATTCCTCCACCTGTGACATGGTGACTATCTGCATTGTCAGTGCTATGGGCATGGGTCCATTGGTGACTATCCTACTGTCATACCTCCTAATAACCTTCTCAATTTCACGCATGAGATCAGCAGACAGCAGGAGGAAAGCCTTCAGTACCTGCTCCTCACATCTCATCTGCATCTCTATCTTCTATGGAACCATATTTTTCACCTACCTACGTCCTCCTTCCCGTGTCTTTACCACCCAAGACAAGGTGGCGTCAGTCTTCTACACAGCAGTGACCCCAATGCTGAACCCCATTATATATAGTCTGAGGAACCAAGATGTGAAAAGGACCATCATAGCTTCAGTTCAGAAGGTGTTAATAATTTGTACACAAAGCATTCACTAATCTCAGGGAGACGAGTCCAAGAAAACACTGCGGACAGCCGGCTAAAGCGCTCAACACAGTGAATTCCTAGGCGCATTGCCCCCTGGGAATAAGAAATATGCAAATAGAGTCTGTGGAGCCTCGGTTAGGAGTCTCAAACACAGGACTACGACAGTAGTCTCACTATATTGCATGAGACACACCTATGGGAGTTATGTGGTTAGCCAGACCCTCCCAGCTCTTCCTGGCTAACCTGTAAAACCCAGCCGTTAATAGATTTGTGCAATAACAAGTCCCAGCAAAACACCCTGGACTTCACATCATAGCAAACCTCCACCTGTGTGGTACATACCGGCCATTTGCAATAAAGTATCTTATGAGATAGAGCCATCAAGACGCCTCTGGAATACATTAAAGACCAAATTAAAAGGAATGTGATGCATCTTGTCTGGGAAAATGCTCCAAGGCACTAAAAACCTATGTGTGATGGAAAGCATTTGGAGAAATATCATCCGACCTTGATGTTGGTGGACACTCAAGTCTTGTGCCAAAGAATAAGAAAGAGATTATTGCATCTTTATTATCAAGTGGACAAATGGGTTTACTATATTGGTGGAAGTCAATGGGAAATGTGAGCATTTCTCCAGAAGATCTGCCCCATTGATATCATGATGTCATCTTACAGTATGATGTCCCTACGATACCCCATGCAATGTATTATCTATATAAAGCCCCCCATGTAGTATGATGTCCCCACAACCCCCCCTAAACTGGATATCCCCACACAATAGGATGTCACCATGCAGTAAGATGTCCCCACAAGACCCTCCATATATTATGATGTCCCCACAAGGCCCTCCACATATTATGATGTCTCCACAAGCCCCCGATGCAGTATAATGTCCCCACAAGACCCCCATTTGGTATAATATCCTCACAAGCTCCACTTGTAATATGATGTCCCCCCCCACACTAGATGTCCCCACACAATAGGATGTCTTCCTATAGTATGATACTAAGGAAAGCGGCCCTCTGCTATGACAATTAAAACAGACATATTTCAGAAATGCAAAAATTGAGACACTTATCTTTATGAATACGCCATATCGATAACCCGCCCAGTCACCACATCGAGGTGTATCTCCTTCACCGGGTCCCTAACCTTCATTTTCAGCCTCTATCTGGGTTAAAAACCTCCTCAATTATAGGCAAACTAGAAAAAAACTGACACCAGAGAACAGTAACTTAACTGAAATGTTTCTGTATTCTAAATGTCATAGCAGAGGGCCGCTTCTCTTACTATTGGAATAATTGTGTTTGTCATTGTGTCGAGCCCCAGGCTCTGGGGTACTCGGGTACCAGGCTCGGTAGTTGTTCCACGGGGATGTCACAGGTGGCAGCGCCTGAGCCCGTGGCCTGAGTGACACTTCAATAAAGGGGTTATGTACAGGTGATAAGAGTTTGTTGTTGTCTCGTGACGCCACCTGTAGTACCTGGTGAGGGATCACCAGCGCCGCCACAGTCCTCTGGAGGTCGATGCTATTGTGGCAAGGGTAGTAAAGCTCCCTACAGGTGGAGCTGGTCCTCCGGGGCAGCATTCCTGTAAGCAAACAGGTTGAATTCTGCAGCACAAAGACAAGAAGGCTAAGTCACTCTCCAGGGTACTTTACTGTAAACAGTCATCAGCATACAAGTCCACAGTTCAGCAACAAAAGAAACAGGTAGCTCTACGGGTGGCTGCAAGTGGATGCCAGGTGGTGTGGTGGTACCCGTGGTATACCTTAGTTGATAAACCCGTGTCCTTTCTTCCCCGCCTAGGATGAGTCTATACCCAATGGCTCCTTGAAGGTAGACTTGGGGCTCCCCTCCCTCATGGTGAGGAAGCAGGCAGACCACTATGTCTGGCAGGGTGCCGCAGCTGGTGAACAGACCGCAGCAGCCAGTTGACGACTTCAGAGGTGGACACTGGCTGTTTCCTTGAGTCCGGCGTTCCCGTGGTGGACTGGGGAGTTCCCTGGAGTATGGTCGCTCCACACTGGGGTTCCCCCTTTCTCTCTAGGGCCCAGACTCCCGCATCAGGCATCCTCTCTCAGGATCCCCTCAGGATCCTCTCTCATCTTCCCTCCGGATCAGCGTAGAGCTGTCCAGTTAAACCTTCTGCCTCGCTCCACACCCCTCCTCGACTCCTATTCCAACTGCCTTCTCTGACTACTACTCTTTGCTCCCCCTAGAGGTGAATATATCTCCCTCCCGGATAACCTCCTACCTCTATTCTATTATGGGAGTGCAGGAATGGGTCCCACCCACCAGCCTAGAATCCACTTGCAGCTGGGGGAAATTTCACCACTTTTACGGGTGCAATACCCTACTGTGACGCCTGACCATGTGGGGCGCCACAGTTGCACCTGTGCACACTGACAGGATCGAGTGCTGCAGTTATTTCTGAATTGTAGTATGGGTTAACGCCTTCTGTTGTGCACCTTTCCCCACCCTGGGTCCGTTATACTAGTGTTCTCTGGCCCCATGTACTATGATGTCCTCCCAAGGACCCCATGCAGGGTGATATCCCCACAAGGCCCCCATGCAGTATAATGTCCCTACAAGGCCCCCATGCAGGATGATGTTCCCACAAGGCTCCCATACAGTATAATGTCCCTACAAGGACCCCATGCAGGGTGATGTCCCTACAAGGCAATCCAAGCAATATGGTGTCTCTACAAGGCCCCCAAGCAGTATGATGTCCCCACAAGCTCCCCATGCAGAATGATGTCCTCCCAAGGTCCTCATGCAGTATTATGTCTCTACAAGGCCCCCATACATCATGATGTACCCACAAGGCACTTCAAGGAATATGATGTTCTCACAAGCTCCCCATGCAGTATGATGTCCCCACAAGCTCCCCATGTAGTATGATGTCCTCCCAAGGCCCACATGCAGGATGATGTTCCCACAAGGCCCCGATGCAGTATGATGTCCCCACAAGCTCCCCATGCAGGATGATGTCCCCACAAGTTCCCCATGCAGGATGATATCCTCCCAAGGCCCCCATGCAGGATGATGTCCCTACAAGGCCCCCATGTAATATGATGTCCCCACAAGTTCCCCATGCAGGATGATATCCTCCCAAGCTCCCCTTGCAGGATGTTGTCCACACAAGTTCCCCATGCAGGATGATATCCTCCCAAGGCCCCCATGCAGGATGATGTCTCCACAAGCTCCCTATGTAGTATGATGTCCTCCCAAGGTCCTCATGCAGTATAATGTCTCTACAAGGCCCCCATACAGTATGATGTACCCACAAGGCACTTCAAGGAATATGATGTTCTCACAAGCTCCCCATGCAGTACGATGTCCCCACAAGTCCCCCATGTAGTATGATGTCCCCACAAGCTCCCCATGCAGGATGATGTCCCCACAAGTCCCCCATGCAGGATGATGTCCCCACAAGCTCCCCATGCAGGATGATGTCCCCACAAGTCCCCCATGCAGGATGATGTCCCCACAAGTCCCCCATGCAGGATGATGTCCCCACAAGTCCCCCATGCAGGATGATGTCCGTACAAGGCCCGCAAGCAGAATGATGTCCCCACTCTTGCCCCTTAGGGCACAGCATGACATTTTCACAATACCATATGACAATATGATAATACCACAGGCCCCCATAATGATAAGTCAGCCGTGTCTATCAATCACATCATGGGGAGCTGATAGGATCCGGTGCAAACACTTATAAACTCCGATGCCTGACTGACAGCGGCATTTAAATTGTCACCAGTCATGATCAGAACTCAGTGTCAGATGTGGCAGATAGACATAGCTCAGCTCCTGACCCCCTTCACACTCAGTCACCCCACAAAGAGGAATATCATTGTGTGTTAAGGAATAATATTGCGGCATCACACAGCTTTTCTACAACCCTGAATGGCACATCAGCCTTGTTATGTACTGGAACCCATCAGTGGGAGCTGTGATTGTATTGGTTTTTATCACCCAACTCTGTCAGATATATAGATTCATTATAACATGTTGTATTATATATTATGCAGAGACTAAATGCAAAGCACCTGTACTTACACCAAATGCAAAGGTCCTGTACTTACAGTGAGCGCAAAGATCCTGTACTTACACCAAATGCAAAGGTCCTGTACTTACAGTGAGTGCAAAGATCCTGTACTTACACCAAATGCAAAGGTCCTGTACTTACAGTGAGTGCAAAGATCCTGTACTTACACCAAATGCAAAGATCCTGTACTTACAGTGAGCGCAAAGATCCTGTACTTACACCAAATGCAAAGGTCCTGTACTTACAGTGAGTGCAAAGATCCTGTACTTACACCAAATGCAAAGGTCCTGTACTTACAGTGAGTGCAAAGATCCTGTACTTACACCAAATGCAAAGATCCTGTACTTACAGTGAGTGCAAAGATCCTGTACTTATACCAAATGCAAAGATCCTGTACTTACAGTGAGTGCAAAGCTCCTGTAGTTATGTGGCGCCCTGCCAGTACAGGTAGCCACAGAACCACCTCAATCATGGATGAATTTCCACAGTAGGTACCACATAAACCCAACACCTTCCACCCCAGACCTGTAGGGGAGTTTCACTTGCTGCCTTAAGCAATTAAGCAAGATCCCCTATAAATACCGGTGCTGGGGGCGGAGTTAGTCAGGCGGTGCAGTCGCTAGGAGAACTGTGAAGACGTCCTGGTGTGTCGGAGCTGCGCTAGGCCTGAGCCAAATGACCAGCCTAGCCAGAGTGAGGGCCTAAGAGTGAGGTTGAAGGCAAAGCAGAATGAGCGAAGTAACAGCAGAAAGCAACCCGGACACCGGAGTCCAGGTCTGCAGGAGAGCATCTAGCCCAGCAGAAACACCGGTTCACCGAGGAGACTCCAGTCTCCCGAAAACCTGTATAGCAACCAAGAAGGGAGCCAGGCACCGCAGGAGAAGTAATAGCAGTAGTCCACACAGAGGTTTCCCACCACACAATGCAGGTGACATAGACACAGAGGAGGCCAGGCCTAGCTTCACACAAGTCAGGGGCTTCACCAAGGGGAAAGAGACAATGAGGCCTTATACTCTCTCACTGTGGAGATCCAGAAGTGTTTCCCGACGACCGGAGTGTACCCTGGACCGTGCCTGCAATATCACCAGTAAAGGTACAGAAACAAATTCCAGTGTGTGTGTGTCCGTTTCTCCAACCTTGACCCTGTCCAGCTCAGAGACTATAGCAGTGGCCCGGCTTCCTGGTCTCCTCCCTGTGCAAATCCCTATCAACTCATCACAACCCCGGGAACTCTGCTCCACCTGTGGGGAGTTATACCATCCAGCTGCCCTTCCATCATCGCCCGAGGCCCACATCTGCTCTGGTGCCATCACCACAGGCGGCATCACGAGACATTTTTTTTTTATCCCTTTCATTTTTCCCCGATTTAGGGTTGGGTGGAGCCGAAACGGCCGTAGGGGTCAGAGGCACCACTGGCCTGTAAGCACTGAGCATGTAAGCACTTTACTTGGAGGTATTTGATATTGGGTGATTACACTGGGTATAGGTCTCAATATGCATGTTGCTATACAGCAATGTATATGCAACTAGGGTCTAAATGTGAATGGACATCTATGACCTTGTTTAGTCTATGTATTGAGACTTACTGCGTCAGTGTACGTCATATCCAAAAAGATTGTAATCTGGGCAGATTGTGCCTGGTTGGGTATTTCTGATAGATTGTAAAATTGCACATAGGTTACACCCATTAGGGTACTGATTGATCTATGTAAATGTATGAAATTTAGGAACTTTGAGTACTGCAGATATTCTTTTGTAACCTTGGCCAGCGTACAGGTGATACTGGAAGCCAGGGGACTGTATGAGTTGTCCTAGGCCAAGGGTATAGATGGAAAAAAGAAGATGCCCCAGGACAGACCCTTGAGGGACCCCAACAGAGAGAAGGTGGGATGAGGAGGAAGTGTGGGAGTGTTAAAGGCTAAATGTGCAGTTAGAAAGGTGTGAGGCAATCCTGGACAGGGCAAGGTCTTTGATGCCAAGGGAAGAAAGAATCTGTAGTAGAAGGGAGTGGTCAACTGTGTCAAAGGCAGAGGACAAGTCTAGAAGGAGGAGGATGTTAGCTCTGACTGTAAGTCGTTAGTAGTGTTGGTTAGGGCAGTTTCGGTGGAGTGGTGGGGCCGGAAGCTGGATTGTAGGTTGTCAAGGAGAGAGTTAGATGAGAGGTGGCAGGAAAGTTGAGCATGGTCATGTTGTTCAGGAAGTTTGGAAGCAAATGGGAGCAGCAATATGGGGCGGTAGCCTGTCATAACAGTCGGGTCAAGGTTTGGCTTATTGATGATGGGCGTGATGGTGGCATGTTTGAAAGCAGAGGGGAAGGTACCAGAAGTTAGCGATACCCATCAGCTGGTGTTGATAAAAGAGTTCATACTCTGCAAAGAATGTGTGCTGTGTAGATGCCATATGCTGTTCTGCTTTGCTTTGTAGCTTCATAGAGATTGCAATCTGACTGGAGTTGCTGTGCTTATCTCAGTCTCTGGGTGGAGAGGAGGGGGTTAAAGTCTAGGGCTGGCCAGGAGCAGGGCAAGGGAGGTGGCCCAGATAATCTTACCTTTAGATGTACTTCTGGGAAAAGGATCAGCCAGGGACCCCCAGAAAAAGAAAAATACTATTACTGTTAAAGATTTGAAATAATTGGGGGCCTCATTGATGCTTTCATATCAGGGCCCATTAGCTTCAAGTTACGCCACTGGTCTTCCGATTTATATCTGTTCTAATTAGTGTCTCAACAAAATACTCACCTGTCCCTCAAGGGTCTGTCCTGGGGCATCTTCTTTTTTTCATCTATATCCTTGGCCTAGGACAACTCATACGGTCCCATGGCTTCCAGAAAAAATTCCTATCAACTAAAATCCAAAAATCAGGATCTATATGTGATGGTTTACTAATCTCTCGATTTAAGGATTTTATTGGTGAACCATAAAGCAACATGTTATGAAACCTCGCTTTGGAAAACTCATCAAAATTCAACTTCCAAGTTGGGGACCTGAAGACTGGACTGAAGTCTACTGAAGAACATTGCAAAAAACAATTCTTGGAGCACTTAAAGGGGAAAAAGGGAAAGAACCATCAAGGAGAAGGCTTGTGACAGTGGCGGAGCTGGAGCCGTGTGGGCCCCGGTGCAGCTGGTTCCATCCCAGGTGAGGAGCGTGGGGGGAAGGTGCTAATGCGTAGCGAGTGTCAAGCTGCAGTCCCAGGTGAGGAGCGGGGGGTGAGGGGTGCTAGTGAGTATGGGCTGCCACCAGCTTCTCCAGCATGACCAGGGAGCAGAGAGGTGAGGGGGGCGGGATCAGCCGCGGGAAACAGGGAGCTTCCCGCAGCTGCATCTCTCCTCTGGTGCACTAACGCGGTCTCCGGGCCCCCCTGTAGGGAGGTGGTGGGGCCCCTACAGATGCCTTGGGGGGCCCCCTAGCCGGTCAGGGCCCTGGTGCAGCTGAACCAGCTGCACTGCCATAAGTCCGCCCCTGGCTTGTGATAATTATAGAAAAATTAGATGTTTGTATCTTCTTTTATATTTGACCCAAGCTACGTTCCGAAAACAGTAAAGTATCTCAATAATTCCCATTAGCACTGTAGTCTGCTCAGTCCATTCTAACTTTCCTTATAAGACCTGTGTATGTTCTGTATTCTTACCATCCAGGTAGAAGCTGTGGAGACTTGATGGTCACTGGGTGCTCTCATCTTTAGAAAGACCGCCCAGGCCCAGGGCTCATCCCACTGAACGCCTGTACTTCCTTCCTTTGAGCAGATCATACATAAACAACACAGGGTGAAGGTATCATGCTCCAGTAAGACTTTATTGGGTCACAGTCAACAGCATATAATACACTCCCAGCAAGGACACAAGTTGGAGCATGTGACAAAGTCTCACCCTTCCGCTGGCTACACTAGGGATCCAAACCAACCAAGCTCATCAAGCTATTTTGCCCAGTGACTGGATTTCCCCAACTTGGGTTCTCCAAATGAATTTGTGGTCTCAGTGTCGGGCAGAAGAATCGTTCCATAATTTCCCAGCTGGATCCATGGCCCCCCAGCCTGAAGACCTGTAAAATCATTTGCGGGCCCTTTTTATATCCCTCTGCTCCCATTTGAGGGCATTGTGTTCCACAGGATTGTCGGAAGATAATCATGTCTGTTCCCTCATTCTATGCTAGTTCAATTGTCCTCCAGATGATGCAATTTGCAATCAGGAGGCTTCCACAATTTAGCATACAAAAAGGGCACTGGACATTCCCGCATGAAACAATGGCGGCCTATGTCATTTGACCCGCTGAACAAAAGAACAATATGTCTGGCATTAAGAACAGTTCACCCAGCGCAAGTGGCCAAACTCTTCTCATGGATGCTTATTTCAGTGGCGGACCTTGAACCTTGAGCCTGGCGGGCCCTGGTGCAGCAGCTGCTGGTGAGGAACGGGATGGGGGGGTGCTAGCAGATGTCGGCGAGGGGGCGGGGGGGTATGTGGTAGCAGATATAGCAGCCTTTGGGTACTAGCAGATGTCGTCGGGGGGGATGCTGTAGGTGATGCGGCTCCTACCTGCGCCGAGCAGTGCATTGCTGTCCTGGGAGCCGGGACGGCAAAGGAGAGATGGGGCGGGATCACCCAAGGGAAGCAGGAAGCTTCCCTCAGTTAACCCCCTCTCCTCTGACACAGGGTTACGGGGGTTGGCTGGGGGCCCACCCTGCAGGCTTGAGGGGCCCCCTAGCCGGTCGGGGCCCTGGTGCAGCTGAACCAGCTGCACCACGGTAGGTCCGCCCCTGGCTTAGTTGTCACAGTGGCTTTTTTGCTTTTTACTTTCTTCAAGGCTGGTCGACCATGAACCACATCCAACATCTTGAAGGAACCTTTCTGGCCAACACACTTGATCCCGAGAATGGCTCTTTTGATGACTGCCTTCACTTCTTGGTTCCTCAGGCTGTAGATAAGTGGATTTAGCATTGGTGCGATCACCGAGTAAAATATGGAAGCCACCTTATCTTTTTCATTAAAGACATCAGAAGAAGGACGTAAGTAGGTACAGAAGACGGAGACATAGAAGACAGAGGCACAGATGAGGTGTGAGGAGCAGGTACTGAAGGCCTTTCTTCTGCCTTTTGTAGATTTGATCTTCAGAATAGAGAAAAGTATTAAAATGTAGGAGACCAAGATGGTGGTTAAGGAGGTTATGCTATAAGAACCTATAAACAAAAGAGTCAGCATTTCACAGGAGGTGACATCGGAGCAGGACAGCCTGAACAACGGAAGAACGTCACAGTAGAAATGGTCGATGACGTTGGAGCCGCAGAATTGAAGTCCAAATATACATTTAATCTGGATAGCTGACTGCAAGATACCAAGGATGAAGGCAACGAGGACAAGGCACAAGCATTTCTTCTTGGTCATTAGGGTGACATAATGGAGAGGATGGCAGATAGCAACATAGCGGTCATAGGACATATTCGACAGGAGAAGGACGTCTGTACCGGCAAGCGTGGCAAAGACGAAGAATTGAAGCGCACAGCCGTAAAACGAGATGACCTTCCTCAAGGTTAGAAGGTCGGATATCAACTTTGGAACTACAGTTGAAGAGTAGATAAGGTCCACCAGAGAAAGGTAACTCAAGAAGTAATACATCGGAGTGTGGAGGGCAGATGTCTTATAGACAATGCCAATCAAGCCGACATTACCGACCACAGTGGCAATGTAAACTAGAAGGAAGAACGTGAAGAGAAAGAAGGCAAGAGTGGTATCATTCGTCAGTCCAGAGAATACAAATACTCGCGCTTGGGTCTTGTTCCCATTGACCATGTTCATCTCTTCTCTCTGTTGGTGAAATAAACCTTGTCAGCACATGATAATAACTTGCCTCAGTCTTCACATCTTTGGATATTCTGACATTTCTTCCAAAAAACAAGATATCAAGTATTTACTCCACTTTACTTCACCCTTTCTTTGCTCTGCTGGCCAAAACTGGTGAGTGTATGACCCAATAATGACCAGTGTCAAGGGTTACTATTAGGAGAATGTCATGGGTGGCGATAACAAATGAAGGGGTGTGGAAGCAGGATGGCAGCGACAGGCTAAAGGTGAGAAGGGGAACTAGCCTGACGTCCTTAGCTGACCCTGTTCCTAGAAGTACTTGTAAAAGTGCGGATGACTGGGCCGCCACCTTTGCCCTGCTCCTTACCAGCCCTAGGCTAAAACCCACTCATCTCTACCTAGAGATCAGGATAGTCAAAGAAACTTCACCCAGGGATTGGGATAGGAAAAGCAACTCCAAGGAAAGACAGATTGTGAAATTTCCAGCAGAAACTGTACACAACATAAAACAGCTCACAGGTCAAAGAGTGAACAAACTCTTTCAGTGACACCAGCTGAAGGGTAATGGGAGTATTTAAAGGCTGGGGGAGTGGACAACCGCGTCACCTAATACATACAGGAGCAGCTTACCTGGAGAGACAGCTAATACTGCTACAGCTACTGATATCAACCCTTAAGGTACCAACAGAAATCAACACAGTTTAACTACTGCAGAGCAGACTTCACATGACAGAGGATAGCCAACGTTGTAAATGACCCATTAAATACGAATGCTACATAGTTCATGGCAATCCTCCATGTCCCAGATTCAAACCTCTTTGGGCCTTTTAAGTTTCTAACCAGACCTTCAGTATCTTCAGCTCCCATATAATCTCACTTTCTCTTTTCTACATATACCAACACATTATTAGTTTTTAATATGATCTGTATGAAAAACCTATCTCTTTCTGTCGAGCCCCAGGCTGTGGGGTACTCGGGTATCAGGCTCCAAGGGGTTAACTGTGTCACGGGGAGTGGTGACCGCGCCTGATCCCGTGTCCTAGGGGACTTCTTTTGATAAAGGGGTATTTATAGGGAATGCTATTTACAAAATGTCATGACGCCACCTGTAGTTTCTGGTGTGGTGCCACCAGCGCCGCCACAGTCCTCCGGAGGTAGATGGTGATGCAGCGAGTTGGCAAAGTCCTCTACAGGTAGGGCTTGACCTCCGAGGCAGGGTAGTGTGATGGGGTAGCTTGTAGTGGAGCTGTAGATGGGATAGGGAGTGTTGGAGCAGTCTATGAGGGGCACCAGGGTGGAGAGGAATGACACACACACTGCAAAAGTCTCTTTTACCTTTTACTGATGGTACGCAGGTAAAGACGTCCAAGGCACTGACAGGTGATCAGGTTGCACAGTGGGTCCCTACAGCAAGTGGGTATAAGGCCTCCTCTGTCTCTCTGTGGTGATTGAAACCCAGTCTGCATGCAGCCTGACTTGCCTCCTATCTCTTCCTGACTCTGGTGACTGTCTCTCCTCCTGTGCGGTCTCCGGGTTACCCTCTCTGATCACTGCGGTGGTGCACTGCTGTGTCTGGCTCCCTCTCTTGACCCACAGGGGGACCGGGTGACTGAAATCTCCACGGTGTGACGGGGTTTTCTGTGGTCCTGGAGTATCCCACAAGTGCGGATCCCCGACGTCCGGTACATCTTTGGGCGAACTTTCACTAGTTCCTCGCTTCCCTGTCAGCTCACTGCTCCTTCCCTTCTGTCCCCACTTAGGTTTGTGGGACGTAGAAGGGCCACTCCGGGTCACTGGCTCGGGCCTAACCGCGGCACCGACCACCATGACATCTTCGCAGTTCTCCTAGAGTCTGCACACTCTAACTAACTCCGCCCCAGCAGCAGTATTTATAGGGGATCTCACCTAAAGGTGGTGAGTAGAGCTCCCCCTACTATGCCGGGGTGGAAGGTGTTGCATGTATTAGGTACCTGCTGTGGAAACCCAACTGCGCATTAGAGAAGTCTGTGACTACCTGCGTGAGCAGGGCGCCACATTTCCTACCAGCTTCAAAACCCAACGACTCATGTCTTGACTGTCTTTCCAACTTCAGGTTCTCCCTCTTAGAACTTAATATGAACTAAATGTCATGTGTAGCCTGTGCTGCAGTCTTCTTGACCAGCTCTGCAGTGATTAAATGTGTTTATTCCTGTTGGCGCCTTCAGGGTTAATGTCAGCTTAGTTGCTATCCATGGCATTAGTTGTCTGTGGCTCTGCTGTGTGTGCCAGATAACGCTGTTACCACTCTGCTAGTCTTTAAATATCCCCATTACCCTTCAGGTGGTGTCATTGAAAGAGTTTAGTCTCTACTCTGACCTTGAGCTGTGTGGACGCAGAGCTGTTGTGCAGAAGCTTTCCTGAAGCTAACCTTGGTGTGAGCTATCGTGTGAGTTACTGTTCCTTTCCCTGGGTGGAGGTGAGGAGGTGTTAGCCCAAGGCTGGACAAGAGCAGGGCCAGGTTGGTGGCCCAGACATCTCCACCTTTAGGGGTAATTCAGGGTCAGCTAGGGAACCCCAGTCTACAGGCTCACACTAGTGTTTCTGATTCTCTCAGCCCATCTCTGCCTTCCTGCTACTACTCCACTCGTGCACTATTATCACCCTGTGACACTTGTCAATCACAGTCCACTCTTTTTCAAGACACATAAATAACACCTTTATGAACCACTGGAACCAAGGGACTCTAACGTAGATTGGGTTATCAACCTGCAATGTGATGGACCTACTTTAGATTGGCACCAGTAGAGATGTGTCCTCCTCCCAGTTCATATTCATTCTTATCCATGACCCACTTGAATGCCATCCTGGCCATGGCACATAAGAAAAAAATATTCCCAAGATCAACTGCACTGTGCGGTAAGGGACGGGTTCCTTCAAAACAAAGAATATTAACAAAATGCAAAGTGAATGAACAAAAGAGAAATCCTAATCAATGTTTGGTGCCAGCCGTTTCCTATGCAAGCTCCGAGATACAATTGAGAACAGTTTGGGATCTTGTAGGGTTATAGCCGGGTGCACGACAAAGCAATGACACCAAACAGGTGATAATGATAATAATTCTCATCTGTAGCTTGAAATAAAAGGATTAACTGAAACAGAAACAGTCGTGTTGGCGGCTTAAAATTAGGTGAGGAACAGTCAAATGTCTACAAAGCTGAAGTCATGGAAGAATAGGGGCACAAACCTCACAGACAACATGGAAAACAGGTCTAACGACTCATCTATGCATGAGAACAGGAACTGGACAGGAGTAGAGAAGGGTGATGGCAGGTTCTCTGATGTAAAGAATGAAAATGTGAAATACTTGGCTGTAACAGAAGCCAGTTTGTTCCTTGAGGGCTGGACTCTGCTACCATAATGAGAGTCAACAGGAAGGGTGAAGCACGTTTGGGGTGGAATTTCAGAAAACAGAGTTAGGGATTCGGTCAGGATTAATGGTGTCCTCAATGCTGATAAATACAGACAGATACTTATCTATAGTGAGATACCACCAGGGAGATACCATCTGTTCCAATTATATTCCACAGCTGGACAAAAACCCCAAACATCCAGCTAATGTCATTAAGAACGAAGAGTCCTGGAGATGATGATCCGGCCCTATGGAGCCCTGATCTCACATCGTCCCATCTCTATGGGATCAAAGGATCTGGGGTCAGTTCTTCAAGATGTTTGGGTCAACTGTTAACGTGACCAAGAAGTCAACTGTTATAAAGGCAAAGGTCACTAAATATTGATGATCTTTTGCACAATCACTTTGAATTTTATTAATTGATAATTAATAAATTGATAATCATTTTTTAAGCAGCACTAAATTATTTTTTTATTGCACTGCTTGAATTGTAAGTCCCCTGACCTCTGTCTTATACTCACCATCCGGTGGCTATATCTGCTCTCGTCACTGCTCCAGTCAGTCTCCTGTGATTTGTGACTGGCCAGTGTTTTATGGAGCTCACTGGAAGTAACATCTCAATACAAGTCTATGAGAGCCTCGTTCTGGTCTCATAGAGTTGCGTTGAGAACTAATGACGTTACTTCTGATTTCCGGCCAGTCAGACGTTACCGGCACAAGGTATCACCAAAGTTTCATCAGAAATCACAGTTCAGTATCTGTGTATGTATAGAGATATGCAGTATATTGGGGTACGAGGAGAGTGGAGAGAGGGAACTACTGAGTGAAAGGATCAGATTCTGAGGAATAATGGTAATAAAGTCAATTTATTAAATATTCTCATGTTATTAAATGAGGGATGTACAAGGATGTTAGAAATTATCGTAAATGTCTGTGGTAGTACATTACAGAAAACTTGTGCAGCACGAGAAAGATTTTGCATAGTGAAGAAGGAGGATCAAACTATTGATAATATAATTCTTAGTGGATAAGCATACTAGATGGGCTCGGGTGGGGTAGTAGACGTAGATGAAGAGGGAATGTAGGGCCGATGCAGCACTGTCGAAAGTACGTGTAGGGTGAAAAAGAGAGAAAGCGTGGTGTACCCCTGTGGTGAGGATGGGTAGGTGATAGAGATAAGAAGGACATATAGGGGGATGCAGAACTGTGGAGAAAACGGGTAGGTGATAGACAGAGATGAGGATTAAATGTAGGGCAGTGCAGAACTATGGAGAGGATGGTTAGGTGATAGATATGAGGAAGGAGAAGTACGTGGTGCAGAACTGTGGAGAGTATGGATAGGTGATAGACAGAGATAAGGAGGACATGTAGGGGGATGCAGAACTTTGAATAGGATGGGTTGGTGATAGTTGTGAGGAGGAGATGTCGGGTGGGGCAGAACTGTGGAGAAGATAGGTAGGTGAAAGACAGAGATGAGGAGCTATAGGGAGGTGCAGAACTGGAGAGGATGAGTAGGTGATAGCGTTGAGGAGATGTAGGGTAGGGAAGAACTGTGGGGAGGATGAGTAGGTAATAGAGATTAGGAGAAGATGTAAGGAGGTGCAGAACTGTGAAGAGGACGGTAGATGATAGAAGAGATGAGGAGGAAATGTAGAAAGGTGCAGAACTGTAGAAAGGACTGGTAGGGTAATAGAGAGGAGGAGGAGATATAGGGTGGTGCAGAACTGTGGAGAGGATAGGTAGGTGATATAGATGAGGAAATGTAGGGAGGTGCAGAACTGTGGAGGGGACTGGTAGGTGACAGAAAGAGATGAGGAGGGGATGTAGGGAGGTGCAGAACTGTGGAGAGGACCGGTAGGTAATATACATAAATAAAGAGATGTAGGGTAGTGCAGTACTGTGGAGAGGACGAGTAGGTGATAGTTAGAGATGTAGGGAGGTGCAGAACTGTGGAAAGGACAGGAATGGTGATAGACATAGATGAGGATGAGATGATTGTGGAGCAGCAGTGTGGAGAGGACGGGTAGGTGGTAGACAGAGATGAGGAGGAGATGTAGGGTGGTGCAGAACTGTGGAGAGGACAGGAATTTTGATAGACAGAGATGAGGAGGAGATGTAATGAGGTGCAGTACTGTGGAGAAGATGGGTAGATAATAGATGGAAATAAGGAGATGATTTAGGGCGGTGCAGATCTGTGGAGAGGACGGGTAAGTGATAGACAGATATAAGGGAAGAGATGTAGGGAGTGCAGCACTGTGGAGAGAATGTGTAGATGACAGACAGAGATGAGGAGGAGATGTAGGGAGCTGCCGAACTGTGGAGAGGACGGGTGGATGATGGACATAGATGAGGAGGAGATGAAGGGTGGTGCAGAACTGTGGAGAGGACAGGTAGGTGATAGACAGAGATGAGGAGGAGATGTAGGGAGGTGCAGAACTGTGGAGAGGATGGGTGGATGATGGACATAGATGAGGAGGAGATGTAGGGTGGTGCAGAACTGTGGAGAGGACGGGTGGATGATGGACATAGATGAGGAGGAGATGTAGAACAGGTAGGTGATGGAGATTGGGAGGATATTTAGATCAGTGCAGCACTGTGTAGGGGACAGGTAGGTGATAGACTGTGTACAAGACATCATTAGGTGACGATGTAGAGCCCGGTGTTAGAAAGCTGGGGGTGTCCTAGGTCAGGGGTCTACTGTAGGACAATGACCCCAAACATCAAGAAGCCCCAGAAATGGAGGAAACAAATCGCTGGAGAGATCAGAAGTGTGAGCAATGACTGGATCTAAATCCCATTGATCCCCTGTGGAGAGATCTGAAGTGTCAGCAATGACTGGATCTAAATCCCATTGATCCCCTGTGGAGAGATCTGAAAATTGGGAGAAGACGAGAGACCGGGAGCAGATTATAAAGAAGAGGAGACACTGCAGGAGGAGGAGAATCTTGTGGAGGTTATAGAGGAGACTGACTGCAGGATTTATTACACAGGGGAAACTAATACTAAGATGAGGGGAGACACTTATATCCGGCCCATGTGTGAGGTTTGTGTGAAATTTGGTCTTATTTGCCTTTTTTCAGTTTTTTTTCGGTTGTTCCAGTACACATAAAGGAAATAATCGTGTATAACAAAACTTGTGTAATTATGATAATATTCTGGAGAAATACTTCATTTTCTGGAAAAATTTCAAGGAGGCCAACACTTTAGACCATGGATGTATCTATTCATAGAAAAGTAACGCGCAGTCCGGCCTCCATTAAAATGTATTATGGAAACCCATATCTTAGTTAAGATCCATACATACACTTCATATGATGAAAGAGGTTAGGTTTAGCCCAGTTCTTGCATTGGAACGTGACTGTCACATCCCCAGACTCTGCTCCTGAAACGTCTGCTTCTTCCACTAGGCACCACTCTGTTCACTCCAAAGGTTTGGCTGGTGATGTAGTAGTCTGACTTGTGGATGTGTTGTATGGCTGCCCAGCTGCGGTCATTAACTCTGAAGGTGAGGCTGGTGATGTAGTAGTCTGACTTGTGGATGTGTTGTATGGCTGCCCAGCTGCGGTCATTAACTCTGAAGGTGAGGCTGGTGATGTAGTAGTCTGACTTGTGGATGTGTTGTATGGCTGCCCAGCTGCGGTCATTAACTCTGAAGGTGAGGCTGGTGATGTAGTAGTCTGACTTGTGGATGTGTTGTATGGCTGCCCAGCTGCGGTCATTAACTCTGAAGGTGAGGCTGGTGATGTAGTAGTCTGACTTGTGGATGTGTTGTATGGCTGCCCAGCTGCGGTCATTAACTCTGAAGGTGAGGCTGGTGATGTAGTAGACTGACTTGTGGATGTGTTGTATGGCTGCCCAGCTGCGGTCATTAACTCTGAAGGTGAGGCTGGTGATGTAGTAGTCTGACTTGTGGATGTGTTGTATGGCTGCCCAGCTGCGGTCATTAACTCTGAAGGTGGGGCTGGTGATGTAGTAGTCTGACTTGTGGATGTGTTGTATGGCTGCCCAGCTGCGGTCATTAACTCTGAAGGTGAGGCTGGTGATGTAGTAGACTGACTTGTGGATGTGTTGTATGGCTGCCCAGCTGCGGTCATTAACTCTGAAGGTGAGGCTGGTGATGTAGTAGTCTGACTTGTGGATGTGTTGTATGGCTGCCCAGCTGCGGTCATTAACTCTGAAGGTGGGGCTGGTGATGTAGTAGTCTGACTTGTGGATGTGTTGTATGGCTGCCCAGCTGCGGTCATTAACTCTGAAGGTGAGGCTGGTGATGTAGTAGTCTGACTTGTGGATGTGTTGTATGGCTGCCCAGCTGCGGTCATTAACTCTGAAGGTGAGGCTGGTGATGTAGTAGTCTGACTTGTGGATGTGTTGTATGGCTGCCCAGCTGCGGTCATTAACTCTGAAGGTGAGGCTGGTGATGTAGTAGACTGACTTGTGGATGTGTTGTATGGCTGCCCAGCTGCAGTCATTAACTCTGAAGGTTTAGCTGGTGATGTAGTAGACTGACTTGTGGATGTGTTGTATGGCTGCCCAGCTGCGGTCATTAACTCTGAAGGTGAGACTGGTGATGTAGTAGTCTGACTTGTGGATGTGTTGTAGGTGGGGCTGGTGATGTAGTAGACTGACTTGTGGATGTGTTGTATGGCTGCCCAGCTGCAGTCATTAGCTCTGAAGGTGCGGCTGGTGATGTAGTAGTCTGACTTGTGGATGTGTTGTAGGTGGAGCTGGTGATGTAGTAGTCTTACTTGTGGATGTGTTGTAGGTGGGGCTGGTGATGTAGTAGTCTGACTTGTGGATGTGTTGTAGGTGGAGCTGGTGATGTAGTAGTCTGACTTGTGGATGTGTTGTAGGTGGGGCTGGTGATGTAGTAGTCTGACTTGTGGATGTGTTGTAGGTGGGGCTGGTGATGTAGTAGTCTGACTTGTGGATGTGTTGTATGGCTGCCCAGCTGCGGTCATTAACTCTGATTTCAGCCAATTAGGACATACTGTGGTGTAATTGAATCCTCAGTGTGATCCTGCTCGGTGCCGGATATATTCCCTGGTTCACTCGGTATTCCTGCTTTGTATTATTGATTTTCCTGTTTGATTTTATACTATTCTCCAGGCTAACGATTTTGTTCTTTTATGACCCTGCTTGGTGACTTTTCTATTCCTTGACTGCAACCCATCTATAAAGTAAAGCCAGATCCCTGTATTGGGGTTAAAGGTCGTCTGGGTATCTCAGGGTTCTGCCTTATGGTGCAATTTGCAGGATTCCCCTTTTTACCTTAAAATTGGATGGGCATTACACTAAACATGCAGATGCTGTACACAGTGTCCACTGACTGTTCTAAACTCTATGGTTGTGTCGTCATATATTGGTCATGAGTTTATTTGTTCATATCGGATACTTTCTTAACTCCTTAATTCACTTCCAGGGATTCTACAGACTCACATTAACATCCCTGAGACTGTTCCATGCCTGGGCACACATAGTTACAATGACCATTTTTACTTCATGGTTCCTCAGACTGTAGATGAGAGGATTCAGCATGGGTGTGATGATTGAGTAAAACACGGAGGCCACCTTATCTTGTTTCTCAAAGTTCTCGGAAGGAGGACGTAGATAAGTGAGGAACACGGACACATAGAAGATGGAGGCACAGATGACGTGTGAGGAGCAGGTGCTGAACGCCTTCTGTCTACCCTTGGTGGATTTTATTTGGAGAATGGCCACCAGGATATAGATGTATGACACCAGTATAGTCGTCAATGAACCTACGCTATAAGATCCTACAAAGGAAAACATGATTATCTCACAGGTGAAGGTCTTGGAGCAGGAGAGCTTGAGCACCGCCGGCATGTCACAGAAGAAGTGGTCAATAAGGTTGGGACCGCAATATTGAAGACTAAATACACAAGTAGCCTGTACTGAACATGGCAACAAGCCAAAAGAGAAAGAAAACAGACCTAAAAGCATGCATTTCTTCTTGGTGATTATGGACACATAGTTGAGAGGGTGGCAGATGGCAACATAACGATCATAAGACATACTGGACAGGAGAAGAACCTCAGTAGCTGCAAATGTAGCAAATAAGAAATACTGAAGAGCACAACCATAGAAAGTGATGACCTTCCTAAAAGAGACCAGGTCAGTAATCAGCTTAGGAGTCACCGATGAGGAGTAGAAGAGGTCCACCATCGAGAGGTAACTGAGGAAGTAATACATCGGGGTGTGCAGGGTGGACGTCTTATGAACAATGGTGACCAACCCAACGTTACCCACCACAGTTATAAAGTAAACCAGGAGGAAGAATATGAAAAGGAAAGCGGCGACAGCTGGATCACGAGTCAGTCCGGAAAACTCAAACATGGTCACTTGGGTCTTGTTCATTTCATTCATATCAAAAATGTCTCTGTTAGGATGAAATCAATGACGTTAATAACCAAGAGTATAGGACTGTCCAACATGAATGTGACAGGTCACCATATAGGTGCAAACCCTGATGCACCAGTCTACACAATGGTATCCAGTGAATTAAACAGCTTGTCGCAGGCAGAAGTCTTACTAGGACCTCAAGAACCCAGTGTATAATTGGTTACCAGGGTTGGGGGTTTGTTATTTCTAAACACTTTACAGCTAGACCTCTTCTCGTAAGGTGAGAGACTGGTTAATTATTTCATTTGAATGACTCCAAAGTTGAAGAAATCATTAAGCGGTAATGGCGGGTTTACACGTCACGATATCGGCGTCCAACTCCGACCCAACTCCGACCAAAAGTCACGTGGTTCGGGAGTTGGACCCAATATCGTTCGCGCGTTGTACGGTTTGAACGTACAATGCGATGCTGGAACGATGCCAAAACGATATCGGGGTTGAATGAGCGTGCTATTCAACCGCCCGATATCGGATGCCGGTTGTAGCCGCATCGTCCCGTGTGACAGCCCAACTACAATGTGTACGCTGACGTCACCCTTTCACTCCCATGTTAACTGGTCGTTCCTGGGTTGGTGGGTGTACACATCGTCGGGACGTTGTATCCCGATATCGGGCTGTCTAAACCGGCGATGCAATAGCGGGAAAAGCGCGCTCCCGCGTCGTTGACTCCGATATCGGCCCGATATCGGGACAGGTAAACCCACCATCAGACTGCTGTGATCTAGCCAATAGTGAGATCTTATAGCCTGGACCCCACCGATGAAAACTTCTGATGTGTTAAAGGGAACCTGACCCCTCATAATCACCCCCAAGCCTCTGAATACCTGTCCCTGCACCCCCACAAATCATTTCCAACGTTGCTCTTGTGTTGGAAATGCTCCCTATAAAAGATGAAATCTAGCCTTTCCTACCTACTGAACATGCGACTTCTGCTCCCTGAATAAGTCTCACTCCTCGCTCCTAAGCCGCTCATTATCACGCCCCGATGGGGGTGATAAGAAATCCAAGTCCTCCTCGCCCTGCTTTATGGGTGTATCAGCTGGTATGACGCAAATAGCATCATATCCAGGACAGGATGATGTCGTACGCATTGCGCATGCACGGATTCTGCTGTACGGCGCTCCCCACCA
Organism: Allobates femoralis; assembly: GCA_033576535.1. Lineage (NCBI taxonomy): Eukaryota > Metazoa > Chordata > Amphibia > Anura > Aromobatidae > Allobates > Allobates femoralis. The sequence goes on from JARQOC010000004.1 coordinate 3,264,346, forward strand.
TAAAGCGAAACCCGTAAAGGTAAAGGTGCAAGCAAAAAATCAGAAAAAAGAGAATTGCTGCAACACTAATCATAATATGAGTGTGAATAAGCTATTATGTGATGCCAGTCCTTTACTTTTATATGTAATGTATTACTTATTTTGGACTGTGCACCCTTTCCCCGCCCGGTAGCTACACCTGTCCCTCCATTTTACCGTAGCCCTGGTCCTGGGACATACCATCCCAGCTGGTTTTAATTGCATTCCTAGGCATATAACCCACTCAAGCAATAGTACACACAATCAGTGTCAGAGTAGGACCCGGTATAATGAGAGCACTTTGGCGTAGTTACTGGGCTCTTCGCAGTGGCGCCAGTGTTGAAGCTAAGTCTCTCACTTCTTTTCTCCTAGTGCAGTATTTACTGTGTTCCTTTACCACATACATTTTTAGCTGTACACATTTGCCCTTCTATTAGAGAAGAACGACTCAGTAGCTGTGATCCCGAATCAGAGAAATGAGACGATCCACTGCAGAGACCGATCGAACAAAAGACATTCTACGTAGAGGGTGACCAAAAAACCTAACAGGCGCCACTGCGAAGAGCCCAGTAACTACGCCAAAGTGCCTACATACAAAAAACCCATTAGATAGTAAGGTAGGTTGTGATGGAACTAGTGTAAATGTTGATAGTGGTGATGCTTTGTAGTGAATGGTGACTCTTTTGCCAATAACTGTGATTGTAGAGAAGGCAAATATGATAACAATGCTTGTTATGAGAATGAAGATGATATTGACAGTGGTCATAGTGAGATTGAAAATACAGATAATGTCAGTAGTTATAGTGGGGATAAAGATGGAGATGATGGCAATGGGTTATGGTGAGGATGAAGATGATAATAACAATGACTGTGGTGAGGATGAAGATGATAATAACAATGACTGTGGTGAGGATGAAGATGATAATAACAATGGCTGTGGTGAGGATGAAGATGCAGATGATGGCAGTGGTTGCAATAAGGATGAAGATGATGATGACAAGGACTGTGGTGAGGATGAAGATGATAATGACAATAGTTGAGGGGAGGATGAAGATGCAGATGATGGCAGTGGTTGTGGTGAGGATGAAGATGCAGATGAGGGCAGTGGTTGTGGTGAGGATGAAGATGGTGATGATGACAATAGCTGGATGAGGATAAAGATGAAGATGATGACAGTGGTTGTGGTGAGGAAAAAGCTGGAAATGATGACAATGATTGTGGGGAGGATGAAGATGATGATGATGAATGGTTGTGGTGACAATGAAAATGGTGATGACAGAAGTGAGGATAAAGATGATGATGAGTATGATTGTTGTGAGGATAAAGTTATTGATAGCAGTGACTTAGGTGAGGATGAACCTGGTGATGATGCCAGTGATTGTAATGAGGATGAAGATGAAAATGATGTGGTGAGGATGAAGATGGTATTGACGTTGGGTAACAATGCCGATAATGGAGGTGGTATCATTAATAATGTTAATAGTGGTGATAAAATTGGAGATAATGATAACTACAGTGGTAATAATGAGGTTGATAATGGTGGTGATAACCATGGTGATGATGAGGATGAAGATGGTCATGTTGATGTTGTGGATGATAATGGTTACAATGATGAGGTTGATAATGGGGGTGATAACCATGGTGGTGATGAGGATGAAGATGGTAATGTTGATGTTGTGGATGATAATGGTTACAATGATGAGGTTGATGATGGTGGTGAAAACCATGGTGGTGATGAGGATGAAGATGGTAATGTTGATGTTGGGGATGATAATGGTTACAATGATGAGGTTGATAATGGTGGTAATAACCATGGTGGTGATGAGGATGAAGATGGTAATGTTGATGTTGTGGATGATAATGGTTACAATGATGAGGTTGATAATGGTGGTGATAGCCATGGTGGTGATGAGGATGAAGATGGTAATGTTGATGTTGTGGATGATAATGGTTACAATGATGAGGTTGATAATGTTGGTGATAACCATGGTGGTGATGAGGATGAAGATGGTAATGTTGATCTGGTGGATGATAATGGTTACAATGATGAGGTTGATAATGGTGGTGGAGAACCATGGCGGTGATGAGGATGAAGATGGTAATGTTGATGTTGTGGATGATAATGGTTACAATGATGAGGTTGATAATGGTGGTGATGAGGATGAAGATGGTCATGTTGATGTTGTGGATGATAATGGTTACAATGATGAGGTTGATAATGGTGGTAATAACCATGGTGGTGATGAGGATGAAGATGGTCATGTTGATGTTGCGGATGATAATGGTTACAATGATGATGTTGATAATGGTGGTGATAACCATGGTGGTGATGAGGATGAAGATGGTAATGTTGATGTTGTGGATGATAATGGTTACAATGATGAGGTTGATAATGGTGGTGATAGCCATGGTGGTGATGAGGATGAAGATGGTAATGTTGATGTTGTGGATGATAATGGTTACAATGATGAGGTTGATAATGTTGGTGATAACCATGGTGGTGATGAGGATGAAGATGGTAATGTTGATCTGGTGGATGATAATGGTTACAATGATGAGGTTGATAATGGTGGTGAGAACCATGGCGGTGATGAGGATGAAGATGGTAATGTTGATGTTGTGGATGATAATGGTTACAATGATGAGGTTGATAATGGTGGTGATGAGGATGAAGATGGTCATGTTGATGTTGTGGATGATAATGGTTACAATGATGAGGTTGATAATGGTGGTAATAACCATGGTGGTGATGAGGATGAAGATGGTCATGTTGATGTTGCGGATGATAATGGTTACAATGATGATGTTGATAATGGTGGTGATAACCATGGTGGTGATGAGGATGAAGATGGTAATGTTGATGTTGTGGATGATAATGGTTACAATGATGAGGTTGATAATGGTGGTGAGAACCATGGTGGTGATGAGGATGAAGATGGTCATGTTGATGTTGCGGATGATAATGGTTACAATGATGATGTTGATAATGGTGGTGATAACCATGGTGGTGATGAGGATGAAGATGGTAATGTTGATGTTGGGGATGATAATGGTTACAATGATGATGTTGATAATGGGGGTGATAACCATGGCGGTGATGAGGATGAAGATGGTCATGTTGATGTTGCGGATGATAATGGTTACAATGATGAGGTTGATAATGATGGTGATAACCATGGTGGTGATGAGGATGAAGATTGTAATGTTGATGTTGCGGATGATAATGGTTACAATGATGAGGTTGATAATGGTGGTGATAACCATGGTGGTGATGAGGATGAAGATGGTAATGTTGATGTTGTGGTTGATAATGGTCTTAATGATGGCGGTTCAGGTAAGAGAGGTTGAGAATGAAGTTGGTGATGAATGAAATACATAAAATACCATATAATGACAGAACTTCACCCTTCTGATGTTGCAGTGTCACCTTATCTCAGAAATGTGATTTTCTGGATGGATTCTCACATCTCCCGCTAGACGTTGCCTCACATATTGCAGTGATCCCGTCATGTGTGCCTCTGCGTCCTTATGTAACCCACCTCGTTATCTCAGCATTATGGAGGTCCCCGGGGGAGGTCTCTATAATTACATTAGAGTCTGCAATTAGCAGTTCAGCTATATGTATCCTCTTTGTCATCTTTGGTCTCTCTGGATTTTTTTTATTATACATTATTAGTCCACAGTCGCGTATACAGAACATATCCAGTCCCTTCGGTCCCTATACCAGTCCCAACCTCACATCTATAATATGAGACCAAGGAATTTAATATTCATTGATAACAAGTCATTATTCACATAAGAGCAATGTTCAGCTCACGTTAGCCCTGGTTTATTACTTCTATCTTTTGGAGTTCCGTAAAAATGTCAGCTAAAAAAGATCAACCTTCGACAGACTTGATGCTAGGTACTCCAAAGGCCAGATGAACCTCAGATTTCCAAATTTAGCCCCTCCCCTATATAGGGGATCTGATATAGCTATGGGGCCTCCTGGGTTGCATCTATGGAGTAGCTTTTGACTGAAGAAGCAATCCTGAGGCAAGGATGGATAGAACAAGGTACACAATCAGGAGTCTTCCATCAACCCCATCTGCAGACTTATGCCCATAAAATATCAGAGGTTGCGAGAAAAAAAAATACTATATTCCTCTCTGCACCCTCCTACCACTTCACGGTAGACTCACCAACAATAATCTAATACTTATTGGACTTGGTGCTAGATTCTCCAAAGGCCAGGTGAACCTCAAACTCCAATATTTAGCCCCTATAAAGGGATCTGAATTACTATGGGGCCTCCTGGGTTGCATGTATGGAGTAGCTTCTGCCTGAAGGAGCAAGGATGGACAGAAACAGGTCCAGAATCAGGAGACACTGCCGTCAACCTCATATGCAGACTTCTGCCCCCGAAATAAAACCCTATCAGCACCCTCATACCCACTTCACATTAGAATCCCCCAACAATAATCTAGTATTTCTTGATAGCCACACAAGTAGCCGCTGAAATGAATGGACTAATACATCATATATCAAAAGTGACAATGTTAGCCAGGGTTAATTACATCTGTCTTTTCGGAGTATAGTAACAGTGTTCGCTTAAAAGAAACTAAATCAGACAGATTTGGTGCTAGATACTCCATCTCGCACTTCACCCTTTAATCTCTATATAGGAATATGGAACTGAGTCGGTCGACAGGGTAGGGGGTACTCGGATACCGGGATACGCGGTTACTTCGATGAGGGAATCACAGCTGGTCGGTTCCCTTGACTCTCAGATGTAGGGGATGGGGGTGATGATGGTGGTGGGGGAATGGTATTGTGACGCCACCTGTGGTACCTTGTAATAGGGTCACCAGCGCTGCGGTCGGCCGCTGAGGTGATGGAGGTGCAGCTCAGAGTAGTACAGCTCGCCTCAGGTGGAGCTTTACCTCAGGGCAGCGGGATGGATGAGGGGAGTAGTAGTAGCGGTTCTGCTGTGAACGCTGCAGGCGGTGGCGGTGAATCAGGCACACACACAGAATAGTCTTCGGTTTCAGTACCTTTTTACTGTTGTCCGGTAACAGGCTCGGTCCAGGAGGGTAACGAGGTGTCGGCGCAGCTTGGGACATTCACCTTGGAGAATTGTGAGGCCTCCTCTGTTAGTTTGTGCGTCTTTTTGGGGTAAGCTCTGCCTGGAGCTGAAGCTGCCACTGCTTCACCATCTCAGGGTGTTACTCTGTAACCGACAATGAGGACTTCTCTATGAGAGTCCTATCCTCGGCTAGGTCCCTCATCCTTTACTTGGTCAAGTTTGGATTCTTCTACGTGTTACTTCAGTGGGACTGGATCCTCCTGGTCTGTCCGGACTATTCCTGCTACTATATCTGATCAGCAGCTGCGGACTCCGGTGTCCGGGTAACTAAAGGGTTCACAAGTCTGTTCCCTTCTTCTTGCTTCTCCCACTGGCCTCCGTCCCTCTCTCTAGGGCTCAGCACAGCTGGGTCAGTGTCCCCTGGTTCTGGGCCTGCTTGGTCCCAGCAACCAGCTCCTTACAACTGCTCTCTTCTCTGTCTGACTGGAACTGAACTAACTAAACTGAGTCCTCCCCTCAGGCCTGGATCTTTTATAGGGGATCTGGCTTAAGGACAGCCAATGGGGCTCCCCCTCCAGGTCTGGGGTGGAAGGTGTTGCATGCTGTGTGTTCCAAGGTGTATATCTCTTCCAGCACCTGTGGCAATCCCCTGCAGGGGTGCCACAGATTGCTACTGGGCCAGGGGTTGTCTGTATGGAGTAGCTTCACTCCAAAGGATAGATGAACCTCAGATTTTACCTTTTAGTGCCTGTAAAGGGATCTGGATTACTATAGCGCATCTTGGGCTGCATCTGTGGAGTAGATTCTGACTGAAGGATCACGCCTGAGGCAAGATGAATAGAACCAGGTACAAAATCAGACACTTCCATCAACCTCATCTGCGGACTTCTGCCCAAAAAACATCAACAATGGTTGCAAGTAAAAAATGCTATACCACTGTCTGGCAACCTCGTATCCACTTCGCATTAGAATCACTGATGGATTTGCCACCGAACCTGGCAGCTCTATAGCACCATGTATTAAACTCAGGATAGTCAGGGAACTGTCTGAGGATAAGAGAAGGGCCGCAGCGGCCCTGTCAGTGCTGGTTTATCAAGGTGCACCCCAGTGAGTGGGATATATGTGTTCCGGTCCATGACCAGAAGCCCATAACCACCACCCTGTCACTGATAGAGGCCTTGACTAAACGAGTACCGAGTGCTGCCACCAGTTTCCCGGCTTACCGTATATACTCGTGTATAAGCCGACCCGTGTATAAGCCGACCCCCCTACTTTTGCCCCCAAAACCTGGGAAAACCTATTGACTCGTGTATAAGCCGAGGGTAGACCCCAGCACAGGTATACAGCCCCCAGCAGTGTGGTATACAGGCCCCCCAGTGGTATACAGGCATCTCCAGTGGTAGTATACAGCAGCCTCCCCAGTGGTAGTATACAGCAGCCTCCCCAGTGGTATATACAGGCCCCATCAGTATATACAGCAGACCCAGTGGTATACAGCAGCCTCCCTAGTGGTATATACAGGTCCCAGCAGTATATACAGCAAACCCAGTGGTATACAGCAGCCTCCCCAGTGGTATATACAGGCCCCAGCAGTATATACAGCAGCCAAAGTGGTATACAGTGCCCAGTGGAATATACAGGCCCCAGTGGTATATACAGGCCCCAGTGGTATACAGGGCCCCCCCTTGCTGCCGCACACCTGTAAAGTAATACATCATTATACTTATCCCTGTCGCCGCCACCGCTCTGATACTGCGCTCCTCCGGGTCTTCATGCTTCTTCCTGCTTGTGACCAGCGGGCGCAGGCAATGACGTCATTGCCTGTGCGCCGGAGGAGGAAGCATGAAGACCCGGAGGAGCGCGGTGTTAGAGCGGCGGTGGCGACAGCGACAGGGATAAGTATAATGATGTATTACTTTACAGGTGTGCGGCAGCAAGGGGGGCCCTTTATACCGATGGGGATGGCGGGCGGCCTGTATACTGTATACACCTATGACTCGTGTATAAGCCGAGGGGGGGACTTTTCAGCACATTTTTTGTGCTGAAAAACTCGGCTTATACACGAGTATATACGGTATCTTGGGTCAGAAACCGACCCAGGTAGCGTTAACGTTAAAGGAGCACACAGACGTGATTATTTGTGATCAACATAACAGGACAACTCAAGATTAAATTTATATATTTCATCGCCCTATTGTTACACTAGATATAAATATTTATATACAGGCATTATATAGATATTACAAATATTACAGTCAGTTCTGCAAATAAAAGATAAATGGGATACACACAGAATTACAGAAAAATGTGATCAGTTACCTGTTCCTTGGTGGCACCACAAGGGGCAGCATAGAGCCAACCAGGTTTCTGCGGTATACTTTGGCACAGCTCATATTTATCTGCGCCTAGTATTATTCCTGCCCTGCAGGAAGAGGGAGTCTTGTTTAGAGGTATGTTCACACATAAGCAGGTTTTAAATACATCAGCTAGGGACTGCTTCAATCAGGGTTACCGTGTCATTGGTGAAGCAGCTTACTGTACCTTCTTTGCAAATAACAAACCAAAAACCCTGTTTTTGATACTTTTTTGGACAGCACTTGCTGCTAACTTGGATTTTTTATTACAACAGAGTTTTTGCGTGATTTTCTGTGTGGATTTTTGCACACATCTTTTTATAATTCAGTTTTGGTGGTGAATGTACTCGGTTATGCAGACGCGTTCATCGTGTGCACAGCTCATATTTATCTGCGCCTAGTATTATTCCTGCCCTGCAGGAAGAGGGAGGTTTTCCGCCAATCCCTTATGAGTTTTGCACACAAAAGCTAGTTCACTGACAACTCATATTATATGAAGTCCTGCCTGAGTCTTGCTTAGAGGTATGTTCACACATAAGTAGGTTTTAAATACATCAGCTAGGAACTGCTTCAATCAGGGTTACCGTGTCGTTGGTGAAACTGTACCTTCTTTGCAAATAACGTACAAACCAAAAACCCTGTTTTTCATACTTTTTGGGCAAAACTTGCTGCTAACTTGGATTTTTTATTACAACAGAGTTTTTGTGTGATTTTCTGTGCGGATTTTTGCACTCAGCTTTTTATAGTTGCGATGGAATAATGCCTCTTCGGAAGAATACCAATATCCAGCAGACCTCAGCCATTTTTATACTGTAGGAGGCCTGCCCCTCTCCTGCCCACTTCCAGCTCAGGGGCTGGCCTGCAGTTCCCACCTCCCGCGTTGTGATATGAGATATTCAAAAGATATTATGGGTCATAACTTTGGCTTGGAGCGCTGTAGACGTAAGACAATACTCTCAAATTTTTGTTTATGATTTTAGCTTTCTAATGGTGGGACACACGACCACTCTGCAGTCATCCCACCAGCCAATGAAGTGAAGCAAACCATGATCTGACATTGATGAATTAGTGTACGGGGGGTACTTATGAAGGTCGCACAATTATGTAAAAATATGTGCTATGATCGTCTATATCTCTAGATGCCATATTTATGCTCGTCATATCTAGCTAAGCGATGTGTCATGAAATATTAGAAATTATACTATCGACTCCTATGTGTCTGCTCTGTGTTTCTTTTGTGTCTGTGTTTCTCTGTTTCTGATGTTTCTTTTGAATCTGCATGCAGAGGGAAATTGGTTCTCATAGCTAGCTACAGAGTTACAGGGTGGTCTTCCTTTTGTATAATGACTCCAGTTACAGAAGTGTCATCTACCTGCATTTGTCAGGAAGCCTCCATTGTGCGGTGTTGTCCAGGATATTAGTAACCTCAGGTTAGTTAACATATTCCAGGGGATTGATTTAGCCTCAGGCAAAAAGGTGTTGGCTCTCACTCCTTGGAGTAAGTAAGATATGGTGACAATGACAAAATGGCTACCGTATGAATAGATCAGAATATGCCTTATCTCTTACAATCACCAACAAAAATCTAATATTTATTGATAGTCTCACAAGAAGCTTGCTGATACAATTGGAGTGAGATGTCATTTATCAGATAGGAGCAATGTTCGCCTCCAGTTGGCCCTAGTTGGTGATCTCTATTCTTTTGAAGTATATTAAGAGTGTCAGGAAAAACAAACCACCTTAGATAGGCTTGGTGCTAGATGCTCCAAAGGCCAGATGAACCTAAGATTTCACCCTTTATCCCCTATATAGGGATCTGATATTACTATGGGGTCTCTTGGGTTGTGTCTGTGGAGTAGCTTCTGGCTGAAAGATCAATCCTGAGGCAAGGATTAATAGAACCAGGTACAGAATCAGGCTCCAAGATTGGACAGGATAGGTACTCTTGGTGAAGTGTTCCTATGCCCAGGTTCACATTACGCACAACTTGGAAAAGAATCTTTTGGCTGAGAGGAGATGAGTCAAGATGGGAATGGCTCTCGCTAATGAGTTAGGCTGCCTTCACATTTGCGTTTGTGTCTGTATGCTGATGGCATGCAGACACAAACGCAGTGAAAGCAGAGTCATTTTGATGTGTCCGCAGCGGAGAATGTCCACCTGTGGACACATCACTGTGCAGCCCGGCAGCCAATCAGCGGTGTCCGGGGGCGGAGATCAGCGCTGGAGATCTCCGCCTCCCGGCTGCCGGTAAGCTCCGGGACGTGTCGGCGGGGAAAACAGCTGATTTGACAGCTGTTTGAACCTCCCGCGCCGACACCGAGACGAGATGTCGGCGCGGGAAGATTCAAACAGCTGACAAATCAGCTGTTTCTCCCCGCCGACATCGCTAGCGGATTACCAGCGGCGGGGAAGAAGAAATCAGCAGAGGCTGAGCTGATCTCCTGGTGTTTGTCGGTGAGCTCCTGTGACATCACCGGCGGCCACCGGGAGAGATTTCAATGGGTCCGCAGCGTTCTCCTGCGTTGTCAAGCGCAGAACACTGCGGACCCATTGAAGACAATGCATGTTTTGTGCGCTTGGGGACGCTTGCTGATTTTCCAAGGTCCCCGAGCGCACAAAAAATGCAACATGCTGCGTCCCGAACGCAGCAAACGCAAGCACTATGCGTTCCTATGTTAAACATAGGAACGCATGTGCGCATGCGTTTGACTGCGTATGGGAACGCAGCATAAGCATACGCAAATGTGAAGGCAGCCTTACAGACGATGCCATTAGTCTGAGCAATCCATGAGGTTGACTCCTGCTCAACTTTAATTTTACCCAATTAAATCTGGCTTTAATTTTAACCAATCAGAACTCAGCTTTAAATTTACCTACCATATATACTCGAGTATAAGCATAGTTTTCCAGCACTATTTTTATTCTGAAAAATGCCCCCCTCAGCTTATACTCAAGTCAGTGTGCTGAGCTGTGTCCTGTGAGGGGGGGTGACTGGAGGCTGGAGCAGGTTGCAGAGGCAGGATGTGGTCACATGGGCCCATTCATTAGGCTAATGTATTATTCACTGCAGTCTCCCCACCAATCACCTCAGCACTGAAACCGGCACTGATAGGTGGATGGGGGGAGCAGCGCATATTACATTAGCCTAATGAAAGGGTCAGCATGAGTACTGGGAACAGCTGTATCCAGGGGCGATCATGTGTGTGGATAGTTACTGCTTCCCTTGTATCATCTTTGGCGACAGACAATCTCACTCACCTCCCCATCGCTCCCCTGCAGCACCGCGACGTCCTCCTGTCTTGACCTGACATCTGATTATGTGAGCAGCGCAGTACAGTGACAATATCGCTACTCTCACCTCTCACATGATCAGATGCCAGGACAAGATAGGAGGACGTCGCGGTGCTGCAGGGGAGCGACGGGGAGGTGAGTGAAATTGTTTGTTTGTTTTATTACAGGATAATTCACAAAAACACATTATTATTTTCTTGGCGATTTCCCAGATCTTTTGGTTCCAGTAATGAACCATTTAATGATATTTTTTTATTGTTTTTAACCCCATCTCAGCTTATGTGGGTTACACTCACAGGAGTCGAGCATCCCGGGGATGGACAGACCGGACCACAGCGGAATGTGGCAGCGGAGCAGAGCTGGGTGACAGCAGGATATCAGGGAGAAGACATAAGGCACGGACATCAGGCAGATGTCATCTGGTGCTGGCATAGGTGTGGCAGGTGCATGTACACAGGACTTAAGGTGCAGGGCACAGGCAGGTACCAGGAAAGGCATCAGACAGAACAGGTACACAAACAGAAACAGAAGTTCAGAGACATCAGAACTGGTTACTGTCATGCCTCTGCTGCTCCCCTGGGTCTGCCCGTCTCCATGCCATGCTTACCACTACTCACCCTCTCTGTGGTCCCGCACGGCCATCTGCTTCCTTCTCCTCCTGAAGCCTGTGTCCTCTGGGCAGGTCTTTTGGAAGCGCGCTTAGACATGCCGCACTCTGTAAATATTTAATGGGCCAGTCTACCATCGGTCTGCATTAGCAAAGCTCCAGTCTTTGGCCAGTGCAGTTTACATATTTCTTTTACTAAAGACTCTTCCCCATTTCAGTCGTCCCTCTAGTTCTGGAAGTCATGACATTTAGACCCCCCTGAGCTGTGCCGAGTCAATCCCTGCATAGGGTTTCCCATGCTGGTTGCTCCTCCAGGGGAATTTGGTGTCTCATGCCAGAGGGTCCTCTCTATGGGTATACAATTGTACTCCTAAGAAAGGCCAAGTTTTTATTGAGGTTGCTGTCCGGGCTGTTGCTTTCAAAGGCTGCCTTCACATTTGTGTTTGTGTATGCATGCATATGGCATGCAGACGCAAACGCAGTGCAAACGCAGCCCATACTGATGTGAACACAGCGGAGAATCTCTGCATGCGTTCACATTAGTATGGTGCCCGGGCAGCCAATCAGCTGTCTCAGGGGCGGCCGGGAGGAGGAGATCAGCAGTGGAGATCTCCTCCTCCTGGCCACAGCTGATCTCCCGCCGGTGTCAGCGCAGGAGATTTGAGGATACAGCTGATCTGACAGCTGTTTAAATCTCCCACGCCGACACCGGATAGGGTGACATCCCTGCTTCAAATCTCCCGCGCCGACCTCATCTATTCGGCGTCAGAGTGGGAGATTTAAACAGATGTCAGATCTAGCTGATCTCCCGGCGGCCACTGGGAGAGATTTCAATGAGATCCGCAGCGTTCTCCTGCGCTGTCATGCGGAGGACACTGCGGATCCATTGCCTTCAATGCATGGTTTGTACGCTTGCGGGCACTTGCTGATAAAACAAGCGCCTGCGACAGCACAAAAAAATGCAACAGGGCTGCGTTCAGAGTGCGCTCGGAGGGCGCACAAATTATGCGCATCTGAACGCAGCCAAACGCAGGCACGTGCGTTCCCATGTTAACCATAGGAACGCAGTGCGCAAGCGTTTTGCTGCGTTCAGTACGCTGCGCTTGCAAACGCAAATGTGAAGGCAGCCTTAGGGGTTCAGCTTCCACAATTGACCTGTGGTCCAGTGAGTCTACACTACACCACCCACTCCTCCTAGGGCATAACAGTTTTATTCAGGACTGGAGCTGGATACAGGCTAACCAGAGCCACAGGCTGGACCACCGCACAGGAGTAGGGTAGAAACCTAATGGGTCACACTGGACAAACCCAACAGGGAAAGGAAACTTTAAATACCTGGTGCCTCCCAGCAATAGTCTGAAGACACTAATTCAAGAGAGGTGAAAATATGTATGCGTGAACCCTAGACAAGAGACGAGGAAGCTCAGCAAGACAAGCACAAGGCCTGGGGACTAGGGACCATGGCAGGAGCAAGCACACACGTGGGCAGCCATGGAAAGGAACCAGGGTCTGCACTAGACTTGGCAGCAATGCAGCTAAAGAGGTAACGACACCGGAATCCCCACTGAGTAGGGGAGGAGAGTGCAGGTAGGTTGATGCCTATCGTATAGCATTGTCATTCATTGAACATTTCCATTATCTTTATTGGCCTCCATTGAATATCTTCTGCGTTACTTTCATCCTGGCCTTAGATCCACCACTCCCAGTCAATAAGGAAAGTTTTGGTCTTTATTTGCATTTTATCCAAAACAACCATATAAATACATCATAATGTCCCATTTTAATCTTACGGCCATAAAGTTTTCTGTATTCCAATATTAGACTTTCACAGTTTGTTCTTACCCCGATATATTCATTATTTAGATACTTTATTAAGGTTAAATACGACTCTTCTCGAATCCCTGAGTTGACTTACTTTTACGTCTCGAACGTTGCGTAAGACTTGGACAGGGACACTCACGATGATCGTCTTCACCTCTTGGTTCCTTAGGCTGTAGACAAGAGGATTTAACATGGGTGTGATGACGGAGTAAAAGACGGAGGCCACCTTATCTTGTTCCTCAAAGTTCTCGGAAGAAGGACGTAGGTAAGTGAGGAACACGGACACATAGAAGATGGAAGCACAGATGATGTGTGAGGAGCAGGTGCTGAACGCTTTCTGTCTACCCTTGGTTGATGTTATATGCAAAATGGCCACCAGGATATGGATGTATGACACCAGTATGGTGACCAGTGTACCTATGCTACAAGATCCTACAATGAAAAGAGTAATCATCTCACAGGTAAAGGTCTTGGAGCAGGAGAGTTTGAGCACCGGAGAGACATCGCAGTAAAAATGGTCAATGAGATTCGGGCCGCAGTATTGAAGACTGAATATACAACATGTCTGCGCTGAAGAGGGCAAGATGGCAAAAGAAAGAGCAAAAAGACCCAAAAGTGTGCATCTCTTTTTGTTCATTATGGACATGTAATGTAGAGGGTGGCAGATGGCCACATAGCGGTCATAAGACATATTCGAGAGGATAAGAATCTCTGTTACTGCAAATGTAGCAAAGAAGAAGAACTGGACGGCACAACCATGGAAGGTGATGACTTTCCTTACCGAGCTGAGGTCATAAATCATCTTAGGAGTCACCGATGAGGAGTAGAAGAGGTCCACCACCGAGAGGTAACTGAGGAAGTAATACATCGGGGTGTGCAGGGTGGACGTCTTATGGACGATGATGAACAACCCAACATTACTCACCACAGTTATAATGTAAACCAGGAGGAAGAATATGGAAAGGAAGATGGACAATTTTGGATCATTGGTCAACCCAGAAAACTCAAACATGGTCACTTGGGTCTTGTTCATGTCATTTCTGTTGGATCTTACCCTGTTGAGATAAAACAAATAGCGGACATCAATAACTATAGATCTGACAAGGTTCCGATGTGGTTTGCTAAGTCTGGAGACTCATGCTGAAGTCACCTATATTTATGTGTCATCCTGGTGTTTTGTGCTAATAATCTCTTTGCCTCAATCATTATCTTGCTAAAGTGAAAACTCAACATCAAGCTTAAGTTGAAGCTTTTGGATGGAGATGAGTGAACTTTGCTTGAACATGTTCACCAATTTCAAAATCGGCAAAAACGTGGCGGTGTCGCAAATTCTAACGCTTTCCCCAAAAGTCGGCAAACGCAGATTTGGAATTGTAAATGGCCCTAAAACTTTATCTGTTTATTTGGAGCCAAAACGCTCACCGGAAGACCCATTGGCTGGGGATTGCACCTAACCGGAGTGTCCCCGGCCATTGGGTCTACCAGTTTGTGTTGAGTTGTAGAATTTTTGGGAACTTTTTTTTAAGCTTCATGCAGTTTTTTTTTTATTGGAGAGCATACCTTTCTTATTGTAGAGGGTCACCAGCATGCGAGGCCATCTGTTCTACACCTATGTGAAAGCAATTCATATAAAAATAGCATATGCTTTACATCCATAATCTTATAGGTCTGTTCACACTGATGAAACACCATAGTATGGCTATCGCTTCTTAAAAATGTGCAATCACTATTTTATGTCATAATCATAATACTACTACTAATAATATGTATTCATTTATATAGTGTTCACAATTCCATAGCACATTACATACATTTGCAGCACCATTCCCATTGGGGCTCACATGTCATGTATGATACATGTTCCACTTGTCCTGGCTTTCCTGCAGAGCATTCAACTCTAGTACTGAATGCTGGGGTCTGAATCATGGCATTCAATGCCAGAGGGGGGCCCCTTAGGGAAAGCAAACAAGCACACCGAGAGACGTGGAACTTTAACAGCATGTCCCGCCATCTTACCTTTGTCTGCACTCCCCGTGGTGTGTAGTTAAACTGTCTGTCGTTTCTTCATGGATCCCCTGCAAGACATGGCTAACCTGGACTTAGAGGATGATATAATTTACCTAACCACCCCAGGGGCAGAAGGTGGGTCACCAAAACCAGACCCAGAGATGGGGTGGAGAGTGAGAGCTATGTCTCCTGGAGATCCTCCGCACGTCCCAATTGGGGCATCATCTGTAATGAGGTGGGGAACCAATTCTGAGTTACGATGCAAGCTGCGGGCCAGAGGAGCGAGTCACAGCAGTCAGGTCACATGGATAAAAAGGATCATGTGATCAAAATACTAATTTGCCTAATAATTCTGCACACAGTGCATGAGGAACAGTTACAGGATTTCGGAATGTTTAGCTTGCAAAAATGAAAACTGAAAGGAGACTTAATAGCTGTCTACAAATATCTCAAGGGCTGTCACACTGTAGAGGGATCAGCTTTATTCAAGGGCTGTCACACTGTAGAGGGATCAATTTTATTCTAGGGCTGTCACACTGTAGAGGGATCAGCTTTATTCTCATTTGCACAAGGAAAGACTAGAAGTAAAGGGATGAAACTGAATGGGAGGAGACACAGATTAGATATTAGATAAAACATTTTGACAGTGAGGGCGATCAATAAGTGGAACAGACGGCCACAAGAGATGGTGAGTTTCCCCTTCAATGTAAGTTTTCACACAGTGGCTGGACAGACATCTGTCTGGGATGATTTAGTGAATCCGGTTTTGAACAGGAGGTTGGACCAGATGATCCAGGGGGTCCCTTCCTGACTGTACTTTGATCTGTTTTATCCTCTGCCATTTATAGTAACTCCACATAGTAGTCCACCCCAGAGCTAGGTCCTTCCCTGGAGGGATAGCTGGCTAGTCCCATGTTTGAGACTCTTAAACGAGGCTCCACGGACTCCATTTGCATATCTATAGTAACTCTATCTTCTTATATTACGAGGAGACCTATTAACCTCCTCAGCAAGCATGGCCCAGTGTCATGGGTGACTCCAGTCCTTGGGAGGCCTTTGACAAGCCTTGCATCTGAAGGTCATATTGCCTTGTGAAACTCTAGTTTTTATATGTCTATTCTTTGTTTTGATGCTGCAGGGGTTATGGACTCTTTCCTTGCTGGTAGTTCTTTATTAGTCTTATCTCAGGTGTAGCTTTTGTGACCACTCCCCTCTGCATTAAATAGTCACATCATCCATCATCTAATGCTGGTTATAGAATTAATTTCTATGGTGACCTAAATGGAAAGAGCAAGTCTCTTGTCGTTGCTGGAATCGTGATGCTTGCAGTCCTGGTGCTTCGTAGTAATGTTGAAGTTGGAGTATATCCTTTCTGTCTATGTCCCTCTGTCTGTCCTCCTTGTCTTGTATCTGATTATTGCAGTGGTGAGACTAGCATGCTCACACATTATCTAGGGTGAGCTGAGGGACGGTGTGCGATTAGGCACATGACAGCAATGGGGGGAAAGACCTGACTAGGGACGTTAGGGATCTCTGAGTACAGGCACAGGTTAGTGTCAGGAGGTGACTTGTCTCCCCTCTCCCTATCATTAGTGCTTTCCTCCCTTTCCATCCCCTTTGTTTTCCTTGTCTTCTGTCGCACGCTGGGAGTTGTTTATCCCGGTATGAGATTATTTGGGGGGATAATAATTGTTCCAGCTGATAGATATTACAATTATTTTATTTCTATACAATGAAGTCAAACATGGAGTTTATATAAAGAGGAAAAATGGAGGGATCTCAAGGTGGATCCCAAGATCCATAAGAGCAAATGCACAATTATGTCTGAGGAAAAATGATGCTTTGTCATATGTCCAAAAATTGTGCAGTCCTACAATACAAAGCTCCATAAAAGTGTTACAGACGACCCGATGAGGAATAAGGATGGTACAGGAAACATATCAAAATTCTAGCTGGATGGTATATATCGCCCCAGAGATTAAACATTATTTCTCCACCCCAGTCCCCTCTCTGCTGGAGGAATTGTGTCGGGTTGGACAGTCTGTCCCACATCTTTTGGAAGTGTCCAGTTTCTGGACAGAAATGGAATCTTTAATTCAAAAAGTATCTAAATTTAAAATAGATCTCATAGCGGGTATCATGCAGCAGGGAATCTCCACAAATGGTTCTATTTATGATAGGAATTCAAATATATCATTTGCCAAATCCTTCATACTTCAAAGTTATTGATTGCCTCCAAGTGGGGACAAATGACACCCCCTAATGTGTCAGACGTAATAGACCGAGTATCCTCCCGCTTTAAGGAATAAAGAGCATAAAAAATATAAACTGCATTGGGACCCGTGGACTGACATCTTCACACCCAACCTACGACTCATTGAACCTGATTGATGTTATATCGTTGCTTCTTGATATTTACCCCAACTGGATTACTTATAATTTATATTTTTTTTAAAGTTTGTTGTTATAGGTTGATACGTATTGTCATAGGTAATACATTTGTTTAAGTTACTATTTGCTTTAGGACTTATACTGTATATACGGTACTCTGATATGACTGTATTCTGTTCCCCATTTTATGTCCTAATCTGTAACTGCTTCTTGGTTTCCCCTAAACTTTTTTCTTCTTCCCTTTCTTGCCCCCCTCCCATCCATTGTACCTTGCTTCACCCCAATGGTTTTTATTGCTGTAACTTAAAATACCTTAAAGAGGAGCTGTCACCAAACCACACATGGTGATCTAATTACAGCACTGGATGCAGCATGTCTGCAGCATGCAGGTAAAGGGGTCCCCCAGCACTTGAGCAGCCCTGTACCCCGAGATAATACACTTAGAAAACTTACATGCTCCAGCCACTAAGGAGGTGACTAGGGGCTGCATCCAAGGGCAGATTCACACCCCCTGCATGTTTAATCTGCCCACCACTGCCAATCATTCTCTCCCTCTTCAGCAGCATTAAACAGTTTTTTTTTCCAGAACTTGCTGTTTGGCCCCGCCCCTGAGGGGCCGGGCCAAACTGCAAGTTCTGGGGAAAGAAAAAAAAAACTCTGCTTAAATGCTGCAGACAGGGAGAGAATGATTGGCAGCGGTAGGCAGATTACACATGCAGGGGGTGTGAATCTGCCCTTGGCTGCAGCCCCTAGCCACCTCCTTAGTGGCTGGAGCATGTAAGTTTTCTAAGTGTATTATCTCGGGGTACAGGGAGGGTCAAGGGCTGGGGGACCCTTGTCTGCATGCTGCAGACATGCTGCATCCAGTGCTGTAATTAGATCACCATGTGTGGTTTGGTGACAGGTCCTCTTTAATAACAATATCTTTGAACAAGTAATTAGGATGGTAAGATCCGCTTGTGAGATATTTGAGACACAATGAGACATTGTTCTTTGGTTCAGATCAGTGAATCGTGTATGTGTCGGCCTCCCGCTACACTGAACTTCTCACATGTTCCACTGACATCATACATTTTCTTTGGGTGGGATTTATTGTGTGAGACCCGTACCATTAACTAATACATTTCTAAAGCTTTCAATAAAGCACAATCTCCAGTCAGCGATGACCAGAAAAATGCCCAAAATAAAAATGCTCACACGGTTGAGGTTAGGGTTAGGTGTTATGGCTAGAGGTTAGGTGTGAAGGTTGGGTGTTAGAGTTAGAGGTTAGGTGTTAGGGTTGGGTGTTAGGGTTAGAGGTTAAGTGATAGGGCTGGGTGTTAAGGTTAGGGGTTAGATGTTATGGTTAGGGCTAGTTGTTAGGGTTAATGGTTAGGTGTTAGGGTTGGGGGTTAGGGATAGTGGTTAGGTGTGATGGTACCTTTACACACGGCTACATTTCTAGGGTGGCTACAGGTAACTTACTGGTTGCAGTGAAATCATGGAGACAAGGTTCTATCTTGTTGCTGTGTACAAATGGAATCATGTCTCCATGATTTCACTGCAGCCAGTAAGTTACCTGTAGCCACCCTAGAAATGTTGCCGCGTGTAAAGGTACCATTAGGGTTGGGTGTTAAGGTTAAGGTTAAGGGTTAGATGTTATGGCCACTTTACACACGGCTACATTTCTAGCTTATCCACAGGTAACTTACTGGTTGCAGTGAAATCATGGAGACATGGTTCTATCTTGTTGCTGTGTACAAATGGAATAATGTCTCCATGATTTCACTGCAGCCAGTAAGTTACCTGTGGATAAGCTAGAAATGTAGCCGCGTGTAAAGTGGCCATTAGGGTTAGGGGTTAGGTGTAAGGGTTGTGTGTTAGGGCTACTGGTTAGGTGTTAGGGTTAATGGTTAGTAGTGATGAGCGAGTGTGCTCTGCGCTGCTCGATACTCGCACGAGTATCACTGTACTCGGGTGACTCGCCGAGCACCGAGTAATCTCGCGATACTCGTGCTGTGCTCGTGGTCCTCATCCCTGCATTTTGGCGCTCTTTAGAGAGCCAGCCCACGTACAGGGATTGGCTGGCAGTCACTGCAATGCCACAGTCCTGTTAGTTGTGGCATTGCAGTGATTGGCCGGCCTGCACAGCGTGACCGAGCCTTTATAAGACCCGGCCGCGCTGTGGTCTGCACACAGGCATCCAGACAGTGAGTGTAGGGAGAGTGTCTGCTGCTGCTTAGGGACAGATTTGCGGCCCTCATAGGTAGATCCGGAGCAGGGCTGCAAACTGCTGCTGCTGACCACAACAGTCCTTCTCAGGACTAATCTAGGAGGACATAGGCAGGGTGATCCAGATCGGAGTCCAAGATTTCCAGTGACCAGAACAGTCACCAGACTGTTGTACTTACTACCTTAATACAGGTTAGGGACTAAAATCCTAATCCTGTTGCCGCTTCGCAGAGGCAGTGCTGCAGTGCTTCCAGCTTGGGACTGGGGTGGAGGGTACAGTGGATGAGGATGAGCAGGAGGAGGAGGAGGAGGCTGAAGAGCATGACATTCCGGAGCTGTAGAGTGTCGGTGAAACCCTGACAGAGGTAGGGCCTGCTATCCTTGGTGTGGGAAGGACGTGTTCCGTCCCTCGCTCAGACTGGGTCCCAGCCTCCACAATATTAATCCAGTGTGCCGTCAAGGAGATGTAGTGGCCTTGCCCACAAGCACTTGTCCACGTGTCTGTGGTTAGGTGGACTTTGGCTGAAACAGCGTTGTTCAGGGCACGTGTGATGGTGTTGGACACGTGGTTATGCAATGCGGGGACGGCACATCTGGAGAAATAGTGTCGGCTGGGGACCGAGTAACGTGGGACAGCAGCCGCCATCAGGTCGCAGAATGCTTCCGTCTCCACCAGCCGGAAAGGCAACATTTCTAGCGCTATGAGTCGCGAAATGTGAGAATTCAGGACTGTGGCATGTGGGGCGTTGGCAGCATATTTGCGCCTGCGTTCAAATGTTTGCTGAATGGATAATTGAACGCTGCGCTGGGACAAGGACATGCTTGATGGTGGTGTTATTTGTGCGTGGGCAACTTCAGGTGCAGGGCCGGAGGCTTGTTCGCGGCCAGCATGTACAGGGGATTGGCTCGCACGCACAACAGGCGACGACGTAGCACTGACATCAGCAAGCACCGCTCCTCGACTCTGTTGTACTTCCCACAAAGGTGCTTGGCTGACATGTGCCTGATCATGCTGGTGGTGGTCAGGCTGCTAGTTTTCGTACCCCTGCTGATGCTGGCATGGCAGGTGTTGCAAATGGCCTTTTTAGAGTCATCTGGAGCCAACTGAAAATACTGCCAGACTCGGGAAGACCTAACATTTGCACAGGCACCTTGTGTCGTGTTGTTGTTCCGGGGAACGGTTGCCTGCCTTCTGCCTGCGGACACGACCCTGCTTCGTACTGCCTGTTGGGATGCTACGCCCCCCTCCCCCTGTGCACTGCTGGCCTCGCTCTGCATAGCCTCCTGCCAGGTTGGGTCAGCTACTGGATCATCCATCACGTCGTCTTCCTCTTCCTTGGCTAATCGCTGGACTGCTCCTCCTTCTCCTCATGTGCCACCATGATGACTGTTACAATAGTTTGGCTGTTGTTTCAGGTATACTCCCAGTGGTAAATTTTTACGCCCATTCTTTTAGAATGGGCATTACAACGACAGGATACCCGCTCCTTTTCAATGGGAAAAATGTTTTGAGGCCCTCCTGCACGTCTCTATCCCGGGACAATGTGGAGCCTCCCAATTTTTGGCTGCCCTGTGAAAGGGCTATACTACAATACACCCACTTCCTTACAATGGGCACTTCAGGTTTACAGGCCCTCATGCATATCTGTATGCATGGGTCATTGTGGAGCCTCCCAATTTTTGGCTGCCCTGCCAAAGGGCTATACTACAATACACCCAGTTCTTGTTTACAGGCCATCCTGCACGTCTGTATCCAGGGGCATTGGTGAACCTCCCAATTTTGGACTGCCCTGGCAAAGGAAAATACTACAATAGACCCAGTTCCTCAAAATGGGCACATTATTTCAAGACAGGGCTTCATGTACGTCTCTTGTCAGGGTCATCGGAGTGTCGCACAATGTTTTCACGTAAAATCTTTCATGTAATCACAAAAAGTAACATACACCAGCTGTATCTCACTATTGGGTATGTGCCCTTAACATTTCCACCCTGAATATTCATTTTGGTATCATTTTGGAAGGTTTTCTGGTGACTCCGTAAAATTGGCGTGAAACTCGGACAACATTGTTCACAGCTGTGACTTTTGAGTGAGAAATGCTTCCAGGGGTCTTCCCCATGGTGTTGCCAGGGCCGTATTTGGAGTTCCTGCTGCCCTAGGCACTGTCAGCGGCCACCGCCCCCCCCCGTCACGGCTCCTCCCCCTGTTATGGACCCTCCCCCATTGCAGCTCCTCCCCCATCATGGCTCCTCCCCCCGTTGTGGCCCCTCACGCTGTCACGGACAATCTTCCCCCCAGTCGCGGCCTTCCCCCTCCAAGCTTCATGTAGCTTCTCCCCCCACATTTCATCATGTAGTACATATAAAAGGTTCGTCCAACCACACTACAGAGACATACTGATAGGATGTTTACATTGTGAGCCCCAATGGGGACAGTGTTGATGATGTATGTAAAGTGCTGTGGAGTTCATAGTGTAATATAAATGCAAAAAGTATTATTCTTAATATTATGTCACAATACCAGGATCTGAGGATCTTGTATTTCGAGGTCAGGGGCTCTCTGATGCCATGTTGCTGTCTGTCTCGCAGTCATCCTCTTTTGACACTGCAGTGCGGTGGACAAGAGAGCATTAACTGGTTAATAACAAGAAGTATGGAGTGTGTACTAACTGAGCCATAAACCCTCCCCATACCATTAAGTATGGTGTGTGTACTAACTGAGCCATAAATCCTCCCCATACCATGAAGTACGGACAGCATTGGCTCCCTTCTGATGCCTGGAATCGGGTGCCAAATAGGCACCCGATTCCGGCATAAAATCGGCGCCTCCGGGCTGAAAAAAAGAAAAAAAAAAACCTTATGCTCACCTCTCCCCGAACCCCCGCCGTCTCCCTGAAGGTTCTCGGTGGCTCCCGCGGGCTGCAGAGGTGTTCTGCATGTGTTCAGGACCTGCGGTGATGTCACAGTCACGTGACCTCGGGTTCCACCATGGTAACCCGCGGGTCACATGACTGACATCACCGCAGGTCCTTTACACATGAAGAAGACCTCTGCAGCCTGCGGGAGCCATCGGGAGCCACCGGATGCCTTTAGGAAGACGGCGGGGGCTCGGGGGGAGGTGAGCATAAACTTTTTTTTTTTAACCCTTGTGCTCCCAGGAGCAGTTTTACTGTACTGAGCATGCTCAGTACAGTAAAATCGGGTCCGAGGAGACATCAGATGTTTCCTCGGACCCTTCTCCATAGGGCCCCATGTTATAGGGATCGGGTCAGATCGGATGTGCACTAAATGCCATCCGATTTGCTCCGATCCGAATCTGTCAGATTTTATTTTCGGTGCAAAAATCGGAGCAGGCTCCTATTTTTGCACCGATAATAAAATCGGACAGAATCGGATCGGACCAAATCGGATGGCATTTAGTGCACATCCGATTCGGTCCGATGCCCATAGGGCTGCATGGGGCCAAATTCGGATCCGATGCTGTCCGATTTTGATCGGACAGCATTGGATCTGAAAAATCCGTAATGTGAAAGCAGCCTTATTGAGCCATAAACCCTCCCCATACCATGAAGTATGGTGTGTGTACTAACTGAGCCATAAACCCTCCCCATACCATGTCCAGCAGACATTGTAGGATTACTATATGGATTTTATTATTAGGGCACGGACACACTGGCGTGAAACTCGGATGAGTGCAATGCATGATTTTATCACATTGCAGTCGGACCAATGTTAATCAATGTCTGAGAGCAGATTGCTGAGTGTCGGACACTTTTCTCAGCCAGATTCAGGATGAGAAAAAAGTCGCAACATGCTGCGACAGTCTGCAATTCACGTACAAGACTCGCCAATGCAAGTCTATGGGTCTGACAAAATTACATACCGCACACTGACAGCACACGGACCATCCGAGAGGCATCATTTTTTTCACGGATACATTATCATTCTGTAACTGAGAACACTGTAAAATGTTCCTGTAAATGATTGTACACTAATAGCTGCTGAGGAAAGAACAGATTGCACACGGATGTAATCTGAGAGAAATGTCGGACACTCGCACAGCAGTTGGATGCCAAACGGACCAAAAAACGGATGACACTCATCTGACTCTCCTGGATGAGAAACAGACCAAATTTAAGGCGGCGGGAGACAGTGTACCACCATGTCCTCAGCTCCCTGCTGTGCACAGACAGTGTAGCATCATGTCCCCAGCCCCGTGCTGTGCACAGTCTACCACCATGTCCTTAGCTCCGTGCTGTGCACATATAGTGTACTGTACACTGTCTGTGCACAGCACAGAGCTGAGGACATGGTGGTACACTGTATGTGCACAGCACAGAGCTGAGGAAATGGTGGTACGCTGTGCACAGCACAGAGCTGGGGACATGGTGGTACACTCTCTGTGCACAGCACAGAGCTAGGTACATGGTGGTACACTGTGCACAGCACAGAGCTAGGGAGATGGTGGTACACTGTCTGTGCACAGTACAGAGCTGAGGACATCCCAGAAGAGACATACAGGCCACAGATGGGTGGCGGGACAACACTGAGCCCACCTGGAAGAACAACAACTCCCAGCACCCAACACACTGCCCAGAAATCATATAGGACAGGCAGAAGAACTACAACTCCCAGCATGCCACACCCTGACAACACAGGAAGGTGGCGGCAGCTGCATGGAGGCAGACACACGGTACAGCTGCCAATATCACCACACACAGCGCCAGCCACAGCCCCAGTCCTCCTGCACCCCCGTCCTCCTCTCCTCTGTCCCTCCTGCTGCTCCTCTGTCCTCCTCTCCTCTGCCCCTCCTGCTGCTCCTCTATCCTCCTGCACCCCCAACCTCCTCTCCTCTGTCACGCCTGCTGCTCCTCTATCCTCCTGCACCCCCATCCTCCTCTCCTCTGTCCTTCCGCACCCCCGTCCTCCTCTCCTCTGTCCTCCTGCACACCTGTCCTCCTCTCCTCTGTCCTCCTGCACCCCCATCCTCCTCTCCTCTGTCCCTCCTGCTGCTCGGCTGTCCTCCTAGACCCCCGTCCTCCTCTCCTCTGTCCTCCTGCACCCCGTCCTCCTCTTCTCTGTCCCTCCTGCTGCTCCTCTGTCCTCTTGCACCCCCGTCTTCCTCTCCTTTGTCCCTCCTGCTGCTCCTCTGTCCTCCTGCACCCCAGTCCTCCTCTCCTCTGTCCCTCCTACTGCTCCTCTGTCCCCCTCGTTCTGCCCCTCTTACCTCTTCTCCTGTCCCCCTGCACCTCTGTTCTCTTTTCCTCGGTCCCCGTTTCTGTTTTCCTGCCCCTCTGTCCCCCTGTTTCTGTCCTACTGCCCCTCTTACCCCCTGTTTCTGTCCTTCTGTCCCTGTTTCTGTCCTTCTGCCCCTCTGTCCCCGTTTCTGTCCTTCTGCCCCTCTCCCCGTTTCTGTCCTTCTGCCCTCTGTCCCCCTGTCTCTGTCCTTCTGCCTCTGTGTCCTCTTCAGTCCCAATGCGCCTCTGTCCTCTTCTCCACGGTCCCCCTGCGCCTCTGTCCTCTTCTCCTCCGTCCCCCTGCGCCTCTGTCCTCTTCTCCTCCGTCCCCCTGCGCCTCTGTCCTCTTCTCCGTCCCCCTGCGCCTCTGTCCTCTTCTCCGTCCCCCTGCGCCTCTGTCCTCTTCTCCGTCCCCCTGCGCCTCTGTCCTCTTCTCCGTCCCCCTGCGCCTCTGTCCTCTTCTCCGTCCCCCTTCTCCTCCATCCCCCTGCGCCTCTGTCCTCTTCTCCTCCGTCCCCCTGCGCCTCTGTCCTCTTCTCCTCCGTCCCCCTGCGCCTCTGTCCTCTTCTCCTCCGTCCCCCTGCGCCTCTGTCCTCTTTTCCTCTGTCCCCCTGCGCCTCTGTCCTCTTCTCCTCCGTCCCCTCACATGGCCTCTGGACTGCTAGCGATATTCCCCCCCTGCTTCTCACTTGGCTACCCCCAGATCTGCCAGTCAGCCCCTGGGGGTCAGGTTCCCTTTAACAGAAGAAGAGCAGAGGTGAGCAGGACTATGACCTCTGACACCACACCTGAGCCACAAATCACTGGATGTGGGGATCTCTCTGTCCCCTGTCCTGCCAGTGCTGCTGTCCAGTGTTACCTGTAGCTCCATCATGTCAGGAGAGCAGCTCACCTCATCTCTGTGTCAGGATCTGCTGAGGTGAAGTGTGCTCTGACCTCTGCCTGTGATGGAGTTATAGATATAACACTGGACAGTGCAGCAATCACCAGGACATGAGGCAGAGTTATTAGCACAGCATGTCCAGAGATCAGCACTTCCCTGCCTGGTGGTTCAGTGCTCAGTGTTATCTGTTTCTCCATCGCAGGCACAGGTCGGGAGCGCACTAAGGACTTTCACTTTCCCCTCTTCTGACTAAGCAGCATTGAATGTGCTGCAGTACAGGGAGACCCGATCTTCATATTCCAGAGTATGGTGGCATCCAGCGCCACCCGGCACCAGGTAGCACCTGACATCCAGCACACAGTGCATCTGTGTGACTGCAGGGGATCGCATCCCCGCACTGTCTACCAGTCATGTCCTGGCTGGCACTGCCTGTAGTGTGCACAGACAGGCAGTTTCCTTGCCAGGACATCGTGGTCAGTGCACACACAGAGCTATGTATCCCGTCATCAGGCAGCTCGCTCAGCTCACTTCACATACCGGTGTCGCTGAGCCTCCGGCAATGTGGCTGCGCGGGAACTTTCAAGTCCTCCTCCAGTCCTTACTCCATGACGTGGGAGGCCCCTGCAGCAATACTTGAGGTACGGGGCGGGCGTGGACCGATGGGGTGGGCGGGGCTTAGGGGGCGGGGCGGTCCAACCAGATCCCGGAGCTTGATTTACAAAAAAAAAAAAAAAAAAAAAAGGAGCTTGTTCAGCCGCCGCCCTCCCAGCATCCCCGGCGCCCTAGGCACGTGCCTACGAGTGCCTAAGGGCAAATACGGCCCTGGGTGTTGCCATGTCATTTCAGCACTCTTCTGATACTTTTGTGACATTTTTAGGGTTTCTACATGCTGCCGGCAGTCATTTCATAAAAATACTCGGGTCTCCCATAGGATAACATTGGGCTCGGTACTCGGGCCGAGTACACGAGTATCTCGGGATGCTCGGCCCGAGCTTCGAGCACCCGAGCATTTTAGTACTCGCTCATCACTAATGGTTAGGTGTTAGGGTTAGTGGTTAGGTGTTAGGGTTCGATGTTAAGGTTAGGGGTTAGGTGTTATGGCCACTTTACACGCGGTTACATTTCTAGGGTGGCTACAGGTAACTTACTGGCTGCAGTGAAATCATGGAGACAAGGTTCTATCTTGTTGCTGTGTACAAATGGAATCATCTCTCCATGATTTCACTGCAACCAGTAAGTTACCTATAGCCACCCTAGAAATGTAACCGCGTGTAAAGTGGCCATAACACCTAACACCTAACCTTAACACCCAACCCTAATGGTACCTTTACCCGCGGCTACATTTCTAGGGTGTCA
Source organism: Allobates femoralis (assembly GCA_033576535.1). NCBI lineage: Eukaryota > Metazoa > Chordata > Amphibia > Anura > Aromobatidae > Allobates > Allobates femoralis. The sequence goes on from JARQOC010000004.1 coordinate 3,291,584, forward strand.
CCAGGTAACTTACTGGTTGCAGTGAAATCATGGAGACAAGGTTCTATCTTGTTGCTGTGTACAAATGGAATAATCTCTCCATGATTTCACTGCAGCCAGCAAATTTCCTGTGGATAAGCTAGAAATGTAGCCGCGTGTAAAGTGGCCATTAGGGTTAGGGGTTAGGTGTAAAGGTACCTTTACACGCTGCTACAACAGGATGGATACAACCCGCTACAGGCTACAAATGTAGCTTGTAGCGCCAATATAGCCCGTAGTAGCGGCGTGTGAAGACGGGACGTGACAGCCGGCAACAGATACATCTGTTTCCTAGCTCTGCTCGAAATCAGATGGCTACAAAGCCGATTGTAGCGAGCTGTATCGGCGTGTAAAGAAGCTACAGAAGGGAACTCTGGACACCAGGCGATGTAGCTGCAATGTAGCTAAGGCGTGACCCAGGCTCCGTGTTACCGCGCCCCATGTGCGATCATTGGTGGAAGATGCTGCGTTGCGATTGGTTGTCGCTGCACAGGGAGGCATATTTAAGGAGCTGAGCAGTCACACTCCACAATTGCTCGAGCGTCATGTATTAATCAGCCTCCTGCGTTGCCTGCCCAATCATGATGTTATTGCTTTGTCCTATCAGCGTACGGACGTCCCGTACTCCACAATTGTGGCACGCCTATGTGCTGTCCCTGCTGCACCAGGTACGCCCATATTAGCTTGTTGTAGCGGTGTGTAAATGAGCTACAGATGGCTACTTGAGACACCCGGCGATGTAGCTAGTTACAGATGTAGCGTAGCGTAGCACACCTTGTGGCGGCGTGTGAAGAGGGTGCGTTTCCCGTTTGCAACCGTTTGGGCGTGCTCGTGCACGTGAAGTAGCTGTTGGTATCCATCCTGTTGTAGCGGCGTGTAAAGGTACCTTAAGGGTTGTGTGTTAGGGCTAGTGGTTAGGTGTTAGACTATAATGAAAGTCTAACCCTAACACCTATCACCTGTCATCAGTTGTTTCATGCTCTTTGTGGAGTCTATGATTTATTACGGTAATTATCTCATCATGACTCAAGAGATTGAGGCCCAGTAACTTTAATGGCCAGGCAACCAAACAGTTTGTCCAGGTGCCCTGGAGCAGCCAATATAAGTCTATATCATTAAAGGTATCTTCATCTACTCCTCCTCAAAACTATGGGATTCAGATAATAAGTACATTCCCATCATCTACAGTTTGACCTCTGGATTTGCTATATACATTTTCAGGTAATCGATGTATCTGAGCTCAGTATTTGTGTCATGTGATGTAAGTAGATGGCAAGCTCTTCTGTATCAGAGGCTGATATCCCGTACATGATAAAACCTTTCTACATAACTGAACTGTATCTAAAGGACAACAGATGAGGAAAGTGGAGGGGATGTTGGCACTGGTAATAATGATGGTGCTTTGATGAAGACGATGGTGTTCATAATGTTGATGATGGTGGTGGGGGTGCAGATGAAGTATCTGGATATGGCAGTGGTTGTAGTGAGGGTGAAGATGTTGATGATGATCATGGTGGTAGTGAGGGGGCAGATGGAAATTGTGACGACTCAGCATCAATGACTCCATCATTATGCCAGACGTACTACTCCATTGTTGTGTAAGTCAAGGGACATGCGCCATTGTTTCATATGAGACTGTCCATTGCCCCTTTCTGCCCGCTGATTGTGTATTGCATAAGGCCATGTGGTTATTAGGCTGCAAAATATAGAAGACAATTATGTATTTAGATTGAACTAGTGAACAATGAGGGAACAGCCATGATTATCTTTCCCCAATCCTATGCCCTGAAATGGAGGCTCAGGGATATAAAAACGGCCCCGGCTCCTGTCCTGATTCTACGGGGCCTCAGCAAGGGACAATGGTTCCAGTTGGTGGATTACACAACTGCTGCATTACCCAACACTGGGCCCACAATTCATTCGTAGAACCCAGGTTGGGTCATCCGGTCATCAGGTGACTTACCGCATTGAGCTCGGTCAGCTTCCTAAGCTTGCCCCTACCTCCTCTCAGTGGGTGCCCACCTAACGCAAGGTGCTGCCGGCTGGAGTAATTGGTCCTGGATCCCTCAAAGTCACAAAGAGTTTGATCCCTGGTGAACCAGCAGAAGAGGGAATCTCTGGCACATACACCATCTTGTGTCCTTGCTGGGAATGTGCTATATGTTGTTGAGTCTGGGTGACCCAATAAAGGTTTATTGGAGTGTGGTTTCCTCACCCTGTGTTGTCTGAGTAGTGCTCTGTCCAAGGGAAAGGCGTACAGGCGCTAACTGGGATGAGAGCACCCACTGACCCCAATGATGAGGGTGAAAGTGACGATTGTGATGATAACGGTGGTGAAAGTGAGGAAGACGAAGGTGATTATGACAGTGGAAGAAAATGTAAACATGGTTATGATGACTGTGGTGGTACTGTGGGTGGGTGATGATGATGGTGGAAGTAAAGGTAATGATAATGAAGAGGGTGGTGAGGATGGTTGTGGTAGTAAAAGTAAAATGGTGATGGTTAATGACAGTGTCATGGGGAGATACAACGACCAACTCCAAGGAAAGGAACCCCTAATCTATCTCTTAACTCTGAGACCCTGAACTGTCCCTTATCTCAGAGGTACGCATGAAGGTGGTGAGGTCTGAGCCGCCAGCGTTACCCTATCTCCTGAGATACCCTGGAATTAAACCCTCTCTCTCCACCCAAAGGAACAGGGAAAACTTCTAATAAAAATCTTAAATCTGCTTAACTCAAAGCAGCAGAAGAGGCAACGGCACCAGGTTGGCTGATCTTCACACCCCACACACATCCACACTCCAAGCTGATTGAGGTAAGAATGAGCTACCACTGACACCAGCTGACGGAACACATGACTACTTAAGGAGAATTGGGAGTGGACACACCCTGCAGAAAGCCTTCCTAGCACTACCGACAAAGACTAAACATTAACCCTCGCTGGTTCTGAAGAAATAAACACCTAAAGTAGAACAACACCAAGAGCTCTCACAGCCTCGTGATGGAAGTGAAGATGGTGATGACCTTTGCTGTCTGTAGTGAGGCTGAAGATAGGGCTGATGACTCTTCGTGGTAATCAGGATAATCATGGTGAGGATAATGGTGGTGATAGGGAAAGGGAAGACTGTGATGAAGGCAATGGTGTAAGGTAATGCGGTGATAATGACCATGGTGGTGGTGATCATTGGTGATGATGGTGGTGATAGGGAAAGGGAAGACTGTGATGAAGGCAATGGTGTAATGACCATGGTGGTGGTGATCATTGGTGATGATGGTGGTGATAGGGAAAGGGAAGACTGTGATTAAGGCAATGGTGTAAGGGAACGCGGTGATAATGACCATGGTGGTGGTGATCATTGGTGATGATGGTGGTGATAGGGAAAGGGAAGACTGTGATTAAGGCAATGGTGTAAGGGAACGCGGTGATAATGACCATGGTGGTGGTGATCATTGGTGATGATGGTGGTGATAGGGAAAGGGAAGACTGTGATGAAGACAATGGTGTAAGGGACCGCGGTGATAATGACCATGGTGGTGGTGATGATTGGTGATGGTGGTGGTGATCATTGGTGATGATGGTGGTGATAGGGAAAGGGAAGACTGTGATGAAGGCAATGGTGTAATGACCATGGTGGTGGTGATCATTGGTGATGATGCTGGTGAAAGGGATAGAGGTGGTGATGAGAATAAAGAAGGTCCTGGAGTTCATGTTGGCTTGGTGATGAGGATGATGATGATGATGGTGGTGGAAGAGATCAAACTAACAATTATTAGATAAATATTATAAAATAATATGAAAGAGGAAGGAGAAGATCCATTATTCTGCATGGAAAAGAGACCAAAACTGACGAGCCTGGAACACAGTCATTGTTCTTAGTCAATATAAAATAATACTCACATTATACAAGTTCTTTCGTCTCCTATTCAGGGTGATGCATTTCCTTGGCTGGATTCTCCCCGGTCTCACAGTAGACGCCCCATGACTCCGCACATCAGGAATATTCCGGCACCTGTGACGCTGTGTCTTTATATAACCCACCTCATTATCTGTACGTGTGATTGTGGAGGTCCCCCGGGTCCGTGTCGGGAGAGTACAAGGGGTTCTCTCCAATTAACACTTTCACCAGATTCCATAATTAGCAGATATTTTAATGACTTTCTGTTCATTATTTATTATTGGTTTTTAATATCATCTGTTGTTCTGACAAATTGCCCGTCTGTGGACACAGAACTAGACCCTCAGTTTGTGATCCGGTTCAGGGGTATTACACCGGGTAAATGTCCAGTGTTATTACACATGGGGGTCCCCAGAATCCAAAACAGACTGAACACAGTTACTGCTATAGGAAACCAAGAGCTTTACTATGAGCCCCAGAGCCTGAAATGACATATACAACCCTCTGAGGTCTCCCGTGACGGTATCCATACTCCTAGAACTCCTTAGTAATATCAAGGTTACTCAACATATATGGCTGTAGGTAGATGGATCATTAACTGGTGGTAACTAGCATCCTGTATAATAACATACTGCGCTGTTAGATTTTACGTTTATTAAAATGGTCCAAAAATTATCCCTTTTTAGGGAAAATGCCTGCCCATGTTTGCACAAATATTGTGATATTAGAAGTAGCCTTATGTTTTAACAAGTGTTTTAACAACCTCTCCCGTCGTGTATCAGCAAGCATTGACTGCTCATATGTACTGTACCTGTCCTTGTTACCCCCACTCCTTATGTAAAACGCCATGGAACCAATGGCGCTATATAAATAAATAATAATAATAATAACAATAAAGTGGTAAAAAATAAGTGAACCTTTTTGGTTTGTAGAAATTGTAGCTGTTTGGGAAGTGAAGGGGTAATGACATTTTTGAGACATCCAAAAATTATCCCTTCTTTGGAAACAAGTTAGTTAAATTTGCATTATGCAGAGTAGGGTTCCCAATAACAGCAATGCAGTATTGGACATGATGAAAGGGCAGAATGTGTGTGTGTGTAGTGTAAGGGTATATGGCAGGAAGATCTGTGGCTGTGCAAAAGACATTGCAGTGACAGCAACAGCAGTTCAATATGGCATATAATGGCCTGGCAGGAGATATCTTCCTAAATTGGGGGATTAGCACTGGTATTAGCGTCAGTACAGTATGGGGCAAGAAGCCAACTGGTAGCATCAGAATGATAGGTCCACTGATGAATGGGCAGCCCCCGCTGTTACCAATGCCATTGGCATTAGGAGGTAGAATATCCTCATAGATCCATAGCAGGTTTATTATTACTATATTTTTCACACTTTTGGAGAATAATCTTGTCTGTTTTGCTGTGAGTATACTCAAGGGGTCAGGGCTCAAAGTGTAGTGGACACCCCTTTCCTTCGCAGATAGAAAACAAGCGGTGTCAGAGGTTTGGAGCGCTAAAGAAACCACGGGTTGGTGATTATATTACCAATACTTTATTGCACGAACAGCAGGGGTCCAGTATGCCACAACGCGTTTCGGCGCACAGATGCGTCTTTCTCAAGTGGATCATCCACTTAAGAAAGACGCATCTGTGCGTAGAAACGCGTTGTGGCATACTGGACCCCTGCTGTTCGTGCAATAAAGTATTGGTAATATAATCACCAACCCGTGGTTTCTTTAGCGCTCCAAACCTCTGACACCGCTTGTTTTCTATCTGCTAATCTCTTTCTCCCTTGTTTGGAGTGTGGTGTGTGAGCTGCTCTAAGATCCACAGGACCTGGCAGTACGTCATAAAGACCCACCCTTGAATGATCAACTGATACACAGTGTGGAGCCGGGACGGAAGCCAGTGCATCGAGTCTGCCTCTTCGGGTGGAGGAGTGAAGGAGCTCACCTCCATCTCCAGAGGAACTAAGGAGCCGACCACCAGGCCCGGAGTATCAGAAGAGGAGGGAATATTGGCCCCTGTCACTACAGTGACCCACATTAAGCCATCAGTCTGGTTGTGCGGGGTGTTGCACAACCAGTAAAGGTTAGTGCACACATAGTAAAACTGCGTATTAAGTTCCTCCAGTTGCAGTGTGGCGCAATATCTGTTTTTTCTTTCAATTACCCCTTTCCTTCGGGCATGCTCAGTACTCCATTGATTATCAGGGTGCTCGGGCATGCTCAGTACACCATCGAGCATTGGCATACTCGGGCACACTCAGTACCCCATCGAGCAGTGGAGTGCTTGGGCATGATCAGTACTTCATCGAGCATCGGGTGCTTGGGCATGCTCAGTACTCCATCGAGCATCGGGTGCTTAGGCACGCTCCGTACTCAATCGAGCATCAGGTGCTTGGGCATGCTCAGTACTCCATCAAGCATCGGGTGCTTAGGCACGCTCCGTACTCAATCGAGCATCGGGTGCTTGGGCATGCTCAGTACTCCATCAAGCATTGGGTGCTTAGGTACGCTCCGTACTCAATCGAGCATTGGGTGTTCGGGCATGCTCAGTACACCATCAAGCATCAGGTGCCTGGGCACGCTCAATACTCAATCGAGTATCGTGGGAACTCAAGCACCAAGCTCAATTCTCCATCTCTCATGTTTCATGGCTTTTGAACAGCCAATCAACATGCGGGGATTGCCTGCCATACACGGTAATATTGTATTGTAATATTGTTGGCCTATGGCATTACTGTGATTGACCTGCCGCATCAGGTCATCAGGTCTTATATAAGACCTGGGTTCACAATATTCGACACACTCAAGACTGAAGGCAGTTTGGAGAGTGTTAATTGAGGAGAGAGAGCTTAGCTTAGAGCAGGGTACAGGCAGAGTTTATTGCCTTACAGTCCTGCTACACTTATTTTGCTTTTCAGGGCTACATACTTAAATAGTTACATGTTTCATGACATGATGTCAGTTATAGAATATAGAATTCATTCTGAACTTATCACTGTTGGAGGAGGACGTGTCTGAGTTACTGATGTCCTGTTGGTTGTAGTCCCGGTGTCTTGGCTGCAGGAAGTAGCAGTATTGTATGCTTATTGTCCTGTCCCCAGACTGTCTACCTCCCCTGTGTATGATTACATCAGAGGTGGCATCTTGTTCACTCACTGTCCTAGGCACTAGACAGAGTGTGTAGAGGTGACAACCTGGATGACACGGGGGGGAAGGACCAACATAGGGTGGTAGGGCAGCTCAGGGACAGCCACAGGTTAGTGTCAGGAGGTTTCCCACCCCCCGCTCCATACCATTAGGGCCATCCTCTCCCTATGCAATCTTGTTGTACTATCTGTTTTGTGCCATGCGCCGGACATTCCCTCTTTCCAAGCAAAACATCATAACTGACCCCACAAAATTGTCCCCAGCAAGTGGGGATTGTAGACTACCCTTTTTTACAGTCCTGGACGTTCTCTCTGCCGACTGATTCTCCATCCTTGTGGTCGGTGGATGAGTTCTTCACCTTATTTATGATTAACCTGATTGCATCTCTAAACTCAGTAAGTCGAGAAGGGGGCACGCTACTCTGGAGTGGCTGGGACCGCTATGGCCCTTACTATCAGGCTAGATAGATGTCTCAGAGAGAGATCTACCGTGATCATGCCACTGGTTGCACTGCATAGGAAGGAAGTCACACAGGTGCAGTATAATGAACCCATGCAGTTGGGGGGTGCCTCCCCTCATACCAGGTCACTTGAGGTTTTCCAAGGAATGGGGGCATGTTTCTACTCCATATTTATGGGTCATTATATTGGGGTCCTTTTAACTATCCTCAAACTTGTAACATCAACTAAAAAGCCGTGTCCCCATTTTCGTGTGGAGGGAGGCCACTAGGGTGTGTACATTTCCTCCATTTTTACGTCCCAGTTCACCATTTTGGAGGAGGTGGTGATCGGGTTCTTGTGGATTGTGGGTCAGGAGTCAATATGGTGGATTCTTGATTTGCTCAGATCCATGGTCTGGTCTGTAATACATTAGCGAGATCCATTCTGATTAAGGCTATTGATTCTCCCAAGTCATGCACTATATAAAGTGTCTTCATAATGAGGTCCTGTTGTATTGTGTCAAGCTATATTTTGGAGGATCTGCCTTCTCCCATCATCTTATGCCTTCCTGGGCTGTGGAAACTCAATCTGGTGATTGACTGGTGCACCAGAGAAGTAGTCATGGCAATTGCCTGCATGCTGGTATCACTGTCCTCTTTGTAAAGTCTACTCCTGCCTCTCTGGTGGAGGTAGCTAAGATGCTACCAGAAAATAGGGGCGAGATTCAACCCACTGCCCAGGTTAGTACTAGGCCCTAATGTCCTCCAATGAGAAAGAATCAGAAGACAGTGGTCTTTCCCACTAAGAACCCTGACGGTAAGAGTTTTATGACATGCCACTGTTGTCTGTCCTTCCATAGGATTACCTTTTGTCATGGTGTAGGGAATGGCAAGTATGGGTAGGGTGACCAGGGAAGACTAGTCTGACCTCAAACTAGGAACCCTGAATGGCCCTGATCCTGAAGGTATCCCTGATAGTGAGAAGGTTCAGGCCTCCAGCCTCTCCCTAACCTCCTCCACCAGCCCTGCACTATTTCCCCCTCACTTCCCTCCACAGAACTGGGATACAGCAACTCCAAAGGAAAGGACATCAGCAACGCAAACACACAGGTCAGCACAGCACGGCTTCCAGGCATAGAGTAAAACTCTATCAGCAGCACCTCCTGCTGGAAGGAAAGGCTACTAAAAGGCCAGGGGGAGGGGAGCCCAGGTGAGTCACACATTAACCCCTCAACCAGCAGCCGAACCTCATAGTGACTGCAGTTCTGGAGCACAACACAGGAGGCCAAGACCTTCACAACTATCAACCATGCAGCTCTTAAAGACAAACACACACAGCAGCATCCAGCAATGTCAGCGCATTGTAAGCGCGTGACACCTTTTTCTATCAAATGCGTGCGTGGTAATAAACGATCAGGTCTGGACTTGTGTATGAATAACTATGTATGGGTGTCCACTAAAGACATCAGATGGAAGGGTTCATCTGGGGCTCTGGGCTGTAAGGTGTTCTGTCTATATAGGGTGGTAGCCATTATTAACCCTATGTCTTGTAACTGGAGCTACCCCGAGAATTTAATGCCCATAATGTCTTCCACAAGTTGTCGCTCAGGAGATGTGTCACCACCACCTTCTATCTGCATTTATGTAATTCGGGAAGGTCAGGTGTCTACAGGGGTGAACACAAGTGAGTTGGAGCATCCCTGCCGTAGGTCATTTCCAGAAAAGTCCAGTCTTAAGGGTCCTGAGGCCCCACATAGTAAGTGGAATGCTGTCAAGAGTCTCCAGTCATTACATTTGTGTTACCCAGGATTCTGTGCGATTTTAAATGTGTTTAATTGCTTTGGTACCAGTAAGGGTTAATCTCACTTTTCCTCTCTGGTAGCTTCTGGTCAGATCTATCTCAGGTGCTGCCGGTTTGTGACCACACCCTTTAAGTAGTCACATGTTTCATCACATGACGTCAGTTATAGAATAGGGAATTAATTCTGGACTGACCACTGTTGGAGGAGAACGTGTGTTGGAGTTACCGGTGTCCCGGTGACTGCAGTCCCGGTGTTTGGGCAACATCATGTAGCAGTGTTGTATCCTAATTGTCTTCCCCTAGTATGTCTGCCTCCCCTGGGTATTAGTCCATCAGAGGTGGCATATAGTGTACCCACCGGCCTTGGCACCACACAGGATAAGTAGAGGTGACAGCCAAGGACTAGGCACATGACGGCGGCGGGAGATTATTACTATGGTGCTATCTCTCCTCTTGGCTCTTCTCTGGGTCTTTGGGTTTCTGGGCCCTTAACCAGTTGGCAGCAGATTTATTTCTGTACTGTCCAGCTGTTCAACAGTGAATTCCATACTTTTGGACTATAATAATATGATGATAATAATAATATGAGATTCACCACAAATTTAGAGGAAAATAGAGGAAAAAACGTAACTTTTAATGTTAAAATGGGAGTCCGTCTTGTAGTCTTATAGTCCGTCTTGTATAGTCTGAATGTAGCTTACCAGGCAGCGGCGGTATCACGGGGTCACAGGAGGCAGGATCATCAATGCAGAAAGTTGATGGCGGCACCAGTGGGGCAATGCTGTGGGCCCTAATTTGTAAAGACGGGGTGTCACGGTGGCACCAGTGGGGCAATGCTGTGGGCTCTGATTTGTAAAGATGGGGTGTCACGGTGGCACCAGTGGGGCGATGCTGCAGGACCTGGGCTGGGAAGTCAAGGTGTAACGGCGGCACCAGTGGCATGATGCTGCAGGCACTGGAATAGAAGGAGGGAGTGTTGCAGAGTTGAGAAGGTTTGTGCCGTGATATGCTGGCAGTAGTCAGGAAAATGGCCTAGAAGTTGTCGCATGCGCAGATTGAGATCTCGGAGAGCCAAGATCGCCAACTGCGCATTCACTGTCTCGGCAATAATTTTTCTTACATTCATCAAGTTGGAGGTGGTGCTGCGCAGATTGAGATCTTAATCTGTGAAAGTGCTGCCTCCGCACCCATTTTCCTGAAGTCAATCATGTCTACTGTCATAAGATCAATGGTGCCTCCCTCATGCTGCCGGTAAACCCCCTTCTCTTGGCCCCTGGCCCACAACATCGACCCACTCAGGCTGCTGCCAAATTCCTGCAGTGGCGACCATGCCTCCTGTGACCCCACTTCACATGTCAGAGGTGTATGGAGGGGACAGGTTGTGGATGGCCTTGTATGTCATGGTTAGTGTTTTAAACCGGGATCTCTGAGAAGTAGGGGAGCCAGTGAAGGGCTTGGCAGAGGGTGACACAGGGGAGTAGCGGGGAGACAGGTGGATTAGGCGGGCAGCAGAGTGTAGGATACATTGGATAGGTGCAAGGGAGGTAGCGGGGAGGCCGGTAAGCAGGAGGTTGCAGTAGTCAAGGTGGGAGATGATGAGAGCATGAACAAGTGTTTTAGCAGTTTCGAGGTCAAGGAAAGTGCGGATCCTATAGATGTTTTTGAGCTGGAGTCGGCAGGTGGTGGCGAGGGCCTGGATGTGAGGCTTGAAGGAGAGGGAAGAGTCAAGGATGATCCCGAGGCATTTGGCGTCAGGGACTGGGTAGAGTGAGCAGTCGTTGACAAAGATGGATAGGTCAGATAGTAGGGGAGACCGACTTGGGGGAAGACTATGAACTCAGTTTTGTCCATGTTTAGTTTAAGGAAGCGAGCAGAGAAGAAGGATGAGATGGTGGACAGGCAGTGTGGAATTTCAGAAGGGAGATGATGTCGGGCCCAGACAGGTAGATCTGAGTGTCATCAGCATAGAGATGGTACTAAAGACCATGGGACTCATTGAGTTGTCCTACGCCGAGAGTGTAGATGGAGAAGAGTAGTGGTCCTAGAACCGAACCTTGGGGGACACCAATGGATAGGTGATAGGTCGAAGAGGAGGTGTGGGAGTGGGTGACGCTGAAAGTCCAGTCCGTTAAGTATGAGGAGATCCAGGTTAGGGCTAGGTCAGTGATGCCAAGAGATTCCAGGATCTGAAGTAGAAGGGAGTGGTCAACTGTGTCGAAGGCAGCAGATGGGTCGAGGAGGAGGAGGACGGAGTAAAGTCACAACATCATGCCTTTCTCAAGGGACTTTGCTCTCATCACACGAACAAAGACAATTTCTTTTTTATGACTTCCTACCAGGGACCTCTGTGGATCGACACGGTCCAGAACAGCCTTATTTGTGATTTTGGCTCCACAGGATTCATAGTATTCTCCTCCAGCACCACAGTTCGAAGGAATTGATCTTTCCTTGATCCACATCTCACACCCATACAACGCTATTGGGAATACAATGGCTGTGACCAATCGTGGTGTGGAGGTGATCGAGGTGTCTTTGCACTTCCATAGTTGCTCCATGTTCATCATTGCTGAACGACCCATAGCAAGCTGCCACTTGATTTCAGCTGTCGAACCCGCTGGTACAATCAAAGAGGGACCCCAGGAAGATGAAACGCTCTACCATATCTATTTCTTCAATTTCTAAGCAGTAAATAGTAGTTGATGCGCTATATACGATAATAAGCATTATTCCAACGGTCTCTATTTTTGTGATCAGCCTTGTATAAGAACAACGTTGCGTCACCTCATCTTTCTTGTTGTTTTGACTAATTCTTACATGAAACAAAACATCTTACAAAACTGATGTATCTTACATTGTTTCTCACCATCTTCGGCACATAGGGTTCAAATTTGGAAGGGAAATGTGATTATTCGTCTGGCCCCCTCATTTTTTCTAGCATGCAACATCGTCTTCGAGCATCTTCACTCATTTTCAAGGCCAAGTAGACCTATGAAGCTATGACTTTTAGTTCGTTAGGACAAAGGGGACATTGTGAGCTAAAGGAAAGGCCAAACAGAGTGGAGGACTCAACTCAACTCAACTCAACTCCCTCAACACTCCGTGAACCTGACCTCCACTGTCTTCCTAAATCCCCGCTCTGCTCCTCTACTTTTCTTCCCTTTACACCAGCGCTTCCACATTCTGACATCAAGATGTCATGATTATGCCCATCTTGACATCAGAAAGAGCATCAAGGCTTAGCCAGCTAAGTAATGACTGACAAAGAGTGAAGATAAGACTAGAAGGACAGCGGAACACCATCGAGGATTTGTAGACGTAGGATCAAGTGGAAGGCTATGTATGAATATTTTTTTTTTGTTTTTTAACCCCTTCCAAGCTCATATAAACTTTTGTTTGATGACATTTTTCTGAATTCGCATCAAACGTCTGAAAAATCTAAATTTGAGAGTTTCGGAAATGTAGCAAATTTGATCTTCCTTGACAACTATAGAATTTTTCAGTCAATATTTGCTGTCCTATGCATAGCAGTTCCACCATAGTTTTTATAGATAAAGAATATATCCTGATTCTGGCTTCATCTAGGAGACCTAACGGGACACATAAAATGTAGCACCAAAGCTGTGTAAGGTACGTTGATGACGTAAAGTATTGCCATTCGTTGAACATTTCCATAATCTTAATTAGTCTCCATGGAATATCCATGCATTACTTATATCTTGGCTATTGATTGACAACTCTTTGTGAATAGGGAAAGCTTTGGGTCTTTATTTGCATTATATCCCAAACAACGATGTAAATATATTGTTACGTCCAACCATAATCTTACGGTCATAAAGCTTCACGTATTGGGCAAGACCTACCAACACTTGACTTTTACAGTTTTGTTTTCATCCCGATATGTTCATTATTTAGATACTTTCTCTAGGTTGAAACGACCCTACTCGAATCCCTGAGACGACTTAATTTTACATCTCGAAGACTGCGCAACGCCTGGACAAAGACACTCACGATGACCGTCTTTACCTCTTGGTTCCTTAGGCTGTAGACAAGAGGATTTAACATGGGTGTGATGACGGAGTAAAAGACAGAAGCTATCTTATCTTGTTTCTCAAAGTTCTCGGAAGAAGGACGTAGGTAAGTAAGGAACACGGACACATAGAAGATGGAGGCACAGATGACGTGTGAGGAGCAGGTGCTGAACGCCTTCTGTCTACCCTTGGTTGACGTTATATGTAATATGGCCACCAGGATATAGATGTATGACACCAGTATGGTGACCAGTGTACCTATACTGTAAGATCCTACAAAAAAAAGAGTAATCATCTCACAGGTGAAGGTCTTGGAGCAGGAGAGCTTCAGTACTGAAGGGATGTCACAGTAGAAGTGGTCAATGAGGTTCGAGCCACAATATTCAAGACTGAATATACAACATGTCTGCGCTGAAGATGGCAAGATTCCAAAAGAAAGAGCAAAAAGACCCAAAAGTGTGCATCTCTTTTTGTTCATTATGGACACATAATGTAGAGGGTGACATATGGCCACATAGCGGTCGTAAGACATATTCGAGAGGAGAAGAACCTCTGTAGCTGCAAATGTAGCAAATGCAAGGAATTGTAGGGCGCAGCCTGTGAAGGTGATGACCTTCTGTGTGGAGGTAAGGTCAGAAATCATCTTGGGAGTCACCGATGAGGAGTAGAAGAGGTCCACCACCGAGAGGTAACTGAGGAAGTGATACATCGGGGTGTGCAGGGCGGGCGTCTTATGGACGATGATGAACAACCCAACATTACTCACCACAGTTATAAAGTAAACCAGGAAGAAAAATATGAAAAGGAAAATGGACAATTTTGGATCATTGGTCAACCCGGAAAACTCAAACATGGTCACTTGGGTCTTGTTCATGTCATTTCTGTTGGATTTCATCCTGTTGAGATAAAATAAATAGCGGACATCAATAACTATAAATTTGACCGGTTTCCTACCATCTTTTCTCAATCTGGTTACTCATGGTAAAGTCACCTCTATTTAGTTCTAAACTCGGACCTGTCACCGTGTTGTTTTGGATTTTGTACTATTATTGATGAGCGAGTATACTTGTTACTATTCGCTACTCGCTTGGATAGTACAGTATTCGAGATACTTGGTACTCGGCGAGTTTTTTGGTTTTTACTCATGATTTACTCATGGGTCCTGACTGATTATCAGCCAATAACCATGCTGGGATTGCTTGCCAGTCATAGTAATGCCATATTCATCATAATTGGCAGGCGCCGTATAACCAAAGAAAAAAAGACACTAACAGAATGGTGATGAGGTCTGGGGGGGGCTGTGAGATGGCAAAGAACGTGCTCAAACTGCATGGGAACAGTATACAGACATGATGTACACTGTCTGCATACTGTTGTGCCATACAGACGTGACAGAACCTAGTGAAGATAGATAGAAGAATAGGTAGATCGAGATTACCAGACTCCCGCTGCTGCTTCCGGGGCTGCTAGTCTCCAGCTGAATCACTTCCGGGCCTGCCTATTAAGCTACTTGCATATGCACTGAGAAGTCAGGCAAACCGCCAATAACAGGCACTCACTCTCTGTGATTGGCTGTTGCAGTCATAGTGCATTTCCACTATCTGGACTGTGATTGTGCTTGGTTGCCATACACATTAGTGTATGGCAACCAACTAGCAGTCATAGGGTATTAAATAAATAAATAATTTAAGAAAAACGCATGGGGATTGACAGTATGTTTAAGTCTGGCCCAGTGAAAGCAGACAGCTGTGAGCTGCCACCCTCAGCTGAGTAATTTTACCTTGGCTGACAAAAAAAAAATTGTGGGCTCCACCTTATTTTTAATTGCCAGCCAAGGTAAAACTAGGCAGCTGAGTAATGGAATTCTCAGCAAGTGAGGGTCCATTGTTTAAAGGGAACCCAGCCTCTATATATGTGTCTCTGCACCATGGTAATAGCGTTCTAGCCATCCCTTTGTGCTTGTAAATTGATATAGTAAAGTTTAGAAAAGTTGTTTTTATACCTTATGATCTGCGGCTTCTCATTATTACTTTCTGGGCCTCCCCGCCACCTGCTTTGTAATTATTCACGCCCCTATGAGCGTGCTGCAGTGCAGGGAGACAGTGCTCGTCATTTAAGGGGCGGTAAACCTGACATGGCGCTGATCGCGTCATATCCGGCTTTACCACGTCAGTACACCCATTAGGGTGTACTGCCCACCTCGCGATGACGAGTGCGCATGCGCGAGGTCTGTTCACTGCACACCTAATGGGTGATTCAGCAGGAGCGCTGGAGACTGAGCGGCCCGGGGGCAGCAGCAGGAGTCTAATCCTGTCACTCAGAGCAGACAGCTGTATAACAGAACAGTATACAGTCTACATCATGTCTGCCTACTGTTCCCGTGCAGTTTGAGCACATTCTCAGCTATATCTGCTTTTTTACATTCTCCCCAGACCTCTTTTAAGGGTCCAACAGAAAATTACTCGCGTTTCCCATTGACTTGCATTGTCCTCGCTATTCGGAATGAATGCACAAGTATTACAAAGTACTTGTTATGAGTAAAGCGATCACCAATATTACGGTACTCGCTCATCACTATGTGCTATCAATCTCTTCGCCTCAATCATTTTTTGCTAATGTGAAAACTCAACCTCAAGCTTAAGTTGAAGCTCCTGGACCCAATGTTTTGCCGTCTGTGCCACCACCTCACTTACCCTGTGACATCATCAGGAATCATGGCACAGGTCAATCTATGGCACCTTCTATCTACACAGCTGTTTATGACAATGAGATTATTTTTGCAGGAAAAAGTTGCTCCAGCCAATATATATTACAAATTACTATTTTCTATATAATGAAGCCAATGGAGTTTATTCAAAGTGGAAAAAGGGAGACAACTCAAGGGGGTTCTCTACCCAGAATCCGTAAGAGCAAAAATGATGCTTTCTCATATGTCTAAGAATTGTGCAGTTCTTACTATATGTTCCATAAAAGTGTGATAAATCTACCGATAAGGAATCAGGGCAGTAAGAACAACTTGGAAATTGCTTGAAGCCCATTGAGACATTGTTTTCTTGGTTCAGATCGGTGCCTGACTTGTATATCTGTAGCCCTGCCATTATAGAGACCTTTTCTTATGTAGTACTGACTGTGACAACTCAGGATCTGATCATTAGGGTGAGGGGGTGAAATGTTCTTAATTAGGCCAGACTTATTGTTCCCTTGTTCTGCTAATTTAGAGAAGTTAGCCATTGTTTTATGTCACTATAAATAAAAGGAGACACAAGAGGCGCAGATCGTACCTTATCAAAAGGACACTTTGCTCGTATGTAGGTCACAAAGGGGTCACCCACAACCAGTTTGAGGGCTTTAGCAGCTGCTGCAGAACCTCCACCGTCTGGCCAAAACCGCGGGAAAAACAGAAGTTTAAACAGGAATGGTTTTCACGGTCCGCGCTGCTGCTTCAATAAATGTACTCCAAAGGGGTTGTTTCCTCCATCATATTCTTTATTCCACCATAAACCAACGCGTTTCGGTGCTATCCTTGCACTTTTCTCAGGATACTTACCCTGGATGTACACTGCAAGGATAACAGGTAAAAAACACCTAGGGAAATGGTCTGTCTGCTGTGTTCAGTGAACAGACAAGCCAATCATAAAGCAGAGTGTCAAGGGTTCAAAGTCCTATGCATGACAGTAGTCCCCTTCTACGAAGAGCCACGGAACCCAACAAGATCCCCAGATCTTACTAGATGATCTGCATGAGAATCCTCTGCATCAACCCGGAAATTATCCTCCAGACCATAACTTTTCTATCTAACAAGATAGCGTATTTGACTACTGTTGGGTGAGTGCATTCGTTACTATTCGCACGGTATTCGTGATACTCTTTCATTGGCGATTATCACTGGTGCTCGTGAGTGATCTGTCCATCGTTATTGGCGGCTCCCATCAGTACACAAAGTGAGCTGGCACCTCAGTGAGGGGAGATTGAATGTTAGGGTGTCTCTTGGGGGCACAGCAAGGTGTTGTATGGCATGAAAATGCAAAAAATGGCCCACCCTCCCAGCCCTTCCCGGAAAGACTCGCTTTATAGCTGGATGTGTGTATGTGAAGCCTATCACTAGTTGACTAGCATTGGACTCGCCATTCGGACGAGTACAAATATTTCGTTATTCGCTCAACACTATAATCGATGTCTAACCTCCAACTCCAACCAGGGCCATTGGACAGTGTGAGCCCTTTAACTCAGGCGGCAAGTAGGTAGGTGGAGTGGCTGTGCATAAGGGGGCGGTGCCATATCCAGCGTCCTCCTGCCAGACAGGCGCCAGTAAGCCACAGCCTCTCCTCCTCCTGTACAGAAAGACCCGCGGCGCAACGGCGGCGCTGATACCACTCCTACCGTTCCTCAATTGCAGCTGCAGGGGCGGCGATGCCGGGTCCTGCAGCACAACCCCCCCTCCAGTCCTCACTTGCGGCTGCAGGGGTGGCAGGGCCATAGTCTGACAGCATCCCCTCCCCTTCACACTGTGTGTCTCAGGCGGCAGGGGGGCTTGATGCACCCCTGACTCCAACTTTACGTCAATGATGTCATGAGGATCTGGTGTCTTAGATCTTTTAAGCATCTTCCACAAGACTGGGAGATGGAGTTTGACCACCACAGGGTTTAGTTACCTTATACGAACCAACAAATTTAGGAGAAATATTTTTACAGAACTTTTAGACAAAGCATTTTTTGAGGAAAACCAAAGAAAATCTCCGACCTTAAAGGCAGGAGCCCCTTATGCCTGCGGTTTGCAGATCTCTTGGTCCACTTGCAGGCTATCGAAAGACCTTTATTAAATGACTCTGCAGGCTGCAATCCAACAGGTAGATTATGTTTTCTCCTCTGAGACAAAAAAAAGACAAAGCACTAAAACTTCCAAAAATGAGATGAAATCCTACAAGCAAAAAAAAGTCTACATTGCCGTAGAGGTGCGGATATTGACCTCCGCCAGAGGAGGAAAATCCACCCATTCCTCCGAATAGATTAACAGAATATCGTAAGTAAGGTTCCAATTCTTGGTTCATTCTGTCCATCTGACTATTGGTCTCAGGATGAAATCATGAGGAGTACAGACACTTAATACCTAACCGGGATCAAAACTCAGTGGCGGACCTTGCGACCAGGGGGCCCTGGTGCAGCTTTCGTTGATGAGGACGGGGGGGGGATTGGGGGTGCTGTCGATCGCGGCCGCCGGCAAGGACTGGGGGGGGTGCAATCGCGTCGCCGGCGAGGACCAGGGGGTGGTATCGGCCATCTGCTCCTACCTGCATTGAGCAAGCTCCTGGGAGCCGGAGAAGCAGTGGAGGAGAGGAGGGGCGGGCTCAGCCAGGGGAAGCAGGAAACTTCCCTTAAACCCCCTCTCCTCTGGCACACTGGCTCAGGATCATGGGGGGTGTTTGGAGGCCCCCCTGCAGGCTTAAGGGGCCCTCTAGCTGGTCAGGGCCCTGGTGCAGCTGCACCAGCTGCACCATGGTAGGTCTGCCCCTGGCAAAACTACACCAAAAGCTAGACGTAAATTAAACCAGTCTATTGGAAATAATCATTTTAGAAACATCTTGAAACTTACCGATGTGAGTGATAAAGAATGAAGCTAAACTCCGAGCAAATTTAGTAGAATCAAGTGAACCGTCTTGCTGAAACAATCCACCAGCACCCAAACTACAGTATTACCACCAGAATTAGGCAAACCAGTGATGAAATCCATAGACAAATGAGTCTAAGGTTCAGAACCTCAAAACCCCACCTGTGTCTGATGAGAGGCTTAAGGCTGGCTTCACATCATGATTTTGTGGATCCGCGGCTGTCCGGTGTGTATCCCTATGGGGCCGGATGGCAGTTATTTGCCATCCACTTTGGTGTCTGTCCAGTACCGGAGTTTGCAACACTTTTTGTGTCCGGGGCAAAAATCAAACAAAACTGGATCCTCCCGGGATCATGGAAGTCTATGGGCACCGGATCACACCGGATGCTGAAATTGCAGCGGCTGTTAAGAGCTTCTGAATTTCAGCACCTGGAGAGCTCCACTGCTTAAATATCAGCACCACGGCCAGCTCCCCTGCAAACCGCTGTGCTGATTCAGCACTGGACAGCGGCACAGACTATTCCGACACAAAACAAGGTTCTGTTTGTCCGGGACTGTCAGGTTCTGTCCGGTGAATCTTGCATAACACCGAACAGAACCTGATAGAAGATAATCGTGTTGTGAAGCCGGCCTTAGACTTGGCACAAAGTTTGCACTTATGAATTAGAAATAGCTTTCCAGGTTGGAGTGAAACCAGAATGTCTGGTTAACAAAGAGTCATTTACTTCATTAAGAAGATCAGTACAAAAAGTGGATGGGACAAAGAGGATGTCAGGAAGCCAGCCGTGTCAGGTATGAGTCCCAAAATCACCCACCACCACCCCTTCACTACCAACTTTGACTGGATTTTCATCCCTTAACTCTAGAACAAAACTATTTGATAAAGCATCAACCTTAATATTCTAAGTAACAAGGAGATACAGTGGGGGGAAAAAGTATTTAGTCACCACCAATTGTGCAAGATGAGGTCGGCCTGTAATTAACATCATAGGTGACCTCAATTATGAGAGACAAATCCTGAAAATCGCATTGTCTGTGATTAGGAAGAATTGTTTTTCACATTTTGGTGGAAAATAAGTATTTGGTCAATAACAAAAGTTCATCTCAATCCTTTGTTCTATCTCCTTTGTTGCTAATGACAGAGGTGAGACGTCTTCTGTAAGTCTTCACGCGGTTGGCACACACTGGTGCTGGTATGTCGGCCCATTCCTCCATGCAGATCTCCTCTAGAGCAGTGATGGTTTGGGGCAGTTGCTGGGCAACACGGACTTTCAACTCCCTCCAAATGTTTTTTATAGGGTTGAGATCTGGAGACTGGCTAGGCCACTCCAGGACCTTGAATTCTTCTTATGAAGCCACTTCTTCGTTGCCCTGGCGGTGTGCATGGGATCATTGTCATGCCGAAAGACCCAGACACATTTCATCTTTAATGCTCTTGCTGATGGAAGGAGGTTTGCACTCAAAATCTCCCGATACATGGCCCCATTCATTCTTTCCTGTACATGGATCAGTCGTCCTGGTCTCTTGGCAGAGAAACAGCCACAAAGTATGATGCTGCCACCCCCATGCTTCACAGTAGGTATGGTGTTCTTTGGATGCAACTCAGAATTCTTTCTCCTCCAAACACGACGAGTTGTGTTTCTACCAAACAGTTCTACTCTGATTTCATCTGACCATATGACATTCTCCCAATACTCTTCTGGATGATCCAAATGCTCTCTAGCAAACCTCAGACAAGCCCGGACATGTATTGGCTTAAGCAGGGGGACATGTCTGACACTGCAGGATCTCAGTCCTGGTGGTGTAGTGTGTTACTGATAGTAGCCGGTGTAATGTTGGTCCCAGCTCTCTGTAGGTCATTCACTCGGTCCCTCGTGTGGTTCTGGGATTTTTGCTCACCGTTCTTGAGATTATTTTGACCCCATGGGGTGAGATCTTGTGTGGACCCACCAGATGGAGGCAGATTATCAGTGATCTTGTCTGTCTTCCTTTGTGTTGTTATTGCTCCACAGTTGATCTCTTCACACCGCGCTTCTTGCCTATTGCAGGTTCAGTCTTCCCAGTCTGGTGCAGGGATACAATGTTGTTTCTGGTGTCCTTCTCCAGCTCTTTGGCCTTCACCATAGTGGAGGTTGGAGTGTGACTGTGTGAGGTTGTGGACAGGCGTCTTTTATACTGATAACAAGTTCAGACTGGTGCCAGTATTGCAGGTAATGATGGAGGACAGAGGAGCCTCTTGAAGAAGATGTTACAGGTCTGTGAGAGCCAGACATCTTGCTTATTTGTAGGTGACCAAATACCGTATATACACGTGTATAAGCCGAGTTTTTCAGCCCAAAATTTGGGCTGAAAAGTCTCCCCCTTGTCTTATACACGGGTCAATACGGTAGTCGGGGCCGCTCATTATATATGCACTGCTTCCCCCTGTCAATCAGCGGCAGGGGGAAGCAGTGCATATATGCCCCCAAATGCTGGCACTCTCCCCCCTTGTAAGGGCCCCCCCCCGCTGCGTATCTTACCATCCCGGTCTTCTGCACAGCGCCGCTCCTCGGTGCTCCGTTCTTCATGCTCCCGTCCTGCTACATCCGGGATCCCCGGCCGTCGCAGGCGTATGACGTCATCCCGGATGCAGTGAGGACGGAGCATGGAGAGCAGAGCACCGAGGAGCGGCGCTGAGCAGAAGACCGGGATGGTAAGATAAGCAGCGGGGGGGGGGGGGAGCCCTTACAAGTGGGGCGAGTGCCAGCATTTGGGGGCTGCTATATACCCCCTGGGGGCTGCTGTATACTACCACTAGGGCTGTATATACCACTGGGGCTGTATATACCTCTGGGGCTGCTGTATACTACCACTGGGGCTGTAAATACCACTGGGGCTGCTGTATACTACCACTGGGCTGTATATACCTCTGAGGCTGCTGTATACTACCACTGGGGCTGTATATACCTCTGGGGCTGCTGTATACTACCACTGGGGCTGTATATACCACTGGGGCTGTATATACCTCTGGGGCTGCTGTATACTACCACTGGGGCTGTATATACCACTGGGGCTGCTGTATACTACCACTGGGGCTGTATATACTACTGGGGCTGCTGTATACTACCACTGGGGCTGTATATACCACTGGGGCTGTATACTACCACTGGGGCTGTATATACCACTGGGGCTGCTGTATACTACCACTGGGGCTGTATATACCTCTGGGGCTGCTGTATACTACCACTGGGGCTGTATATACCACTGGGGCTGCTGTATACTACCACTGGGGCTGTATATACCTCTGAGGCTGCTGTATACTACCACTGGGGCTGTATATACCTCTGGGGCTACTGTATACTACCACTGGGGCTGTATATACCTCTGAGGCTGCTGTATACTACCACTGGGGCTGTATATACCTCTGGGGCTACTGTATACTACCACTGGGGCTGTATATACCTCTGGGGCTGCTGTATACTACCACTGGGGCTGTATATACCACTGGGGCTGCTGTATACTACCACTGGGGCTGTATATACCACTGGGGCTGCTGTATACTACCACTGGGGCTGTATATACCTCTGGGGCTGCTGTATACTACCACTGGGGCTGTATATACCACTGGGCTGCTGTATACTACCACTGGGGCTGTATATACCACTGGGTTGCTGTATACTACCACTGGGGCTGTATATACCTCTGGGGCTGCTGTATACTACCACTGGGGCTGTATATACCACTGGGGCTGCTGTATGCTACCACTAGGGCTGCTGTATACACCTCAGGGCTGCTGTATACTACCACTGGGGCTGTATATACCACTGGGGCTGCTGTATACTACCACTGGGGCTGTATATACCACTGGGGCTGCTGTATACTACCACTGGGGCTGTATATACCTCTGGGGCTGCTGTATACTACCACTGGGGCTGTATATACCACTGGGGCTGCTGTATACTACCACTGGGGCTGTATATACCACTGGGGTTGCTGTATACTACCACTGGGGCTGTATATACCTCTGGGGCTGCTGTATACTACCACTGGGGCTGTATATACCACTGGGGCTGCTGTATGCTACCACTGGGGCTGCTGTATACACCTCAGGGCTGCTGTATACTACCACTGGGGCTGTATATACCTCTGGGGCTGCTGTATACTACCACTGGGGCTGCTGTATATACCTATGGGGCTGCTGTATACTAACTACTGGGGCTGCTGCTGTATATACCACTGGGGCTGCTGTATATACCTCTGGGGCTGCTGTATACCACACTGCTGGGGGCTGTATACCGGTGCTGGGGTCCACCCTCGGCTTATACACGAGTCAATAGGTTTTCCCAGGTTTTGGGGGCAAAAGTAGGGGGTCGGCTTATACACGGGTCAGCTTATACACGAGCATATACGGGTACTTATTTTCCACCAAAATTTGAAAAAAACTTTCTTTCCAAATCAGACAATGTGATTTTCAGGATTTGAGGTCACCTATAAAGTCGATTATAAGTCGATTATAGGCCTCTCATCTTTTTCAGTGAGAGAATTTGCACGATTAGTGGCTGACCAAATACTTTCTTCCCCACTGTATGTCACATAGAAATCAAAGCAAAAAAGAGGTCCCACCCGGCCGGTCTAGTGTTCAAGCATTTAGCAGCGTCAATACACAGTCATTTTTTGTCATTGGTAAAGACCGTTACCCTATGCCTAGCCCCTTCCAACCAATGCCTCCACTCCACCAAAGCTCTCTTATCAGCCAAGATTACCCGACCGCCTACTGTATATCATAGTAGGACTTTGCTTCTGAGAATTTCCTACAAAAAAAAAGGACAAGGATGAAAGTAATTGTATTTCATTAGAGAAAGAACAGCAGCCATCCCTGCAGAAGAGGCGTCTACCTCAACCGCATAAGGCATGTCAACATTGGGTTGTCTTGAGAGCCGCAAAGGCATCATCAGCCTCAGCAGGTCCAGAGGAAAAGTCAATCCTCTTTTTAGTCCTATCAGTAACAGACTTAATTATAACTGAGAAGTCCTTACATTATTTACTATAATAATTAGGAAGAACCGTGTGTCACCAATTTGTCAAGAACTTGCAGCTCTCTGGCGCCCTCTTACCCTGCTGGCCAATCAAGGTATTGATAGCGGACAATAAAATGAGTGCAGCTGCCCTAATTTATGACGTCTAGTGTGGTATGTGTTGCTACGGGATGTATACAGTATATACCACCAGTTCCTGGTAGGATTGTATATATACCTCAGTCCAGTCACCATCAAGTCCATAACACCACATAAATACATAAATGATGCTGCCACCACCTATCACTTACACAGGTGGAGTGGACACCTATTTGGTAACATGAGTTTGCACGGAGAGCGTGACGGATCGCTCATAGAACAAGAAGAACGAAGGTAGCAAATTTCATGATTTTACTCCGAAAGGATCGGCAGTGTTTACAAAAGATATTACGAAGAGACAATTTACAATATGTATAAACAGTTACGGAAATAAAAGGGGATTAAGGTATGAAATTTGCTAAATCTCTGTCACAGGGATGACGTGGTGATAAAGGGGAGGAGATACTTCATATTTTCCTGACACCTCCCCCTTCTAGACGGTGCTACAGAGGTAGGACCTCTCGGTACTCCTCCAGGCGCAGCTCTGTGGTCTCTCCCCTGCCCGGATCCCACAGGACTCACCCCCGTTTCAGAGTCAAATACGGGCGTCTCTGCAAGTCCCTTCAGCACCTCAGGACTGGCATTTGCTGGTATGACTGACCAGAACCCATGGCTTGAGGTAGCCAGAAGTGTGGCGGAAGCACCGACTTTACAGGAACCTTCTTGGACCTGTTCTGGATCGGCAGCTGGTTGAATTATCCCTCTGCAGGTTGATGGGCAAGAATACAGTGCAGTGCCTGCATTCCCAGTATTCAGGCTGCGGGTGACAGTGACTAGGTAGGTAGGTGTCTCCCTGGGGGATAATAGCACCTTCCGATTGGCCTGACTGGCCAGGAACACAGCTTTCCAATCACTCTGACAAGCTGGGGACCAAAACTGTCCCTTAACTTGACAGGCTGCAGGAACTGCCATTCTGCTTTTCTGATAGGTGATGGGCAATGGTCTCCCATCTCCTTGACAGACGGTGGGTACCACTCTCTCATCTGGACAAGTCAAGGGTACATCTTTCCCATGGTCCTGACCGGCAGGTACCATTTTCCAATCAGCCAGATAGTTTATTGGCAAGACTTTCCCATTGTCTAGGCCGGCTGTAGAACATGTTCTCCCACTACTCTGACAGCTTATGGGTACGGTTTTTCCATCACCCTGACAGGTAGTGAGCACATCTTTCTTGTCATCCGGATAGGTTATAGGCACCCTGCCCCCATCCCCCTGGCTGGTTGGGGAAGACATAATCCCTCTGGATCAGTGCTAATGGTGGAGCAGCTACCATTTGCCATGTCATAGTCCGTTGTCATGCTGGCAAGCTGCATGCAACCACTGCTCTTGTGCTTACCATGCACGCCTCCATCTTTAATAGCAACAAATTCTAAAACATTGAGGGGACCTTCAGCAAAGTAGGCTCGAACGTGACATGGCTGAGTTCTCCTGCACTCGGAGGCCAATCACGCTGTGATGCCCCAGGATCAGCACTTACTATGGGGCAACTACCATCGGTCATGTCACAGTCCGTCGTGACACTGTCAAGCTGCATGTGGCCAAGTTCCTCGGGGTCCTCATGGCTGCCACCATCTACTTTAGCAACAAATTCTACACTTTTGAGGGGACCCTCAGTAATGTCAGCCCCCAGTGTCACATGGCTGAGTTTTCATTCACCATGAGGCCTCCAGATCAACAAATTCCATGGGGCAGCTACCACTGGCCATGCTTGGTTTCTGGACCAAAACAATATAATATATAGGGATACAAGGTTACACGAGTTTGTGAAAAAGAGTAATCATTGGAAACAAATGGTCACCCTGGATAGTAAACCAGATAGTAATCAGGTAACAAAATGTTTGTACTGTGTTAGCAAGAAGATAGAAAAATATTAGAATCTTCCAGTCCTCAGTGGTTGATACCTTTTAATGGCGAACTGAAAATATGGTGAACATAACAAGCTTTCCAGACACTGTGGTCCCTTCATCAGGCTGATAATGACACAAATTCTAAAGACTCACACATATATACATAAGCAGGGTGAGATGCTGCAGTAAATACGACAGGTGACGTAAAGCAGAGTCAGGCTACGGAGGGGGAGAGAGAGAAGCTGGGGAGGTAACATCAAAATTACAAGATATGAGGAACAGATTGTATTATTGTTCTATGATTAGTGTCCTGTAGAGACCTGAAAATTCCTCAGTGAATGTAGAAAGCCATAAATTGGTGTAAGAAGTGTCAAAAGCTCATTGTCCTCTAACTGGGGTCTGTTGGAAGATGTGATATCCCCAAATGCCCTTTCAATTGATGTAAAAATGCATGAATCCATGTGAGACATTCAATCCTGTTTTGAATGTGTTAAAGGTCGTTATCAGTTTGTATTCCCAAATTCTTCTCTCTCTCTCTGTGATATGAAGTTGCTTTTTAAGATGAGCAGCCTCATATCGGGGCTTTGCTACAGGGAGATCCATACACTTTTCTTTTATTGAGTGGCGATGAGAATTCATTCTTGTCCTGAATCTTTGCCCGGTCTCCCCTATGTACAGGCCACCCGTTGGACATTTTATTCATATAATCAAATACACCCCATTGCTTGTGATGCAACTGAAGTTACCTGGGATCTTGTAGTCCTGATCTGTCCCAGGAATCCTTATCTTGTCTGTTGTCATTATAGATGGAGGTTTTGCACTTTCTCTGGTTGCAGGGAAAGATTCCTGTAGCT
The DNA here is from genome assembly GCA_033576535.1 of Allobates femoralis. Taxonomy (NCBI): domain Eukaryota; kingdom Metazoa; phylum Chordata; class Amphibia; order Anura; family Aromobatidae; genus Allobates; species Allobates femoralis. Next base: position 3,318,379 of record JARQOC010000004.1, read on the forward strand.
GCTGGAGAGGACAGGGCGCTTCTCACAATGATGTTTTTTAGATTCGGAGGTTGTCTAAAGCACAAGAGTGGGGGATCCGGGAATATTGATTTTAGTCGGGCATCTTCTTTGTAGGAGTTGGTTGTAGTTTCCGTGCAGTTTCCGTCTCGAATAACCACTTATAGAACAATAATACAATATCTCCCGCTTCTCTTAGAATTTTGGTTTCTCTCTTCCAGCTCCTCTCCCCCTCCCAAAACTAACTCTGCTTTACGTCACCTGTCGTATATACTGCATCATCTCACCCTGCTCATGTATATATGTATGTGTCTTCAGAATCGGTGTCATTATCAGCCTGATGAAGGGGCCACAGTGTCCCGAAACCTTGCTATGTTTACCATCTTCTCAGTTCGCCATTAAAAGGTATCAACCACTCAGGACTCTCAGATTCTAATATTTTTCAGATAGTGATCCCATGCTGAATTAATTAGCTCACATGAATAAGATTACAAAGCCAGTACCCTTGGTTGGGACATCTGCACTTCATGGTCTCTCTGAGCTTGGGCCTGTGTCTCGGCTGTCTCAGCCTCTCGCTTGGCCTCTCACTGAGCTTTGGGCCTGCTGCTTGGCAGTCTCTCGTTGAGCTTGGGTCTCGGCTCTCTCAGCCTCTCACTTGGCTCACTTGACCTCTCACTGAGCTTTGGGCCTGCTGCTTGGCAGTCTCTCATTGAGCTTGGGTCTCAGCTCTCTCTGCCTCTCACTGGGCTTGGGCCTCTGCTGGTCGCTTGGCAGCCTCCTGGTGTTGCAGAATAATCCTCAGCCAACCTTGATGATCCTCTTCAGAGCATAGGTGTAGAGCCATTTGCAGATAGGGGTCTACTCTGCCCTGGTTACTGATGTGGCATGCATCTATAGGTTGGACCCTTTCAGCAGTACTGTCCATACTTTGGATGACCCCTGTTTCTGCTGTGCTTTGGAGATGGGCTTGCTCTGCCTCAAGTTGCAACAGTTCAGTGATCATTTGTTCTGTGTTTTTGCCAAGAGTGTCAATGCCTTTGGTCATACATATTCCAGCAAGAGTCTCCTCCTTCTGCTGGATGAACCAGAACTCCCCAACTGCAGCCATGATCTCCAAATAAAAGCTAGGATAGAAAATTGAAGAGAGGAAGGGAGTAACTGCTACACATACAGTATTGTCTCAGCTCTATTAAACACTGAGCTCGCTCATAAAAACCGTGCACGTTTTTAGTGAGAGGAATGATTGCTCAAATCAGATCACTAATGTTCTATGATCCCACCGCTGCCACCAATTTGTCAAAAACTAAGTCAAGAACTTGCAGCTCTCTGGTGCCCTCCTGCTGGCCAATGAAGGTATTGACAGAGGATCAGAAAATGAAATTATGGTATGAAATTTGCTAAATCTCAGTCACAGGGATGACGTGTTGATAAAGGGGAGGAGAGATCCCAAAGAAATGATCCAGACCCCAGCAGCATAATGTTCGGCTATCTCTCCTGGCTCTGATTGCCCTCCCCCTTTTTGCCCTCCCCCTTTTTGGGTACCTGCTCTTATCCTATTGGAAATCCCACCCAGCTGACCTCACAGAAATAAATTCCTTGTTTTGTCCATATCTTTGTCCTCAAACATCATAGGCTAAAGACATTAAAATCATCTTTTCCCTTTTGATTTTATGTGTTTTTTGAGACCAAACATGATATGTCGGTGACTTGCAGATGGGCAGAAATGAATATTTCAGGTTTCTGATACTTTCTGAGGGATACAAAAGGGTGCTATGAAATCCCCAAAAGGTGTGCACCCCAAAAATCCGGGTTTATGTAACTATGGCACTATTGTATTATTATTCAAAGGAACTTTAAAGGTCTGTGGCTGGAAGACAAAAAGCTTACATGTGTGCTAGGTTTTTTTGAGGGAGAACTCATTGTCTCTGCTGAGTCTTATGACCCCTGCCAAGTTGTAAATAGCTTTGGTTAATAAAAGTACCACACGGGGCGGAGTCGTTTGTCAGCTGATTGCACTTCTAGAACATGGAGATATTTCATATTTTCCTGACACTCTGCAAAGCTTAAGATTTGTAGGTTATACCCAGTTAAGGCTGTCTTGTAATTTAATGTGATACATCTAGAAACCTTTGGTAGAATCCAAATGACTCAAATACTGGATCTGTAGAACCTAAAATCGAGACTTCTCCAGCGCGGCAAATAAGTGATTGTCATAAAGAACTTGAAGCACCTGTCAAATATGCTACTAATGTTCATCACAAGAACCTGAGTATCATTCAAGTATATCACTACAAATTACCCACAAAAGAAGAAAAAATGGCATTTATGATGTAAAAGGCTGCAGCATTGGTCAAACAAAATGGCATAACTAAATTTTCAAAGCGACCCTCTGGTGTAGTTAATGCAGTCTTTCACACATCGCTTACTTCCCAACTACAAACATATGATAGGTGGAGGGTGAAGAACATAAACAGCAGAGGGATCAAACAAGCTAGTTTTTCACTACTGCTATAGGAATAATATTTGAAAAAATGAGATACCTAGTATATGTATTGGCCAATCCATGTAGGCACACTAACCATGACAAGGTGCATCTCTTTACCGGGAATCAAACAAAAATGCCTTTATTTGGATTAAAAAACTTCATTTTGAGTAACTAGGATCCAGCTAAAAGGTATATGGCAATGCCCTGGCTACAGGAACGTAATACAAATATATATAAAAGACTGACCAGCACCTCCAATAGGCTCGAATTACAAAAATATATATAGCAGCACTCTAAATAGCTAAAATATGCCCTCATTGAGGGAATTCTGGTACTGTATTATTGCTGTAGAAATTATATTTAAAATGAGATACTTATCTTATGTATTGACCAATGCATGTGAGCCCAATAACCACGACAAGGTGCATCTATTTACCAGGACCCTACTAATGTCACCAACTTCCCAACTACAAATAGAAGATAGGTGCAAGGATGAAGAACATAAACAACACAGATAAAAAGGAATTATATTTAAAAGAATGAGATGCCTATCTTATATATTAGCCAGTCCATGTGAGCCCAATAACCACAACAAGGTGCGTCTCTTTTCCAGGACTCTTACAAAAATGCAATAATTGTTACTCTTTTAGCTGGATCCTAGCTGGCCAAATTTGCAGATTTTCTTATCCAGATAGAGGCATTTTAGTTAGGGTCCTGGTAAAAAGATTCGCCTTGTCATGGTTATTGGGCTCACATGGATTAGCCAATACATAAGCTAAGAATCTCTTATTTTTCAAATATAATTCTTATAGCATTAGTAAAAAAAAAACTAGCTGGGTTTATCTTTGCTGCTTGTGCTCTTCATCCTCCACTTATCTTCTGTTTGTAGTTGGGAAATAGGCGACATTAGTAGGGTCCCAGTAAAGAGATGCACCTTGTCATGGCTATTGGCATTGAACAATACATAAACTTGGTATCTCATTTTTTTAAATATAATTCTTATTTCCATAATGCCTTACCAGAATTCCCTCATTCAATCATAGCAGGCTTCTGATCTTTAGAGTGTTGCTGTATATATTTCTGTAATTCTATTGTGTTTTCAGCTTGCATCTTGTTCACACCTATTGGAGGTACTGATTATTCTTTTCTACACGTTTAGGTTTTCACTGAGAAGCATAAAGAATAGCAGAATGGCTGAACATCCAAATAAAAATATCAGCAGTTGGAAAAACTAGAATATGGAAGGTGTGTAAATAGCCACACCAGAAAGATGAATGGACAGAAAAATGGATAAATAAAACACCTGTCAATCTAAAAGACTAAAGCAAGGATAACAGATAAAAACACACAGGGTAAGGGGTATCTGCTGTGCCTCAGTGGACAGACAAGCCAACGACAAAGCAGAGAGTCATAAAGTGTGACAGTGGGGTAAGATGTGATGATGATGGTGGTGTAAGTAAAGGTAATGATGATGGTGAAGCTAATGGTGAGGTTGGTTGTTGCAATGAGGATGTAAATGATGCTGATAAAAGTGGTGACAATGAGGATAAAATGGTGAGGATGATGGTGGTGGAAGTAAAGATGGAGATGATGACGGTGGAGTAAGAGGAAATGGTGATGATGACAGTGGTGGAAGTGAAGATGGTGATGATGACAGTGTGGAAGTGAAGATGGTGATGATGACAGTGTGGAAGTGAAGATGGTGTTGATGACAGTGGTGGAAGTAAAGATGGTGATGATGATAATGGTGGAAGTGATGATGGTGATGATGACAGTGGTGGAAGTGAAGATGGTGATGATGACAGTGGTGGAAGTGAAGATGGTGATGATGACAATGGTGGAAGTGAAGATGGTGATGATGACAGTGGTGGAAGTGATGATGGTGATGATGACAGTGGAGGAAGTGATGATGGTGATGATGACAGTAGTGGAAGTGAAGATGGTGATGAAGACAGTGGAGGAAGTGAAGATGGTGATGATGACAGTGGTGGAAGTGAAGATGGTGATGATGACAGTGGTGGAAGTGAAGATGGTGATGATGACAGTGGTGAAAGTGAAGATGGTGATGATGACAATGGTGGAAGTGAAGATGGTGATGATGACAGTGGTGGAAGTGATGATGGTGATGATGACAGTGGTGAAAGTGAAGATGGTGATGATGACAGTGGAGGAAGTGAAGATGGTGATGATGACAATGGTGGAAGTGAAGATGGTGATGATGACAGTGGTGGAAGTGAAGATGGTGATGATGACAGTGGTGGAAGTGAACATGGTGATGATGACAGTGGTGAAAGTGAAGATGGTGATGATGACAGTGGTGGAAGTGAAGATGGTGATGATGACAGTGGTGGAAGTGAAGATGGTGATGATGACAGTGGTGGAAGTGAAGATGGTGATGATGACAGTGGTGGAAGTGAAGATGGTGATGATGACAGTGGTGGAAGTGAAGATGGTGATGAAGACAGTGGAGGAAGTGAAGATGGTGATGATGACAGTGGTGAAAGTGAAGATGGTGATGATGACAGTGGTGGAAGTGAAGATGGTGATGATGACAGTGGTGGAAGTGAGGATGGTGATGATGACAGTGGTGGAAGTGAAGCTGGTGATGATGACAGTGGTGGAAGTGAAGATGGTGATGATGACAGTGGTGGAAGTGAAGATGGTGATGATGACAGTGGTGGAAGTGAAGATGGTGATGATGACAGTGATGGAAGTGAAGATGGTGATGATGACAGTGGTGGAAGTGAAGATGGTGATGATGACAGTGGTGAAAGTGAAGATGGTGATGATGACAGTGGTGGAAGTGAAGATGGTGATGATGACAGTAGAGGAAGTGAAGATGGTGATGATGACAGTGGAGGAAGTGAAGATGGTGATGATGACAGTGGTGGAAGTGAAGATGGTGATGATGACAGTAGAGGAAGTGAAGATGGTGATGATGACAGTGGAGGAAGTGAAGATGGTGATGATGACAGTGGAGGAAGTGATGATGGTGATGATGACAGTGGTGGAAGTGAAGATGGTGATGATGACAGTGGTGGAAGTGAAGATGGTGATGATGACAGTGGAGGAAGTGAAGATGGTGATGATGACAGTGGTGGAAGTGAAGATGGTGATGATGACAGTGGTGGAAGTGAAGATGGTGATGATGACAGTGGTGGAAGTGATGATGGTGATGATGACAGTGGTGGAAGTGAAGATGGTGATGATGACAGTGGAGAAGTGAAGATGGTGATGATGACAGTGGTGGAAGTGAAGATGGTGATGATGACAGTGGTGGAAGTGAAGATGGTGATGATGACAGTGGTGGAAGTGAAGATGGTGATGATGACAGTGGTGGAAGTGAAGATGGTGATGATGACAGTGGTGGAAGTGAAGATGGTGATGATGACAGTGGTGGAAGTGAAGATGGTGATGATGACAGTGGTGGAAGTGATGATGGTGATGATGACAGTGGTGGAAGTGAAGATGGTGATGATGACAGTGGAGGAAGTGAAGATGGTGATGATGACAGTGGTGGAAGTGAAGATGGTGATGATGACAGTGGTGGAAGTGAAGATGGTGATGATGACAATGGTGGAAGTGAAGATGGTGATGATGACAGTGGTGGAAGTGAAGATGGTGATGATGACAGTGGTGGAAGTGAAGATGGTGATGATGACAGTGGTGGAAGTGAAGATGGCGATGATGACAGTGGTAGAAGTGAAGATGGTGATGATGACAGTGGTGGAAGTGATGATGGTGATGATGACAGTGGTGGAAGTGAAGATGGTGATGATGACAGTGGTGGAAGTGATGATGGTGATGATGACAGTGGTGGAAGTGAAGATGGTGATGATGACAGTGGTGGAAGTGAAGATGGTGATGATGATAGTGGTGGAAGTGAAGATGGTGATGATGACAGTGGTGGAAGTGAAGATGGTGATGATGACAGTGGTGGAAGTGAAGATGGTGATGATGACAGTGGTGGAAGTGATGATGGTGATGATGACAGTGGTGGAAGTGAAGATGGTGATGATGACAGTGGTGGAAGTGATGATGGTGATGATGACAGTGGTGGAAGTGAAGATGGTGATGATGACAGTGGTGGAAGTGAAGATGGTGATGATGATAGTGGTGGAAGTGAAGATGGTGATGATGACAGTGGTGGAAGTGAAGATGGTGATGATGACAGTGGTGGAAGTGATGATGGTGATGATGACAATGGTGGAAGTGATGATGGTGATGATGACAGTGGTGGAAGTGATGATGGTGATGATGACAGTGGTGGAAGTGAAGATGGTGATGATGACAGTGGTGGAAGTGATGATGGTGATGATGACAGTGGTGGAAGTGATGATGGTGATGATGACAGTGGTGGAAGTGAAGATGGTGATGATGACAATGATGGAAGTGATGATGGTGATGATGACTTTTGAGGACAAAAATTGGTGATGATGATAGTGATGACAGTGTAAGTAAAGTTAGTAATGATGACAATGATGGAAATGAAGGTGGTTATGATGACCATGGTGGTAGTGATCACTGGTGATTAATGTGAGGGGATGATAACAGAAGTATTGTTAATGGTGAGGGTGATAAGAATGGGGGCAATGAAGATAGAGGTGATGTTGGTGATGACGGCAGTGGTGATTAGAATAAAGAAGGTATTGGAGTTATTGTTGGCAGGAAGATCAGGATGATAATAATGGTGATGGCAGAGATCATAAAATAATACTCACATTATACAAGTTCTTTCGTCTCCTATTCAGGGTGATGCATTTCCTTGGCTCACAGTAGACGCCCCATGACTCCGCACATCAGGAATATTCCGGCACCTGTGACGCTGTGTCTTTATATAACCCACCTCATTATCTGTACGTGTGATGGTGGAGGTCCCCCGGGTCCGTGTCGGGAGAGTACAAGGGGTTCTCTCCAATTAACAATCCAGTTCCATAATTAGCAGCTAATTTATTTACATCTTATTTCTTATTTTTACATTCTTTTCATTATTTATTAATGAAGACCCTAAACTAGACCGTCAATTTATGATTCAGTTCAGGGGTATTACACCGGGTAAATGTCCAGTGTTATTACACATGGGGGTCCCCAAAACTAAAACAGACGGAACACAGTCACTGCTATAGGAAACCAAGAGCTTTACTATGAGCCAGATCACTGCCCAAGACCATTGTGAGATTCATATGAAGCCGAAGCTCAGCCCCAGAGCCTCCAATTACCCTGAAATGACAGATACAACCCTCTGAGGTCTCTTGTGACTGTAGTCAACCATAATGCAAAAACCACCATAGTAATCAGACAATCATACAATGTTGGAGTGTGAAGGAACCTCCTGGGTCACTGTATGAAGGGACCTCTTGGGCCATCATGTGAAGATACCTTCTGGGTCATCATATGAAGGGCCCTCCTGGGTCATGGTGTGAAGGGACCTCCTGGGTCATGGTGTGAAGGGACCTCCTGGGTCATGGTGTGAAGGAACCTCCCGGGTCATCGTGTGAAGGAACCTCCTGGATCATCGTGTGAAGGGACCTCCCTGGTCATCGTGTGAAGGGACCTCCTGGATCATCATGTGAAGGGACCTCCTGGATCATCATGTGAAGGGACCTTCTGGATCATCATGTGAAGGGACCTCCCTGGTCATCATGTAAAGGGGCCTCCTTGGCCATCGTGTAAAGGGACCCCTCAGGTCATCGTCTAAAAGGACCTCCATGGTCATCGTGTGAAGGGACCTCCCTGGTCATCGTGTGAAGAGACCTCCTGGATCATCATGTGAAGGGACCTCCTGGGTCATCGTGTGAAGGGACCTTCTGGATCATCATGTGAAGGGACCTCCTGGATCATCATGTGAAGGGACCTTCTGGATCATCATGTGAAGGGACCTCCCTGGTCATCGTGTGAAGAAGCCTCCTGGATCATCGTGTGAAGGGACCTCCTGGGTCATCGTGTGAAGGGACCTTCTGGATCATCGTGTGAAGAGGCCTCCTGGATCATCGTGTGAAGGGACCTCCTGGATCATCATGTGAAGGTGACACGCCCCTTCAAGGCCTTAGAAAACTCGGAACCGGGCTGTTTTGAGGCTTCATCACTGGGATCACAGGGACCGAGTATTTTGGTACTCGCTCATCCCTAGCACACAACCTTAACAGGGGAGCACCCAATACTATAGCAATAGCCCAGCTACCATTGAGATAAGACTCTATGGCGCTTTGTTGTCTCTCAATATTTAGATACTGGGTACCCTGGAATTCACAGGGTAATAATAAGGGTTAGGAGTATTATTTACAGGATTCCTTGTTCCTTGTAGAATGTTGCCCAACTCCAGTATAACCTTAATGGTAGCCTATTCATCAAACCTAGAAGACAAAGACATAAGATTATTCGCACTAAATGTATCTGATCTTACAGACTCTGTGGTTTCATTCTCATTCTTTAAAAAATGTCGCTTCACAGATAATGCCATGAGACACCTATTGGGGTCTTTAATAGTTTGGAACAATTCACCATTGTAAGTAGGTACAAAATGTAACCCTTTACTTTGAGTGGTAGACAGAACACAAGCAGACAAAGTCAATACTGCAAAGTCCCCTTTGTCTCCTCTGATTCCTCCTTCTGCGATGACATGTTGGATGACAGTGCTGAGGATTCCCGTCTCTTGGCCTCCATTCTGCCCCGTTTTTTGACCGCGCACCTAGCTGGTTATATCCAGGGGCCTCTGTCATGGGGGTGAGGCCAATGATATGGTAGAGAAAGAAAGGGCAGTCAAACCGGTCACGGTGGAGTCAAAACTGACCGGTCTGTTGTGTGGGGAATTAGACTTTTTTCTTTTTAGGATACATCTAGGATTCCTGCCCAAATTCCTTTTCCAATTATATACTGTCCAAACAATCTCGTTCAAATTTAGAACGTTTCAAAATATGGATGTTTTGTTTCAATCTTTGGTTCAGAAAGCTTTAATCATGGTGGGACTTATGAATTTCGAGGGATTTTCGGAGCTCATCAATTCTAAATTCTAAGGCTGGGTTCACAGTTGCGTTCGGCACTGCCGCGTATGAAGCGAATACCACTGCCGAACGCAAACATTTTCATGTGAACGCAGCGAAGACTGTCCGCATGCGTTCACATGAGAATCTCAGTGAGGCTGCCCGGCCACCCAATCAGCGGCGGTGGCTGGGAGGCGGAGATCAGCGGCTTCTGCTTAGATCTTTGCCGCTGATCTCCTTCTTCGCCGCTGGTTTGTTTAAAATAGCCGGCTGGAAAGTCAGTGGTGAAGTCGGGTGGCAGAAAGAAGGAAGAAGAAGGAAGAAGAAGAAAGAAGAAGAAAGAAGAAGAAAGAAGAAGAAAGAAGAAGAAAGAAGAAGAAAGAAGAAGAAAGAAGAAGAAAGAAGAAGAAAGAAGAAGAAAGGAGGAAGGAGGAAGGAGGAAGGAGGAAGGAGGAAGGAGGAAGAAGGAAGAAGGAAGAAGGAAGAAGGAGGAAGGAGGAAGAGGAAGGAGGAAGGAAGAAGGAGGAAGGAAGAAGGAGGAAGAAAGAAGAAAGAAGAAAGAAAGAAGAAGAAGGAAGAAGAAGAAGAGGAAGAAAGAAGAAGAAGAAAGAAGAAGAGGAAGAAACAAGAAGAAGAAAGAAGAAGAGGAAGAAAGAAGAAGAAGAAGGAAGAAGAAGGAAGAAGAAGAAGAAGGAAGAAGAGGAAGAAAGAAGAAGATGAAGAAGAAGAAGAGGAATAAAGAAGAAGAAGAAAGAAGAAGAGGAAAAAAGAAGAAGAAGAAGGAAGAAGAAGAAGAAGAAGGAAGAAGAAGGAAGACAGAAGGAAGAAAGAAAGAAGAAGGAAGAAGAAGAAGAAGAAGAAAAGAATGAAGAAGAGGAAGAAAGAAGAGGAAGAGAACTGCAGGACAGGATTCACGTGCAGATGACCTTGGAGTAGGAGGTCATCTTCCGCGTCTGTGCGCTTGCCAGCAGATAATGCGCACAGATTGAATTTCATTCATTTTCTGTGCGCGGCTGTCTGTCTGTGTATAAAGCAAGCACACAGCTACGCACAAAAAATCCAACATTTTGCATTCGGCATGCACATAAATTATGCGCAGCCAAACGCAGGTGAATGCAGCCACACAGGCACTATGCGTTCTCATGTTAAACATAGGAGCGCGCAGTGCCTGCATTTTGCTGCACTCAAGGACGCTGCGCATCGTGCACAAATGTGACACCAGCCTAAGTGCTTGACTTTCTGGGCTTCCTCCTTAATGATGAGACCCATTAACTTGAATGAGCCTTCAGAAAGTATCAGGTTCCATTGTTAGGTAAATTTATCCCCAGACGCCGTAGTGGCAACCTAACTTAAACGTAAACCCCTCGGTAACATTTGATGACCCACATACTTATCAAGGGTGGTCAGATCCCACCGCACCTTTGAATGTTGGGTCATCGCTTTCTCCAAGCTTGGGAAAATGGCATTAATATTAGAAGAAGCGGCTGTAGGAGGTGGCACCTCCGAAAAGATCAAAGCGGCTCTCTGCCGTCGAGTTACTGAATAACTACAACTAACTGGACCCGCAGGCAAATTCTCGTGGATCGATATTGGGTTTGTCCCGACATTTTAGGGAGAAGAATGTAGGTAACATGGAGAATCTGAGAGTCAAAGGCAGAGAACGTGTTCCAGACCTGTTTGCGGCGCAGACTGGGAACGGTCCCTTCGTAATTTACATTCTTATTGGATACCGGCTCTTGATGCTAGATATCACCGGGGACTTAATTATAAGACCGATCTCATGCTTTGTTACTAACTTTGACTCAGGCTGGGGTCACATTTAGAAGGCAAAATGCGGTTACTGGATCCAGATCCGGATGCGGTAATCTCATGTCCCTTCAGACTAATTTTGCCCTCCAAGTGTGTCCCTAAATCCGCATGCGGTTGCCGGGTGCAGTAGAAGTTGTGGTAATACAAACGTTCCCCGACTTCCCAGCATGGTTTTTGTTGTACGGGAATTAAATCGGTTGAAATTGGATTGTCCCGGGCGAATCCGGGCCAATCCGGGAAAATCCGGTTTTGTCCAATTTTTTTCAAGGGACTACAGGAATCATCCATGATCCTTTTGGTCCCCCGGACGGAAAATGGATCCACCCAGACAGCACAAAACCGGACGCCAATACACTTCCATCCGGATGAATCCGGAGCCATAGGAACAGACTGCCATTCATGTGTGTTGCGCTACCCGATCCGGTTACCGTACCCGGCTCCACTCACATTTGCAGTTTCCAATTGAAATCCGGATACGGATTAGAAACCTGTCCGAAAGACGTTGCTTGCATGATATTTACCGCACATCGGAAAACTGGATCTGAGAACCGCAACGCTGTTGAGGCGACCCGATTTTTGTATTGCTGCCTATGGGTGCGGATCCGGATCCGGTTTTGAGCATTTTTCATGCTCAAAACCGGATCAGGATCTGGAATTGCAACCGCAAATGTGACCTTAGCCTCAGTTGTATTACTTTGACAGTTTCTGCTTTGTGGTGTCTCCCATTATGTATTAATACAGAGATACTTTCCAATACATACGGTTTTGGATATACACTTGTTTGATTGGTAGATTTTACATGTATTTTTTGTTGGCACATAATTTTTTTTTTGTGTTTGTATACAACTTTATCAATTTTATTTTTACCTTACTGCAAATAATTTAATTTTCTTGTATATGGCAATCAGACGTAATTAGGTGTTTTTATGGGTCCAGGGCCATAAGTATTTAGGTATACGGCTGTTTGTTTCCCTTGGCTTTCCTTCCCCCTACGCTGTTTCCTTCCCTTCTTAGGTTTCTAGGGTTAAAAGTCTTCAGGATTCTTTAGCTGAAAACATTTTTTCAGGTGTGTGTTTTTATGGGATTGTTTTAAATAAGCGTAATCTTTATGACTTTATTATGCCTATGAATAAGACGTTTAGTCGAAACACATCAGGCTTGTACACATGGTCTGTAGTGCATTTTTAATGGCACCTGAATAAAAGGTACTACTCATTATGGCTAGGGTCACACTGAAATACAGAATTGCATTCACCGCATCCAAATCCGGACATTCAGCAATCCGGTACCGTCTCCGGCTCTGCAGCCTGCGTGAAAAATCATGCAGGCTGCAGTTTTCGGAGCGGTTCTATCATCTGCAATGCGGGAACCGGATTACTCAGGATGTGTAATCCTGAACAATCCGGTTACCGGATAGTTTGCTCATCCCTGCTGCCGCAGGGATGAGCGAAGTGTTCTGTGCAGTGTTGAAACTATTTATTTTATTAAAAAATGTTCCTATAATGTCTCTAGGGGGTGCCCAGTCCCCCTAGAGACCTTCCACCCACTCAGGTGGGCATATAATGGTGGAATCACGTATGTACAGCAGCTGTCTCCTGACAGCTGCTGTACAGTTTTATGAATGAAAGCGCCGGGCTCCTCTGAGAGCGGCGCGCATATTATAGCTATTGCTATAGCATGTGAGCTGTCCGAGGTCCTGAAGCCTTATACAGTAAGATCTATGGGCAGCGCTGTCCGAGGCCCTGAAGCCAGTTACAGTAGATCTATGGGCAGCGCTTCAGGACCTCGGACAGCGGCGCACATACTATAGCTATAGCAATAGTATGCGCGCCGCTCTCAGAGGAGCCCGGCGCTTTCATTCATAAAACTGTACAGCAGCTGTCAGGAGACAGCTGCTGTACATAAGTGATTCCACCATTATATGCCCACTTGAGTGGGTGGAAGGTCTCTAGGGGGACTGGGCACCCCTAGAGACATTATAGGAACATTTATTAATAAAATAAATAGTTTCAACACTGCACAGAACACTTTGCTTATCCCGGCGGCAGCCGGGTCAAGCAAAGTATATGCGGGAACCGCATTGCTCAGGATTACACATCCTGAGCAATCCGGTTCCCGCATTGCAGATGATAGAACCGCTCCGAAAACTGCAGCCTGCATGATTTTTCACGCAGGCTGCAGAGCCAGAGACGGAAACCGGATTGCTTGTGAAGCAATCTGGTTTTTACCATAGGCTCCTATGAGGAGCGTTTCATGATCCGGTTTTGAGCTTTTTGAAAGCTCAAAACCGGATCAGGTTTTAAAAAAAAAACTGATGTGTGACCCTAGCCTATCTAAAGACTTTGGAGTCCAGACTTCCTTTCTTTTCACTGACTTGGGCCGATCACCACTTGGACCATCACTGGCTCTTCCTGATCACCACTGGGACCACCCTCACTGGCTAGTGCCGATTGCCACTGGAACCACCTTTACTGGCTTGTGCCGATCACCACTGGGAGCCACCTTCACTGGCTTGTGCCGATCACCACTGGGACCACCTTTACTGGCTTGTGCCGATCACCACCCACTGGGAGCCACCTTCACTGGCTTGTGCCGATCACCACTGGGACCACCTTTACTGGCTTGTGCCGATCACCACCCACTGGGACCACCTTTACTGGCTTGTGCCGATCACCACTGGGACCACCTTTACTAGCCCATGCCGATCACCACTGGGACCACCCTCACTGGCTTGTACCGGTCACCACTGGGACCACCTTCACTGGTTCGTGACAATCACCACTGGGACCACCTTTACTGGCTTGTGCCGATCACCACTGGGACCACCCTCACTGACTTGTACCGATCACCACTGGGACCACCCTCACTGGCTTCTACCGATCACCACTGGGACCACCTTCACTGGCTTGTACCGATCACCACTGGGACCACCCTCACTGGCTTCTACCGATCACCACTGGGACCACCCTCACTGGCTTGTACCGATCACCACTGGGACCACCCTCACTGGCTTCTACCGATCACCACTGGGACCACCTTCACTGGCATGTACCGATCACCACTGAGACCACCTCACTGGCTTGTACCGATCACCACTTGGACCACCGTCACTGGCTGGTGCCGATCCCTTGATGACCTGGCGATTTTTCATTTTTGTTTTTTGCTCCCCTGCTTCCAAGACCCATAACCTTTTTAGTTTTCTTTCAATATAGACATATGAGGGATTGTTTTTTGCGGGCCGAGTTGTACTTTCAGATGCAATAATTTATTTTACCCTATAGTGTACAGGAAAATGGGAAAAAAAAAACAAGTGCAGTGAAATTGCAAAAAAAGTGCAATTACACGTTTGATTTTTGGGTTTTTTAGTCGCCATGTTCACTATATGGTAACACTGACATGATGGTGTGATGCCTCGGGTCGGTACGAGTTCATAGATACCAAACATGTATACCTTTACTGGTATCTAAATGGTGAAAAAAATTCAGAGGTTTGAAAAAAAAAAGGAATTGCACATTTTGCGCCATTTTCTGTGACCTGTAGCGTCCTCATTTTTCGAGATCTGGGGCTGTGACGGCTTATTTTTTGCGTCTTGAGCTGACATTTCTAATGATACCATTTTTGAGTGAATGCGCTGTTTTGATCTCCCATTATTGCATTTGACACGCCCACTCCAGGGCCGCGGGGTACTCGGATCTTTCGGTACTTTTAGGGGAACATCACGGTGGCAACCCGGCTTCATGACCCTGGGTGGTGTCCATTAAAAGTTCAGGACTAGATGACTGGGGGTACAGGGAAAAGGGGTATTCGTGACGCCACCTGCGGTGGTGGCTATAGGTGGCCGCCGCTGCTGCAGAACCTCTGGGGACGGTGACCGGCAGCTAAGATGGTTTCGCTCCCCGCGAATGGAGCGGTTAGTCCCCAGTGCAGTGGGTAAAGGGTTTCTAGTTCATTCTTCAACTGGTCCCATTCACGGTCTCAGCACACAGATTGGTCAGGCAGCCTACGCGGATGGTGGTTGCCGCAAAGAAAAGTCTCTCACACAAGTGCTGGAGTTCTGTACCTTTACTTCTCAGACCAAACCAGGCCGCCGGGTGCTTTCCTCTGCCAAGCTCTGGTTTAACGGCTTCTCTAGGGACCAGGACAGTGAAATCAAGACCCCCCTCTTGGTCTCTGGTGTTCCTCCTTTCCTCTTTTGTGTTCCTCACTTTCTTTCTGGTGTTTCTCTCTCTCTCTTTCTTTCTGGTGGTACTCTCAGCGCTACTTCTCACCTCACCTGTCAGCGCCTCCGCACACAGCGCTCAGATCTAGTAGCCACAGGCCTCTCCAGCACTGCTTACTAGTACCCTGTCTTAGCACAGTTGAGTTTCAGAGGTGTGTCGGATTGTGAGTGACAGTTCCTAGAGAACATGTGACCTTCGGTTTGGCGGTTTGAGCCTTCAGCCTCCATGCCTCACTCAAGGCTGGTCCCTCTTTCCTCCACCAGCCCCTCTGGACCTCCGACAGATACGGGCGTACTGGTGATCTCTGTCTTTTGCCGAACCCCAAGGGTTACTTCTTTCCTTTCTACTTTCTGTTCCTTTCGCCTCCCTGGACAAATGTGACCGTGCTCCAGTCCACGGGGTCAGCTCCTCACTCCTCCCTACTAGACTCCCTACTTCCTTCTACCCTGTCCCACTTTCTCTAAGACTGGGCCCTCCCTCATGCAGGTCTGGCCATGGTCCCTGTTTATGGTTCTAGGTATGTGGTGCAGGTGTGGGTCCCAGATCCACCATCCCGGTCTCCTCAGAGAACAGGGGCACTACACCCCCGCAGTGAAGAGGGGGTGCAGTACTCCTGGTGGCATCCTAACCAGTGGGGCGCCACACATTTTATAGCAATGCTGCTGTGACCAAAAAAACGTAATTTTGGCTCTTGGACCTGTTTATCCGTTACGCAGTTTACGGCTCTAACTGATTTTATATATTGATAGATCGGGCGTTTCTGAACGCAGCGATACCAAATATGTCTATTATTTCTATTTTGAATGGGGGAAAAGGGGGTGATTTGAGGTTTTATTTATTTATTTTTTTTACATGTTTGTAAAAACTTCATTTATTAATTAATTCTTGTGTTTGCACAGCCCCAAAGGGAGGCACAATGCTGCACAGGCTGATTGCTTGTGACAGGTCCTGATGAGCTGCAGCTGTGGCGCCCCACCGGTCTGGTTGCCGCAAAGGAGTACTGCACTGAGTGTGGTATCTCAATGCAAAAGGAAAATAGGATAGTAAACCAAGGCCCTCACCAAGCACAACCACACACCGTAGGACCCAGGGAAACATGGGCGAACCCGGGGGGGGCCCAGTCACCAAAGGAACTAGGGAAGGACAGACAGTGGGAAGGGAGTTTGTTAGTGAGTTGGTAGTGAGTAAGTGAAAAGAAATGTGTGCAGGTGAGCACAGAGAGAACCCCAGGGGTACAGGCAGAGTGAGAATAGCCTGGGACTAAGAGAGTGAATGGAGGGGTTGATTAAGAACCAGGGAACTGGCCCCGACAGTAGCACGGACACTGCAAGCCCGAATTACCAAACCGGAGGCCACACAATCTCCAAGAGTGGTGACCAAAACCTGGCGCATCCGCTGAGAAGGTACAGCAGCTGAACCAAGGGGTAGGGGACAAGGCCGCTCGCCAGACAGAACCTGTGGCTGCTAGATCGGGGCACTGTGCGCGGAGGCGCTGACAGGAGAGGCGAAGACATAGCGCTGGGAGTAAGAGACCAGAGAACGGAGAGGCACACAAGGGGGTCCAAGGCAAACTATCCCAATTCCTTGCAGACAGGCCAGGCTGGACTTGGTAAAGAGAAGCGCCCGGTGGCCAGTTGCAAGTGACGTGAATAAACCGGGTACAAAATTCCATCACTGTGTGAGACTCTGTTACTCCCCGCCTGCGGAGCCGCCGACTGCCACAGTAAACAAGGTAAAGAGACCCAGCGTGAATCCCGCCTGACACAGCCAGCACAATTAAGTGATGAGATCAGCTGAGATGTCGGGGAAGTGATGTGCGCTCCGCGCCGAAGCTTACATCAAACTCCGGTAACTGGCCCATGACGTTGTACCACGTCATGGGTCGGGAAGGGGTTAAAACACTTGCTTGTGACTTGGTTACATTTTGGCCACAGCAGCCCTTTATTATTTATTACTTACACACTAATACAGGGACGCTGCACACCGTCGTCCCAACATTAAACAATAGATAATACAGTAATAATACAGGATGTAATACAAATATGTAACAATGGATTAGCCTGGTCCAGAAGCCACCTCCCACAATGAAATATTATCCCTAGCTGCAACACACCGACCCGGAGATGAGGTATTAATTACCGAGTATTGATACCCATACCTTGCAGGACCCTGTGTCTGAAAGGTCCCTGTAACCAGAGTCACTATACCATACTAGTGGCTCCCAATTGGCTTTAACTCTAGCCTTGTTCAGTCTTTTGTCCACAGATCCAGCACACCACCTCAACAGACAGACCATAATATCCGTCCACACCACAGTCCAACCCGGGTGTGAATACCAACATCGTACCCAATCACACTTAATATCCTGCATCAACTCCTGGATTGAATAACCCACAGATACCGTAATACTCAAAGTCCAACCCATCTTTCCCAACCACTCGACGAGCGCCGAAGACTTGTCCTGCCCCCAGCTGACAGCCATCCTGTCAAACATCAGCTTGCCCCACCACCAAAAGGACAAACAATGTCCCAGGATACACACCCAACTAGTACCCATGGGAAACAAAACTGAAGTATAACCACATAACACATTATGTTACCCTCAACGTCTTCTCCTCGTGCCGGGCAATCCCTTCCAACCACATTAACTACACCAAAAGAGACTATACATATCTGACTGAAACCGGGTTGATTCCCGGCTTCCAAACTATTGAACCACCCCATCGTTCAATCCCTACCGTGACATCTCTGTTGCTGCGCCAATCCTGAATGAAAGCGATCCATCCTCACCTGGCCGCTCATCCACCTTCCTCAAACATTCCCCCCAAAAAATAAACCAGTACCTTGATAGAAACAAACCTTCTCCCTGCCGTTAAAATTGGGAGCCAAGTTGACCCACGCATACCTCCCCAACAGCTGACACCAGGAATAACCAAAAGTCCTGGGAGACCATACACCACGAACAGTCTCCCTCCCCATGTCCGTCAGTCTGACCTTTTGTCACCAACATTTCACTCTATCTGGCGGTGTTACTACATCCTCGAATGCCAGACCGCCTCCCCCAAAATCCCTGGTCACATCCTGCATCCCACGCAGCTTGATCCAAAAATGCAATTGCAGCCACCCACTGCAACACCACTGAGGCTGAAGTACAAGTCACAAATCCATTCCCCCATGAATGACAATACCAATAATACCCCATCAACCTTCACAGCACCCCCCATTCCATTCCGGACACCTGTCCATTCCTGCCACACCCTATTGGAACGACACCCCGTATACTCCGTCACCGATCCCCACAATAAATCATTAATTGCATTGTAATCACGCTCCATAGACCATCCAGGCCCTGCGTACCCACTTCATGCACCGCTGGCATCAACTCCCGCCTGCAGACCTGAAAGCGATACAATGCATCAGTCCCCCCATTAAATACTCCTAGTACGTGGTTTGCAACCCTGAGTGTTTCATTGCAAAACACATCAGCACCAACCGTCATAGAGACGCTACTACTGGCAGAGACATTAATCTGAGATCACCAGAAGATGGACACAGTGGAAAACAAACTTTGGGATCTAGAAATTTAGGAATTCCCGTTTCCACACTACTATAGCTAACACCATAGGTAAAGTCTCCAATACCGGCAAAGTCCGCACCACACCTTTCTCTGCCATGCGTCAGGCCACCTGACCGCACTCCAATGACCCTAACTCAAACCAGCTACCGCTGTATACAGCTGCCACGCACTGTTGGCACAATCTCTTTTCATTTTAAAGCCATACACTCCAACTATTGCATTCCCAAGCAACCAAACCCTCTCTGATTTGACTTTAATACCAAACAAAATGTGCAAGGCATTTCGCCCACCACAGCGACCTCTAGACACCTCGCAAACATTCGGCCCATGGGCATGATCCTGCACGCACATTAGGTGCACCCAGCAAGGACTGCCCCACTTTTATGGGGGGTTTTAATGCAAACTCATCATGGTGCATTAGAAAGCGATCATCCAGATGGAGGATAATGGACTGACCAATACCAAACACATCTCACATTGCCAAAAAAACTGAATGCTGCAAAATATGACAATAAACAGAACAGCACACCAATAACCAACAGTGAATATAATATTCTTCATTCCACAAGCAGCCCAACAAATGCTGACTCTCCTTGTGCCTTCACATCCAACTTTACCATCGGGGCCCCAAGCCCAGTCACCCGTACTAACTCCAATATCCATCCACAGATACATAATAAACTTCTCAACAGCACTCTTGAGAAGTGTGCTCGGCTCTCTTTCAGCACTATACCCGACTGGGATACCCTCAAATTAACCCTTGGCTACTTCATAAATGGGCCCGCCCTTCGACCCAGTCCCACGTCCTTTTAACTTGCCATTGATCACCTCCGGGTGCTCTCTTGCCCATTTTAAAGTCCCGGGA
This sequence comes from Allobates femoralis, assembly GCA_033576535.1. Taxonomy (NCBI): domain Eukaryota; kingdom Metazoa; phylum Chordata; class Amphibia; order Anura; family Aromobatidae; genus Allobates; species Allobates femoralis. Next base: position 3,338,312 of record JARQOC010000004.1, read on the forward strand.
TGAAACAACGCTGCCCCCCGAATCAGGCGTTATGTGAACAACAAACAAAAACCCAACTGTAACCAATGAGCAGCCTTAGCGTCCCAATACCTAAAATGGCACCATCGCCTTTACCTTCACCGCAGTTTTTTCTTGTCCCCCTCACGATCTGCACTATTTGATGCAAGACGCCCATCCCCTGGCTCCCCCCATAAGAAAGAGGTCGAGCCAGGGCCGTAATAACCACATCCACAAGGATATGTCCTTGTAAACCCAATGCATTCCTTCATACAGAGCATTCATCTGCCTAGGCTGTTCGACATAACCCAACTAGGACAAGTTCTACCGAAATCATCCATATATCCAAGCAACGTGGTGCACCTCCAGCTCCTTTTTCCCAACAACCCCATCTAAAAGCACAAACACCTGCAGCCAATGGGAGTAAAGAAAATCTGTCCACATACTCCCACTTCCTGTCCCGCTCTTCCTTCTCAGGGTGCACCCCCAACAGGCCCTCAAAGCACACATACACCTTCCCTTTAAACTAACGACCCATCCACCTCTTCCCCCACCTTTTTATTCTCCTTCATCCCTCCACCTTGCTCCTAACCTGCGGCAACACTGCAACCGTTTAGAACACCTGACCCCGCTTCTGCTGTGCCAACCCACACCACCCCCCCCCCACTGGGGACTGTGACTCCCCGCCTTTCAACTACCAAAAACTTGCAAAACCTAACAATTGCCCCTAAAAAAGCTCTTACTCCCCGAGTTCAATGCCCCTACGAACCTTCTACACTCCATCACCAGCAGACCCCCTCATGCCGTAGCCACCATATGCGGTCTCTTCAGGCTGTAGTCCACAATACGCCAACCGGCCCCAAGCCCCCCAGCTAACTTTTGGATGGCTGCTCCTCATCCCTTCAATATCAGGTTTGCCCCAAGACCACCCGTGATGCACCGCAGCTACTACCTTGCCCCTCACCAGACGGGACATCCTGCAGGGTTCACCCCTCCTTACCAACCACTGCCAACTCCTGCTGCCCCTCACCTAATTGGACCATCCGACGTGTTCATCCTCCACACCACTCAGATGACACTGCTCCCTCCAGACTCCATCCCTCCGGAGTCATCTGCTGTGCCATGCTCCCTGGCATCTGGGGTTCACTCCACAATGCGACCTACTGTAGTCAGCCCTCCCAGTCCGGGAGGCTGCCCCTGTTCCCCGCCGGCTGCAGGGGTAACATCCATCTTCGCCAGCAGACCAGCATGCTCCCAAGGCCCAGCCGCCACCAGGGCCGCACTAAGGAGAACCGCAGAGAGAGAGTACGAAAGGACACAGGGAGAGACAGAAGGAACACCATTGAAAGCCACAGAAAGACACCCCATCCACTGGCAACTAGCCAGGCCAGCTACCCGTGACCTGTGTACCTGTAAATTGCTTGGAGGTTGACAGTAAACCTGTACGGAGCCAAAGCAACATGTGTTGTCTTATTTCATCACTGCCCCAGGGACCCCGCTCCACCTACGGGGAGCATCACCATCAGGCTGCCCATCCATCATCCTCGGAGATCTGAGAGCAGCGCTGGTGCCATCACCAGACACCGTAGGTGGCGTCACGAACATTACATTTTTTGTTATTTTACTTTCCACATTTTTCAGCGACCACCAGGGCCACAGATCTGGGCACCGGCCACCAGTGACAGCAACCGTAACCAACACCCGGAATCTGAATACCCCACAGCCCTGGGGTGGGTCACATGCACCACCATAGCTGCACAGACACATCTCTCCCAGTGATCGCTATCTGAAAGAGCTGTAAGCCGTTGAAGTTGTTGTCTCCAGAAGCTGCAAGAGGAGGTAACTTCGATTGTTCACCGAATGGACTTAAAAACAGACAAAAAAACTCACCAAAATTTGCCAGGTAAATACCCATTGCACTTAGCAGCGGCTGTCAGCTCCTCTGGAGGCAACACAGGTGTCTGTATGCCGGTACTCAATCACCTGCAACCCACAGTGGGGGCGGTTGTGGCACCAGCGTCCGGCCATGCTGTCAGGGAGGTGACTGGTGGCATTTAAAGACACGAGGTTACCAAGGGCTCTGCCATTCACGGTGCATGCAAGGCATAGTGTCAGAGCAGCCTATTGGTCACGCCCTTCTATTAGATCAGGCGGGCTGTTCCGCACTGATTACATGCCTCACATAACGACAGACGCCCCCAGAGGGCTCAGCCTCAAACTGCAGATGAAAAAATGCAATAAAACACTAAAGATGCACCGTGAATGGCAGAGCCCTTGGTAACCTCGTGTCTTTAAATGCCACCAGTCACCTCCCTGACAGCATGGCCGGACGCTGGTGCCACAACCGCCCCCACTGTGGGTTGCAGGTGATTGAGTACCGGCATACAGACACCTGTGTTGCCTCCAGAGGAGCTGACAGCCGCTGCTAAGTGCAATGGGTATTTACCTGGCAAATTTTGGTGAGTTTTTTTGTCTGTTTTTAAGTCCATTCGGTGAACAATCTAAATTAAATTGTACATGTCTCAAAAGGCATGTGGTTAGGACTGGTAAGCGTGAGGGCCCTTGACCGTGGGTTACCAGCTTACGTTTTTTGGCCAAAATACCAACAAACACCTCACATTTTTCATCTTTAGTGTTTTATTGCATTTTTTCATCTGCAGTTTGAGGCTGAGCCCTCTGGGGGGCGTCTGTCGTTATGTGAGGCATGTAATCAGTGCGGAACAGCCCGCCTGATCTAATAGAAGGGCGTGACCAATAGGCTGCTCTGACACTATGCCTTGCATGCACCGTGAATGGCAGAGCCCTTGGTAACCTCGTGTCTTTAAATGCCACCAGTCACCTCCCTGACAGCATGGCCGGACGCTGGTGCCACAACCGCCCCCACTGTGGGTTGCAGGTGATTGAGTACCGGCATACAGACACCTGTGTTGCCTCCAGAGGAGCTGACAGCTGCTGCTAAGTGCAATGGGTATTTACCTGGCAAATTTTGGTGAGTTTTTTTAAGAGGAGGTAACTTCCCCAAACCTCCCCTTATATTCCTTTTGTTGCTCCCCACCTTCCTCCTTCCACTCCCCAACCAATCACCTCTTTTCACATTTTTGTTATACCATCCTAATGCACCTATTAACCTTTTAACTCCCTCCCTTCCCGATTGTCATGTAGCCTGTTCACCCCATGGGTTCCAAGGCTTTTCTAATACTTGAACACCGTTGTTACCACAACTCCCAGTACAGATCAGTGTGGTCCCATCTACTTCCAGTGCAGAACAGTAAGGTCACAATCACTCCCAGTGCAGAACACTGTGGCCTCCAGTACTCCCAGTGCCTATTTCAACATCCTCAAGGATACACATCCATGCTCACAGTGGCATACCACCAATGGCCCCTTAGTCAGGGGACCCCGTTGCCAGCTATGGCACTGCGCCCCCCTTGCCCGAGCAATCACACAGCCAATGCTGCAGCTGTGGTGATTGCGTGTACTGACTCATTAAGTGCAATGAATATTCACTGCACTTAATGCGGGATCACACAACCTCTGTATAGGGTGGGGAGAGTAGCGCGTATCCCCGCAACTGTAGGTGTGTGGAGGCACTCACACGCTGATCAGCTGCCAGCATAAGATGAGGACGCAGAGTTGTGGGTGCCATACAGGCAGGATAAGTATGATCTTTTATTTTTTTAAGTGTACACCATGATGGGAGCCATGTACCAGGATGAGGGTCATAAATACAAGGGTGGGGTCAATGTACCAGGATAGGCCATGCACAAGGATGGGGGGCCGTGTACAAGAATGGAGGGCCATACATGCTAGCATGAGGGCCATGTACCAGAATGAGAGACATTTATACCAGGGTGGGAAACAAGTACCAGGATGGAGGCTATGTACCAAGTTGGGGGACATACAAACCAGGATGGAAGCCAGGTAACAGGATGGGGTCAAGTACTAAGATGAAAGTCATACATTCCAGGGTGGGGAACAAACATAGCAGGGTGGGGGCCATGTACAAGGATGGGGACCATAGACGAGGATGGGGCACCCTATATATAATACCAGGATGGGAGCCATATACATCAACATGCTTGTGCGGTGGGAAGAGGGGGTGATGGCAACGGGTGTGCATGGGATGGCAACATGCGCATGGGGGTGACAAGGCCCCAATTTTTTACTGGGGCCCATCGGACTCAAGTTACACCACTGCAGAAGAGTATGGACATCTCTACTCCCAGTACAGAACAGTGTGGTCACCACTACTCCCAGTACAGAACAGTGTGGTCACCACTACTCCCAGTACAGAACACTGGAGTCTCCTCTACTCTACTTAGACAGTCCTTGGTGGATGGTGTTATATTTTTTTTATTTTTAACAGTCTTCAGCTCAATCTCCAACTATTGCAACTTGACGGATGAGCGCTCTGTAGAAAGATTGATCTTGCACAGCCTAGATAGCTCTACCAGGGTCATCTCCAAGGCTAGATATGTCCACCAAGGTTTCATCTAAGCATAGATAGGGTCTTCTCTAAAACTAGATACATCCACCGGGGTCTTCTCAGCCATTATCTTGATAGTATCAAGCCATTGGGTTGCTGGTCTTCCTCTTCCTCTTCACCTTCTTCCTTCTACTCTTCCTACCATGTTGTCCTTCTCTAGTGATTGCTCTCTTAGTCAAACCTTGGTGATCTTTACTTCCAGTGATATGTCTGGTTGGTTCTTGTTCTTCTCGCCATCCACGGTATTGATAACCTCCTTCTCCAGCTCCACATTATGAAGGCGTTAATTCTTCTTCTGTCTTGTTCCTTTATCGTCCAGGTGTCTCTTCCAAATGTTACTACAGAAGAGACCAGACTATGGACGAGCCGTATCTTCATCACCAGTGAAATGTTACTACAGAATAGACCAGACTATGTACGAGCCGTGTCTCCATCACCAGTGAAATGTTACTACAGAATAGACCAGACTATGTACGAGACGTGTCTTCATCACCAGTGAAATGTTACTACAGAATAGACCAGACTATGTACGAGCCGTGTCTCCATCACCAGTGAGATGTTACTACAGAATAGACCAGACTATGTACGAGCCATGTCTTCATCACCAGTGAGATGTTACTACTGAATAGACCAGACTATGTACGAGCCGTGTCTTCATCACCAGTGAAATGTTACTACAGAATAGACCAGACTATGTACGAGCCGTGTCTTCATCACCAGTGAGATGTTACTACAGAATAGACCAGACTATGTACGAGCCGTGTCTCCATCACCAGTGAAATGTTACTACAGAATAGACCAGACTATGTACGAGCCGTGTCTTCATCACCAGTGAGATGTTACTACAGAATAGACCAGACTATGTACGAGACGTGTCTTCATCACCAGTGAAATGTTACTACAGAATAGACCAGACTATGTACGAGACGTGTCTTCATCAATAGTGAAATGTTACTACAGAATAGAGCAGACTATGTACGAGACGTGTCTTCATCACCAGTGAAATGTTACTACAGAATAGACCAGACTATGTACGAGCCGTGTCTTCATCACCAGTGAGATGTTACTACAGAATAGACCACACTATGTACGAGCCGTGTCTTCATCACCAGTGAGATGTTACTACAGAATAGACCAGACTATGTACGAGCCGTGTCTCCATCACTAGTGAGATGTTACTACAGAATAGACCACACTATGTACGAGCCGTGTCTTCATCACCAGTGAGATGTTACTACAGAATAGACCAGACTATGTACGAGCCGTGTCTCCATCACCAGTGAAATGTTACTACAGAATAGACCAGACTATGTACGAGCCGTGTCTCCATCACCAGTGAAATGTTACTACAGAATAGACCAGACTATGTACGAGCCGTGTCTCCATCACCAGTGAAATGTTACTACAGAATAGACCAGACTATGTACGAGCCGTGTCTCCATCACCAGTGAAATGTTACTACAGAATAGACCAGACTATGTACGAGCCGTGTCTCCATCACCAGTGAAATGTTACTACAGAATAGACCAGACTATGTACGAGCCGTGTCTCCATCACCAGTGAAATGTTACTACAGAATAGACCAGACTATGTACGAGCCGTGTCTTCATCACCAGTGAAATGTTACTATAGAATAGACCAGACTATGTACGAGCCGTGTCTTCATCACCAGTGAAATGTTACTACAGAATAGACCAGACTATGTACGAGCCGTGTCTTCATCACCAGTGAAATGTTACTACAGAATAGACCAGACTATGTACAAGCCGCGTCTTCATCACCAGTGAAATGTTACTACAGAATAGACCAGACTATGTACGAGCCGTGTCTTCATCACCAGTGAAATGTTACTACAGAATAGACCAGACTATGTACGAGCCGTTCTCTCCATCACCAGTGAAATGTTACTACAGAATAGACCAGACTATGTACGAGCCATGTCTTCATCACCAGTGAGATGTTACTACAGAATAGACCAGACTATGTATGAGCCATGTCTCCATCACCAGTGAAATGTTACTACAGAATAGACCAGACTATGTACGAGCCGTGTCTCCATCACCAGTGAAATGATACTACAGAATAGACCAGACTATGTACGAGCCGTGTCTCCATCACCAGTGAAATGTTACTACAGAATAGACCAGACTATGTACGAGCCGTGTCTCCATCACCAGTGAAATGTTACTACAGAATAGACCAGACTATGTACGAGCCGTTTCTTCATCACCAGTGAAATGTTCCTTGATGTCAAGACCTCGTCCATAATCAAGACAATGACGGTCAACTTCTCCTCGATCCAATATTCTGCTTATCACTGTATAGGTGGAGAGGGATGGTGGAGACTTACTCTATTGATTTCAGTGAACTGACTGGTGGGAAAAATATCATACGTAAAGTGATAAAAAGCGTTTAGCAAATACATCTATTCTGCATAGACATGTAAATAGAATACTTAGTTTTGGTCTAGAGATGGTTGGTCATAGCAGCTCCTTTGTTCACATTGTTTTACTCTTCCCAGTGAACGGGTCAGTGATATCTAATATCATACACCCCAATAAACAGAATAAATAAAATGACATAAAATGATACCCTCAACATTCTACATGAATAAAAGGTAGTAAAGATTCCATTCTCCTAACCCATGGAAGGGTCTCCAACTCATATCTCACCCAGTGGCCTTAACCAATGTTGACATCGCCATTTGACCATTAGGGGTTGACACGGTTGCAGGCATATTATCAGTCCTTAAAGGTTTTCTCATGATGTTCACCAAGAGAAAAGAGCCCAAAAACACTTAGAGTAAACCCACAAATGAGTCTAGCGTAGGATGGACATTCGCTTTCTTACACAAGTCTAGGAACCGTGACGCTTAGCAGTTGTGTCCATCAAACATACGTCACAGGATGAGCCTTGATTTATGGGACTATGTTTATCATAAAACATCTCCCTATACATTGGATAATCAAATTATCTACAAATTACTTTCCGCATCTTAATCAGTACAGGTAAACTGTTGATTCTCTTCCATACGGTGGAGAGGAAAGTGTTGACGGTGGTGGAATTGAACACTGTTTGAATAACGATTCTTTTTACCTCTTGGTTCCTCAAACTATACACAAGCGGGTTCAACATTGGGGTAAGAACTGAGTAGAAAACACAAGCCGCTTTGTCTTGGCTATCGAAGACTTCAGAGGGAGGGCGCAGATAGGTGAAAAAGACTGTAATGTAAAACAAGGAGGTGCACATGAGGTGAGCGGAGCACGTGCTGAACGCCTTCTGTTTCCCCTCCACCGATTTCATGCGTATTATCGCTGAAAATATCAACATGTAAGAGATGAGTATAGGCAACAGTGACCCAACGGTACAAGCCCCAACGCTGTACACGGTTACCAAATCACAGTTCTTGGTATCGGAGCAGGACAGCTTGAGCAATGGAGGAACGTCACAATAGAAGTGGTCGATCACGTTCGATTTGCAGTAATGGAGTCTGAATACACAGTTCGTCTGCAAGGTGGATTGTAAGAAGCCAATGAAGAAAGCTAGAAGAACCAGAAAGAAACATTTACTCTTGGTCATTATGGAAACATAATGGAGAGGGTGGCAGATGGCGACATAGCGGTCATAGGCCATGTCCGATAGAATAAAGATTTCAGTCCCTGCCAAGCCCGCGAAGAAGAAGAACTGAATGGCACAACCGTTGAAGGAGATGGCCTTCCTTAAGGAGATGAGGTCGGAGAGCATCCTGGGGGTTATGACGGTGGAATAAAAAAGGTCCACCAGCGAGAGGTAGCTCAGGAAGAAGTACATTGGAGTCCGGAGTTTGACAGTCTTTTGGACAATTGCTATCATGCCGGTGTTTCCTAGAACGGTCACAATATAAACAAGCAAGAAGAAAAGGAAGAGGAACGGGATCAGTTTTGCTTCATTGGTCAGGCCAGAAAACACAAAAGTCATTTGGGTCCTGTTTATGGCAATATCCATTGGGGTCTTGTTCTGTAGAGTTAAAAATAAAGCTGATTATGAATATATTAATACCAAGCTTTATCCTCACATTTTTCTTATTCTGGGAGACACCAAACAAGAAGGGCATGGGTGCTAAGGAATTGTGGATGGTTCACCACAAAGAACTTGGAATTGTGGCTGGCTCACCACCAACAACTTGGAATTGTGGATGGCTCACCACCAACAACTTGGAATTGTGGATGGCTCACCACCAACAACTTGGAATTGTGGATGGCTCACCACCAACAACTTGGAATTGTGGCTGGCTCACCACCAACAACTTGGAACTGTGGATGGCTCACCACCAACAACTTGGAATTGTGGATGGCTCACCACCAACAACTTGGAATTGTGGCTGGCTCACCACCAACAACTTGGAATTGTGGCTGGCTCACCACCAACAACTTGGAATTGTGGCTGGCTCACCACCATCAACTTGGAATTGTGGATAGCTCACCACCAACAACTTGGAATTGTGGATGGCTCACCACCAACAACTTGGAATTGTGGATGGCTCACCACCAACAACTTGGAATTGTGGATGGCTCACCACCATCAACTTGGAATTGTGGATGGCTCACCACCAAAAACTTGGAATTGTGGATGGCTCGCCACCAAGAACTTGGAATTGTGGATGGCTCACCACCAACAACTTGGAATCGTGGATGGCCCACCACCAACAACTTGGAATTATGGATGGCTCACCACCAAAATAAGATCTGGCAAATTGTGTGGATGGCTCACCACCAAGAACTTTGGAATTAGTGGATGGCTCACCACCAAGCAACTTGGAATTGTGGATGGTGCACCACCAACAACTTGGAATAGTGGATGGCTCACCACCAACAACTTGGAATTGTGGATGGACCACCACCAACAACTTGGAATCATGGATGGCTCACCACCAAAAACTTGGAATTGTGGATGGCCACCACCAACAACTTGGAATTGTGGATGGCTCACCACCAACAACTTGGAATTGTGGATGGCTCACCACCAAAAACTTGGAATTGTGGATGGCTCGCCACCAAGAACTTGGAATTGTGGATGGCTCACCACCAACAACTTGGAATTGTGGATGGCTCACCACCAAAAACTTGGAATTGTGGATGGCTCGCCACCAAGAACTTGGAATTGTGGATGGCTCACCACCAAGAACTTGGAATTGTGGATGGCGCACCACCAACAACTTGGAATTGTGGATGGTGCACCACCAACAACTTGGAATTGTGGATGGCTCACCACCAACAACTTGGAATTGTGGATGGACCACCACCAACAACTTGGAATCATGGATGGCTCACCACCAAAAACTTGGAATTGTGGATGGCTCGCCACCAAGAACTTGGAATTGTGGATGGCTCACCACCAAAAAACTTGGAATTGTGGATGGCTCGACACCAAGAACTTGGAATTGTGGATGGTTCACCACCAACAACTTGGAATTGTGGATGGCTCACCACCAACAACTTGGAATTGTGGATGGCTCACCACCAACAACTTGGAATTGTGGATGGCTCACAACCAACAACTTGGAATTGTGCATGGCTCACCACCAACAACTTGGAATTGTGGATGGCTCACCACCAACAACTTGGAATTGTGGATGGCTCACCCCACCAACAACTTGGAATTGTGGATGGCTCACCACCAACAACTTGGAATTGTGGATGGCTCACCACCAACAACTTGGAATTGTGGATGGCTCACCACCAACAACTTGGAATTGTGGATGGCTCACCATCAACAACTTGGAATTGTGGATGGCTCGCCACCAACAACTTGGAATTGTGGATGGCTCACCACCAACAACTAGGAATTGTGGATGGCTCACCACCAACAACTTGGAATTGTGGATGGCTCGCCACCAACAACTTGGAATTGTGGATGGCTCACCACCAAGAACTTGGAATTGTGGATGGGTCACCACCAACAACTTGGAATTGTGGATGGCTCACCACCAACAATTTGGAATTGTGGATGGCTCACCACCAAAAACTTCGAATTGTGGATGGCTCGCCACCAAGAACTTGGAATTGTGGATGGCTCACCACCAAGAACTTGGAATTGTGGATGGCGCACCACCAACAACTTGGAATTGTGGATGGCTCACCACCAACAACTTGGAATTGTGGATGGACCACCACCAACAACTTGGAATCATGGATGGCTCACCACCAAAAACTTGGAATTGTGGATGGCTCGCCACCAAGAACTTGGAATTTTGGATGGCTCACCACCAAAAACTTGGAATTGTGGATGGCTCGCCACCAAGAACTTGGAATTGTGGATGGCTCACCACCAACAACTTGGAATTGTGGATGGCTCACCACCAACAACTTGGAATTGTGGATGGCTCACCACCAACAACTTGGAATTGTGGATGGCTCACCACCAACAACTTGGAATTGTGGATGGCTCACAACCAACAACTTGGAATTGTGCATGGCTCACCACCAACAACTTGGAATTGTGGATGGCTCACCACCAACAACTTGGAATTGTGGATGGCTCACCACCAACAACTTGGAATTGTGGATGGCTCACCACCAACAACTTGGAATTGTGGATGGCTCACCACCAACAACTTGGAATTGTGGATGGCTCACCACCAACAACTTGGAACTGTGGATGGCTCACCACCAACAACTTGGAATTGTGGATGGCTCACAACCAACAACTTGGAATTGTGCATGGCTCACCACCAACAACTTGGAATTGTGGATGGCTCACCACCAACAACTTGGAATTGTGGATGGCTCACCACCAACAACTTGGAATTGTGGATGGCTCACCACCAACAACTTGGAATTGTGGATGGCTCACCACCAACAACTTGGAATTGTGGATGGCTCACCACCAACAACTTGGAATTGTGGATGGCTCACCACCAACAACTTGGAATTGTGGATGGCTCGCCACCAACAACTTGGAATTGTGGATGGCTCACCACCAACAACTAGGAATTGTGGATGGCTCACCACCAACAACTTGGAATTGTGGATGGCTCGCCACCAACAACTTGGAATTGTGGATGGCTCACCACCAAGAACTTGGAATTGTGGATGGGTCACCACCAACAACTTGGAATTGTGGATGGCTCACCACCAACAATTTGGAATTGTGGATGGCTCACCACCAAAAACTTCGAATTGTGGATGACTCGCCACCAAGAACTTGGAATTGTGGATGGCTCACCACAACAACTTGGAATTGTGGATGGCCCACCACCAACAACTTGGAATCATGGATGGCTCACCACCAAAAACTTGGAATTGTGGATGGCTCGCCACCAAGAACTTGGAATTGTGGATGGCTCACCACCAAGAACTTGGAATTGTGGATGGCGCACCACCAACAACTTGGAATTGTGGATGGCTCACCACCAACAACTTGGAATTGTGGATGGACCACCACCAACAACTTGGAATCATGGATGGCTCACCACCAAAAACTTGGAATTGTGGATGGCTCGCCACCAAGAACTTGGAATTTTGGATGGCTCACCACCAAAAACTTGGAATTGTGGATGGCTCGCCACCAAGAACTTGGAATTGTGGATGGCTCACCACCAACAACTTGGAATTGTGGATGGCTCACCACCAACAACTTGGAATTGTGGATGGCTCACCACCAACAACTTGGAATTGTGGATGGCTCACCACCAACAACTTGGAATTGTGGATGGCTCACAACCAACAACTTGGAATTGTGCATGGCTCACCACCAACAACTTGGAATTGTGGATGGCTCACCACCAACAACTTGGAATTGTGGATGGCTCACCACCAACAACTTGGAATTGTGGATGGCTCACCACCAACAACTTGGAATTGTGGATGGCTCACCACCAACAACTTGGAATTGTGGATGGCTCACCACCAACAACTTGGAACTGTGGATGGCTCACCACCAACAACTTGGAATTGTGGATGGCTCGCCACCAACATCTTGGAATTGTGGATGGCTCACCACCAACAACTTGGAATTGTGGATGGCTCACCAACAACAACTTGGTTAGTATGTACTTCATGGAGGGACACTAGGCTAATATCGATGTTCTACTTGTATACTGAGAAGTCTCCTCTTCATCGCCAACGTTTGCTTAATAATTTAGGAAAACCTAAGCTCCCTAAAGTTCAGGATGTCTCTAACTTTATTTTACCATCCAAACAGTCATTTCTGCACCTGCCCAGTGGTCAACATTAGTATCAAAAAGGAGTCATGTAGATGTGACCTATAGTGTCTTGCCAAAATATTCTTCAGTCCAACATTGCCCATCCGATAACCCAAAATCCCCGTGTACAGAGTTATCTATAATGATGACTCCAATGAAGTCAGTGTCCATCAGGACATTTAATGCTTTATCCATATTATCTAGCACTATGCACATATGATGTTTGGGACATATGTATTTATGTATGCTAGGTCATGGATGTCTTAGTCCTTTCTATATCGACAAATATTAATGAATTTTCTAAATATATGTAAGACCTCTCTTTGCATGACTTTGTTACTTTGTGTTATGTAAGTGTTTTATTATATTCCTTCATCTGTAATGCCTTCACCTCCTGAGAATATGTATTAACTTTATATGGACTAAGACAAAAATCATTTTTTTTATATACATATGCATGATCATATTTGTAGGTTGGCTAAAAGAATAAAGTTGCAAAAAACAGACCAAGTAAAAACTGTAAAAAAAAAATCGTAAAAATATAACAAAATGATAGGTTATTATTATTTTTTTCAATCTAATATATAATTACCCTAAGGCCACTTCCGTCATATTCGGCAGTGTTTCCGTCGTCGTATGCGTGGCTGCCACACTCGCAATGCCTTTGCGAGTCCATGCACAGTCTCTCACTCTCAGGACCTGAGATGATGTCACTGGTATGGGCGGGGCTATATCACATGACTGTGACATCATCACAGGCACTTTCATTGCTGCAGTCAGCACAGGAGACATCATGCCGCTGTCTCACATCAGACGTGTCCTCATCAGTGATTCTCTGCCTCTGACATCCTGCGATCACAAGGGAACATAGAGGTGACAGAGGACCCCGGACTGAGCCCCCAAGAGCTGATCTCCAGGATACAGGTGAGAGGAGGCTGCACAGGAGCAACGCTCTGCAGTGAGCAGCCTGCACAGGAGTAATGCTCTGCAGAGAGCAGGCTGCACAGGAGCATTGCTCTGCAGAGGGGAGGCTGCACAGGAGCAATGCTCTGCAGAGATGAGGCTGCTCAGGAGCAATGTTCTGCAGAGAGGAGGCTGCACAGGAGCAATGTTCTGCAGAGAGGAGGCTGCACCGGAGCATTGCTCTGCAAAGAGGAGGCTACACAGGAGCAATGTTATGCAGAGAGGAGGCTGCACAGGAGCAATGTTCTGCAGAGAGGAGGCTGCACAGGAGCATTGCTCTGCAGAGAGGAGGCTGCACAGGAGCAATGCTCTGCAGAGAGGAGGCTGCACCGGAGCATTGCTCTGCAGCGAGGAGGCTACACAGGAGCAATGCTCTGCAGAGAGGAGGCTGCACAGGAGCAATGCTCTGCAGAGAGGAGGCTGCACAGGAGCGATGCTCTGCAGGGAGGAGGCTGCACAGGAGCAATGCTCTGCAGAGAGGAGGCTGCACAGGAGCATTGCTCTGCAGAGAGGAGGCTACACAGGAGCAATGCTCTGCAGAGAGGAGGCTGCACAGGAGCAATGCTCTGCAGAGAGGAGGCTGCACAGGAGCGATGCTCTGAAGGGAGGAGGCTGCACAGGAGCAATGCTCTGCAGAGAGGAGGCTGCACAGGAGCATTGCTCTGCAGAAAGGAGGCTGTACAGGACCATTGCTCTGCAGAGAGGAGGCTGCACAGGAGCAATGCTCTGCAGAGACAAGGCTGCACAGGAGCGATGCTCTGCAGAGATGAGGCTGCACAGGAGCAATGCTCTGCAGAGAGGAGGCTGCACAGGAGCATTGCTCTGCAGAGAGGAGGCTGCACAGGAGCAATGCTCTGCAGAGAGGAGGCTGCATAGGAGCAATGCTCTGCAGAGAGTAGGCTGCACAGGAGCATTGCTCTGCAGAGAGGAGGCTGCACAGGAGCAATGCTCTGCAGAAAGGAGGCTGCACAGGAGCAATACTCTGCAGAGAGGAGGAGGCTGCACAGGAGCAATGCTCTGCAGAGACGAGGCTGCACAGGAGCGATGCTCTGCAGGGAGGAGGCTGCACAGGAGCAATGCTCTGCAGAGAGGAGGCTGCACAGGAGCAATGCTCTGCAGAGAGGAGGCTGCACAGGAGCAATGCTCTGCAGAGAGGAGGCTGCACAGGAGCAATAATCTGCAGAGAGGAGGCTGCACAGGAGCGATGCTCTGCAGGGAGGAGGCTGCACAGGAGCATTGCTCTGCAGAAAGGAGGCTGCACAGGAGCAATGCTCTGCAGAGGGGAGGCTGCACAGGAGTAATGCTCTGCAGAGAGGAGGCTGCACAGGAGCATTGCTCTGCCGTGAGGAGGCTGCACAGGACCAATGCTCTGCAGAGACGAGGCTGCACAGGAGCGATGCTCTGCAGAGATGAGGCTGCACAGGAGCAATGCTCTGCAGAGAGGAGGCTGCACAGGAGCATTGCTCTGCAGAGAGGAGGCTGCACAGGAGCAATGCTCTGCAGAGAGGAGGCTGCATAGGAGCAATGCTCTGCAGAGAGTAGGCTGCACAGGAGCATTGCTCTGCAGAGAGGAGGCTGCACAGGAGCAATGCTCTGCAGAAAGGAGGCTGCACAGGAGCAATACTCTGCAGAGAGGAGGAGGCTGCACAGGAGCAATGCTCTGCAGAGACGAGGCTGCACAGGAGCGATGCTCTGCAGGGAGGAGGCTGCACAGGAGCAATGCTCTGCAGAGAGGAGGCTGCACAGGAGCAATGCTCTGCAGAGAGGAGGCTGCACAGGAGCAATGCTCTGCAGAGAGGAGGCTGCACAGGAGCAATGATCTGCAGAGAGGAGGCTGCACAGGAGCGATGCTCTGCAGGGAGGAGGCTGCACAGGAGCATTGCTCTGCAGAAAGGAGTCTGCACAGGAGCAATGCTCTGCAGAGGGGAGGCTGCACAGGAGTAATGCTCTGCAGAGAGGAGGCTGCACAGGAGCATTGCTCTGCCGAGAGGAGGCTGCACAGGACCAATGCTCTGCAGAGAAGAGGCTGCACAGGAGCAATGCTCTGCAGAGGGGAGGCTGCACAGGAGCAATGTTCTGCAGAGAGGAGGCTGCACAGGAGCATTGCTCTGCAGAGAGGAGGCTGCACAGGAGCAATGCTCTGCAGAGAGGAGGCTGCACAGAAGCAATGCTCTGCACAGAGGAGGCTGCACAGGAGCATTGCTCTGCATGAGGGGAGGCTGCACAGGAGCAATGCTCTGCAGAGAGGAGGAGGCTGCACAGGAGCAATGCTCTGCAGAGAGGAGGCTGCACAGGAGCAATACTCAGCAGAGAGGAGCCTGCACAGGAGCAATGCTCTGCATGAGTGGAGCCAACATGCTGGCGACGGCGGAGTGAAAATGCTGTGGCGGGGAAGACGATGACCCGCTGGTAAGTATGACAGGCAGAGTGCCTCTGTCCTCTGCTGACCACTCTGCCCGCCGCACTGCGCTGACCACTCTGCCCACCCCACTCACTGCTAACCACTGAGCCACCATACTCCTGCTAACCACTGAGCCACCGCGCACTACTAACCACTGAGCCACCGCGCAGTGCTAAAGTGCTAACCACTGAGCCACCGCGCAGTGCTAAAGTGCTAACCACTGAGCCACCGCGAAGTGCTAACCACTGAGCCACCGCCCAGTGCTAACCACTGAGCCACCGCCCAGTGCTAACCACTGAGCCACCGCGCAGTGCTAACCACTGAGCCACCGCCCAGTGCTAACCACTGAGCCACCGCCCAGTGCTAACCACTGAGCCACCACGCAGTGCTAACCACTGAGCCACCGCGCAGTGCTAACCACTGAGCCACCGCGTAGTGCTAACCACTGAGCCACCGCGCAGTGCTAACCACTGAGCCACCGCGCAATGCTAACCACTGAGCCACCGCGCAGTGCTAACCACTGAGCCACCGCGCAGTGCTAACCACTGAGCCACCATATACAGTGCTAACCACTGAGCCACCGTATACAGTGCTAACCACTGAGCCACCGTATACACTGTTAACCACTGAGCCACCATATACAGTGCTAACCACTGAGCCACCATATACAGTGCTAACCACTGAGTCACCATATACAGTGCTAACCACTGAGCCACCATATACAGTGCTAACCACTGAGCCACCGTATACAGTGATAACCACTGAGTCACCATATACAGTGCTAACCACTGAGCCACCATATACAGTGCTAACCACTGAGCCACCATATACAGTGCTAACCACTGAGTCACCATATACAGTGCTAACCACTGAGCCACCATATACAGTGCTAACCACTGAGCCACCATATACAGTGCTAACCACTGAGCCACCATATACAGTGCTAACCACTGAGCCACCATATACAGTGCTAACCACTGAGCCACCATATACAGTGCTAACCACTGAGCCACCGTATACAGTGCTAACCACTGAGCCACCATATACAGTGCTAACCACTGAGCCACCGTATACAGTGCTAACCACTGACCCACCATATACAGTGCTAACCACTGAGCCACCATATACAGTGCTAACCACTGAGCCACCATATACAGCGCTAACCACTGAGCCACCGTATACAGTGCTAACCCTGAGCCACCATATACAGTGTTAACCACTGAGCCACCATATACCGTGCTAACCACTGAGCCACCATATACAGTGCTAACCACTGAGCCACCATATACAGTGCTAACCACTGAACCACCATATACAGTGCTAACCACTGAGCCACCATATACAGCGCTAACCACTGAGCCACCATATACAGTGCTAACCACTGAGCCACCGTATACAGTGCTAACCACTGAGCCACCATATACAGTGCTAACCACTGAGCCACCATATACAGTGCTAACCACTGAGCCACCGTATACAGTGCTAACCACTGAGCCACCATACAGTGCTAACCACTGAGCCACCATATACAGTGCTAACCACTGAGCCACCATATACAGTGCTAACCACTGAGCCATCATATACAGTGCTAACCACTGAGCCACCATATACAGTGCTAACCACTGAGCCACCATATACAGCGCTAACCACTGAGCCACCATATACAGTGCTAACCACTGAGCCACCGTATACAGTGCTAACCACTGAGCTACCATATACAGCGCTAACCACTGAGCCACCGTATACAGTGCTAACCACTGAGCTACCATATACAGCGCTAACCACTGAGCCACCATATACAGTGCTAACCACTGAGCCACCGTATACAGTGCTAACCACTGAGCCACCATACAGTGCTAACCACTGAGCCACCATATACAGTGCTAACCACTGAGCCACCATATACAGTGCTAACCACTGAGCCACCATATACAGTGCTAACCACTGAGCCACCATATACAGTGCTAACCACTGAGCCACCATATACAGTGCTAACCACTGAGCCACCATATACAGTGCTAACCACTGAGCCACCATATACAGTGCTAACCACTGAGCCACCATACAGTGCTAACCACTGAGCCACCATATACTGTGCTAACCACTGATCCACCATACAGTGCTAACCACTGAGCCACCATATACAGTGCTAACCACTGAGCCACCATACAGTGCTAACCACTGAGCCACCATATACAGTGCTAACCACTGATCCACCATACAGTGCTAACCACTGAGCCACCTGTATACACACAATTAATTTCACCGCACTCCCCTAAATATTAGTAAATAAACTATATATGCATTCTAGACTACCCGATTCTTTAGAATCGGGCTCACAGCTAGTATTAAAATAAACACCTATTTTATGTACAAACAGCAATACACAAATGAGGGTTCACATGTGTCACACACGGAGTGGTTTGTGTCCAAATAAACTGCATGACGGTGGTGCACAGACCGACGGTGTCCGGCACACAATGCAATACACAAGGGAACACCGGGGACACAATAACAATGGAGGGCCCTGGCGATAAGGAACGGGGAATGGACACCTCCTGCACTCACCTGAGGCTGTACCCTAATATCCCTAGCATCCGCAAGAGTGGGGACAGGCATGACCCAGCCAACTACAGAGGCATGCAGTCATGGCCAAAAGTATTGACACCCCTGTAATTCTGTCAGATAATACTCAGTTTCTTCCTGAAAATGATTGCAATCACAAATTCTTTGCTATTATTATCTTCATTTAATTTGTCTTCAATGAAAAAACACAAAAATAATTGTCCTAAAGCCAAATTGGATCTAATTCCACCAAACATAAAAAAGGGGGTGGACAAAAGTATTGGCACCGTTAGAAAAATCATGTGATGCTTCTGTAATTAGTGTAATTAACAGCACCTGTAACTTACCTGTGGCACCTAACAGGTGTTGGCAATAACTAAATCACACTTGCAGCCAGTTGACATGGATTAAAGTTGACTCCACCTCTGTCCTGTGTCCTTGTGTGTACCACATTGAGCATGGAGAAAAGAAAGAAGACCAAAGAACTGTCTGAGGACTTGAGAAACCAAATTGTGAGGAAGCATGAGCAATCTCAAGGACACAAGTCCATCTCCAAAGACCTGAATGTTCCTGTGTCTACTGTGCGCAGAGTCATCAAGACGTTTAAAGCCCATGGCACTGTGGCTAACCTCCCTAGATGTGGACGGAAAAGAAAAATTGTCAAGAGATTTCAACACAAGATTGTGCGGATGGTGGATAAAGAACCTCAACTAACATCCAAACAAGTTCAAGCTGCCCTGCAGTCCGAGGGTGCAACAGTGTCAACCCGTACTATCCGTCGGCGTCTGAATGAAAAGGGACTGTATGGTAGGAGACCCAGGAAGACCCCACTTCTTACCCGAGACATAAAAAAGCCAGGCTGGAGTTTGCCAAAACTTACCTGAGAAAGCCTACAACGTTTTGGAAGAATGTTCTCTCGTCAGATGAGACAAAAGTAGAGATTTATGGGCAAAGGCATCAACATAGAGTTTACATGAGAAACAAAGAGGCATTCAAAGAAAAGAACACGCTCCCTACAGTCAGACATGGCGGAGGTTCCCTGATGTTTTGGGGTTGCTTTGCTGCCTCTGGCACTGGACTGCTTGACCGTGTGCATGGCATTATGAAGTCTGAAGACTACCAACACATTGTGCAGCATAATGTAGGGCCCAGTGTGAGAAAGCTGGGTCTCCCTCAGAGGTCATGGGTCTTCCAGCAGGACAATGACCCAAAACACACTTCAAAAAGCACTAGAAAATGGTGTGAGAGAAAGCACTGGAGACTTCTAAGGTGGCAGCAATGAGTCCAGACCTGAATCCCATAGACACCTGTGGAGAGATCTAACAATGGCAGTTTGGAGAAGGCGCCTTCACATATCAGGGACCTGGAGCAGTTTGCCAAAGAAGAATGGTCTAAAATCCCAGCAGAGCATTGTAAGAAACTCATTAATGGTTACCCGAAGCAGCTGATCAAAGTTATTTTGGCTAAAGGTTGTGCAACCAAGTGTTAGGCTGAGGGCGCCAATACTTTTGTCTGGCCCATTTTTGGAGTTTTGTGTGAAATGATCAATGTTTTGTTTTTTGCTTAATTCTCTTTTGTGTTTTTTCATTGAAGACAAATTAAATGAAGATAATAATACCAAAGAATTTGTGATTGCAATCATTATCAGGAAGAAACTGAGGATTATCTGACAGAATGGCAGGGGTGTCAATACTTTTGTCCATGACTGTATGTGTCAGCAGCAACCTGGGAAAACTGTTCAACAGTATCCTGAACAAGAGGACCCTCACCTTCCTCACTGAGCACAACGTCCTCAGCAAGAGCCAAGCAGGGTTCATGCCGAACGACCGCACCACTGACCACATCTACACCCTGCACCGCACCACTGACCACATCTATACCCTGCACCGCCTCATTCAGAGACACATCTACACGCTGCACCGCACCACTGACCATATCTATACCCTGCACCGCACCACTGACCACATCTACACCCTGAACCATCTCATTCAGAGACACGTCCACAATACAAAGAACGGGAAGATATACGCCTGTTTCCTGGACTTTAAAAAGGCCTTTGATTCGGTGTGGCACCCGGGCTTATTCCTGAAACTGCTGGAGAGCGGAATAGGAGGAAAGACCTATGATGTCATCAAAAGCTCCTGCACCGAGAACCGCTGGAACGTGAGTGTGAACGGTAAAAGAACGGCTTATTTCCAGCAGATCCGCGGAGTCAGACAAACGTTTACATCAACGAGCTGGCTACCGCTCTGGAATCCTCCACCGCACCAGGTCTCACCCTCCATGACATCAATGAGCGGCTACCGCTCTGGAATCCTCCACTGCACCAGGTCTCACCCTCCATGACATCAATGAGCGGCTACCGCTCTGGAATCCTCCACCGCACCAGGTCTCACCCTCCATGACATCAATGAGCGGCTACCGCTCTGGAATCCTCCACCGCACCAGGTCTCACCCTCCATGATATCAATGAGCGGCTACCGCTCTGGAATCCTCTACAGCACCAGGTCTCACCCTCCATGATATCAATGAGCGGCTACCGCTCTGGAATCCTCCACCACACCAGGTCTCACCCTCCAGGACGCTCAGGTGAAATTCTTGCTGTACGCAGATGACCTGCTGCTGCTGTCACCAACCGAGAAAGGCCTCCAAGACAACCTGAAAATCCTAGAGAAATTCAGCTCCACCTGGGCCCTACCGGTCAATCTAAAGAAAACCAACACCATGGTGTTCCAGAGGAGAAAGGGAAGATCGGATCAGAATCCTTCACTTGTCCTAAACAACTGCGACCTCACAGGAACGGACAAATATACCTACCTGGGCCTAGAGATTCACCGGTCAGGGAGCTTCAAACAAGCCATAGAGACCCTGAAGGACAAGGCCTGCAAAACCTTCTATGCCATCCGAGGGAAACTCTACCATCTGAAGCCACCAGTGAGGGGCTGGTGAAAAATCTTTGACTCCATCATTGCCCCAATCCTCCTATATGGCAGCGAAGTCTGGGGTCCTCACACCTACCCAGACTGGTCAAGGTGGGATTCCAGCCCAACAAAAATATTCCACCTGGAATTCTGTAAGCCCCTTCTCCAGGTCCACCGGAGACCTCCAACAGCGCCTGTCGGGCAGAGCTGGGCAGATTCCCTCTACACCTAATGGTTTGGAAGAGGGCGCTGTCATTCCGGGCTCACCTACATAGGAGCAATCCAAGCTCCCATCACTATAAAGCCCTGATACATGTAGGTGAAACAGAAAAACCAGGACCCTTGGAACAGCCCAGCCAAACCAGGACTCCCAGAACAGCTCACCCAAACCAGAACCCCAGAACATCTCACCCAAACCACAACCTTAGGAACATCTCACCCAAACCAGGACCCTCGGAACAGCTCAACCAAACCAGGACCCCAGAACATCTCACCCAAACCAGGACCCCAGAACATCTCACCCAAACCAGGACCCCAGAACATCTCACCCAAACCAGGACTCCCAGAACATCTCACCCAAACCAGGACCCCAGAACATCTCACCCAAACCAGGACTCCCAGAACATCTCACCCAAACCAGGACCCCAGAACATCTCACCCAAACCAGGACCCCAGAACATCTCACCCAAACCAGGACTCCCAGAACATCTCACCCAAACCAGGACCCCAGAACATCTCACCCAAACCCCGACCTTAGAAACAGCTCAGGCAAACCAGGACCCTCGGAACAGCTCAACCAAACCAGGACCCCAGAACATCTCACCCAAACCAGGACCCCAGAACATCTCACCCAAACCAGGACTCCCAGAACATCTCACCCAAACCAGGACTCCCAGAACATCTCACCCAAACCACGACCTTAGAAACAGCTCACGCAAACCAGGGCCCTCGGAACAGCTCAACCAAACCAGGACCCCAGAACATCTCACCCAAACCAGGACCCCAGAACATCTCACCCAAACCAGGACCCCAGAACATCTCACCCAAACCAGGACCCCAGAACACCTCACCCAAACCAGGACCCCAGAACATCTCACCCAAACCAGGACTCCCAGAACATCTCACCCAAACCAGGACCCCAGAACATCTCACCCAAACCAGGACCCCAGAACATCTCACCCAAACCAGGACTCCCAGAACATCTCACCCAAACCAGGACTCCAGAACATCTCACCCAAACCACGACCTTAGAAACAGCTCACGCAAACCAGGGCCCTCGGAACAGCTCAACCAAACCAGGACCCCAGAACATCTCACCCAAACCAGGACCCCAGAACATCTCACCCAAACCAGGACCCCAGAACATCTCACCCAAACCAGGACCCCAGAACATCTCACCCAAACCAGGACTCCCAGAACATCTCACCCAAACCAGGACCCCAGAACATCTCACCCAAACCATGACCTTAGGAACAGCTCAACCAAACCAGGACCCCCAGAACAACTCACCCAAACCCAACCGGACCAAAACACAAATCACAAAAACCTGACAAAAGCCGGAATCAGGAAGATAGTAGGTGAGAGCCAGGAGAGGTATGTCAGTGACTGGAAGAACGATATCTTCAGCTCACAGAAACTGACCATGTACCGGAGCCTACAGAGAGACTATAGACTGGCCCCATATCTGGAGAAACTCCCGGATCCCAGAGACCGCAAGATCCTGAGCCGATATAGACTCAGTGCCCACAGTCTGGCCATCGAATCCGGCCGACACAGGCAGAGATACAAGCCCAGGGAGGAAAGACTGTGCCAACACTGTGACTAGGAGGCCCTGGAGGACGGGAGCCACCTCCTGCTACACTGCTCCAAATACTCAGCAGTGAGGGACACTCACTTCAGGAGACTCTCGCATCTCTTCCCAGATTTCATCACCATGAAGGAGGAAGAAAAAACCTATATCCTGCTGGGAGAAGAAGAGAGAGCAGTGGAGATAGCAGCGCGGTATGTGAGCGAATGTTATAGACTGCGAGAAAGAGAACTATGATGCCATGGACATCTATAGCCCCCACCCTGGATCTGCCCCCATCCATCGCTCCTACACTTGATGTTCCCCTATCCACCCCCTTACAGCCTTATCCAACATCCCTAAAGTCCCTGAACTTAGACCCAAATATCCCTTTGTCTGGCCCTTGAAATACATAACATACCTAGGTATTAAAATTGGAAAAAAAAGAGACCTTTTTACCCTAAACCTCAAGCCCCTTTTAAAAAATACAATCGCTTGTATACAGACTTGGAAAACCCCATAGCTATCATGGATGGGAAGAAAAAAATCTTCTAAAAAGCTTAATGTTGCCCAAGTACCTATTTAATATGCTACCCATCCCAATCCCTGCCTCTCTCCTTTCTAAAGTCCCCTCTCTTTTCTTGACATACATAGGGCATAAATGTAAATCCTGTATTAACTCTCCCTAAAAGGTTGGGCGGGATGGGAGTCCTGGACATAGCCAAATATTACCAGGCAGTGCTGCCCGCTAGAATGGTGGACCAGGTCAGAGGCACAGAAGATAAGCAATGGGTCAAAATAGAGGAACACATGACCCCATCCTCTTTACGTTCACTCCTTCTGGAACCTACTACTAACCAACCCCCAACCCGCTGCCTTAACATGTAGACGCAAGCTACAATACACATCTGGAAAAAGGTCTCTAAAATACTAGCACACCACACTTCCGTCCAAGCGGGGAACATCGAGCCGGAGCGGCTCCTATCAGAGGGCACACTTCTCCCACTACAAGAGATGGCAAATTCCCAGGACTATCCAGACTTACCTTCCTACAACATGGAACACTAAGCGCACCGTTTTGTCATTTCACCCCGCAATTAGACCTTCGCGAACACTAAGCGCATTGTTTTGTCATTTCACCCCGCATTTAGACCTTCGCAGACTACTCCCACCCTTTGAAATCCTCTGCGCCAGAACTAGTCAACCCAAAAAAGTTCTCACTGTAATATATCAATCACTAATCAAGGGGGGCACTCCCCTGAAACGCACCTATGTGGGGCATTGGGAGAGAGGTCTAGGTGCTACATTTCATGATTCACAAATAAAGCTCATATAGAAAGAGTCACATGGTCCATCACAACGTGTGCAAATCCAAGAGAATCCCTTTAAAATAACAACAAGTTGGTATGCCACCCCCGAACAAGTCCATAGATGGCACCAAGCCACACCAAATATCTGCTGGAAGTGTAAAGGTACAGTCACACGCCGCAATCTCGGCTGGTGATATGAGGCGATCTAACATGCGCACTCACGTTTTTCGTGGTCGCCTCAGATTGCCGATGGCGGCATTACACGCCGCAATTTCGCCCTAAAGCTAAGGCGATGTGTCGTTCCAGAAATCGCCTCCCCTATAGCGGGACCAATCCTGCCTCATTCCATTGCCGCTTCACACGCCGCAATCCCAAAGGCAATGTGGGCGTACAAGTTCAGCACGGCGAGGAGATAGGCATGCCGCAGTGGTGTATACCGCGCCCCATACGCGCTCATTGGACAACGCAACAGCATTACGATTGGTCAGCCTGCTCTGGAAGGCGGGATAATACATGACGCCATTGAAGATGTGTGTGGTGCTGAACGGACAGCTCTTCAAATATGGCGCCCTGTCAAATGACAGCCAATGGGAACACAGTAGCCACCACCAATCATCTCAGACGGGGCGCGGACTCCAGCACGCTGAGGCACGCCTATGGGAAATCATAGACGACGCTCTTTACATCACTATCGCCCTGTTACACGCACAACATGGAAATATCGCCTTAACAATTGCGGCTGATTACTGAGCACTGTTCAGGAATCAGGTGACGGACGAGGGGCGATTTATTGCCACGAAATTCCCAAATCACACGCCGCAACCGTGAGGCAATTTCACGGCATTTGCTCCGGGGCGACATATCGCCTTTCAGATTTAACCTTCCTAGCAGTATTCCCAGCAAGGTACCTTAAGGGTGGATATCATCACTTATGGGGGACCTGATAACCAAGACTATTACCAAAGTCCTGGGTAAATGCTACGCCCACCAGGGCCGGGGGTACTCGGTAACCGGGCCAGTCGGTTCGGTGGGTTGTTCATGGTGGCAGTGACCCGGCTCCATGACCCTGGGCGTGCAATTAAGGGGAATATGTACAAGGGATATGTTTGTGATACCACCTGTGGTTATTCTGGTCAGGGTGACCAGGACTGCTGTGGGACCACTGGGGCAGATGGTGATGCAGCCGAGATAGTTCTGCTCCTCACAGGTAGAGCGGGGCCCCAGGGCAACTGGTGGAATCTATTGAAGTCATAATAAACATTGGGGTGCAGGAAAACACATGTATCCTTATCTTCCTTTACCTTTTACTTGGCAGTTATTGGTGTAGACCGGGACACTGGTAACATGTGGTAATGGAGAACCGGACAGCCTGGAAGTAATTGGGGATCCACCTCGGAGGATTTCCTTCTGCGCTGTCCTCTTAGATCTCTCCTGCCTAAAGCAATGCGGTGCCCTTCTTCCTGTTAGTTGGTTAGATGTCGCTCCTTTGTGGCGGCTCCAGGCTCTGGTATGCTGCTGTGCCACGACGTGCTTGGTGTAGCAAGCAGACGAGCAATCTCCTGCCTTCCGGATTTAGCTGCCGGAACTTCAGTACACGAAAAACCATGGACTCCGGCATCCAGCTTCTAGCCGTCTGCTCTGGGGTGAGCTCGGTCATAGCTCCACTCCCCAGGCTCTCCTCGACTATTCTCTCCTCTTCCCTCTCCACTGCGCTGGAACAAGTCTCTCCATGGCTCCAGTCCCCAGGACGTCTCTGCTGTTCTCTCTCCTGAAATGAACTGACTCACCCCGCCTCCAGGCCAGAATTGATAGGGAAGCTCCCCTGAATCCAGGTTCTAGAGCTCCCGCTTCTGGCCTGGAGTCAGGAAAAGTGTTGGATGCTGGTTTTACCCAGCGTGGGGACACCGTCTTGCTTCCAGGCATGACATCAACCCCTGTGAAGGAGGCAATGTCACTGTGGCAATCGGACCATGGGGTGCCGCATAAACGAGTCACTCTGACACCAGAAATAGCATTACTGACCTTCCCTCTCTGGCCAAACCAGATGGCCACCCGACTCACAACTTACATACCTGCAGCAGGGAAATCCATGATCCCCTCATTCTGGCAAACATCCTCAATACCCTCTGTCCAGCACCTATATCACAAAATAGAACAACTTTATTATACATTAAACACTGACATGTTCCATGAAATCTGGCAGGCCTGGATCTGTTTCAGTCCAAATACCATTCAATAATGGCATCCTAAACCAATTTGAAGAACAATACCCAAGGTGCTCCCCTGCTCTCCCCTCTTCTTCTCTGCCCCCTATACATGCCTCTCTCTCTCTACTTCTCCACTTTCCTGAAACAGAACTTTGATTATTGGAGATAAGCCTAACCTTTACACTTCACGATGACACGGCTAGGTCAAATGTTTACTACAAGTGATCCCGCCGAAGTTCCTATAGACATATATCATATCTTCCGCCATCTCTTATAAATTAACCCCTTCACCTCCCGATGATTTTTCGATTTCTGTTTTCGTTTCTCCTTCTTCTGAGGGACAAACTTTGTTATCTTTCCGTCACCATAGACATATAAGGATTGTTGTTGTTGTTTCTTGCGTGACGAGTTGTACTTTCAAGTGAAATCATTTATTTTACCATATAGTGTACAGGAAAATGGGAAATAAATTCTAAGTGTGGTGAAATTGTAAAAAAAAAGTGCAATTACACGTTTGTTTTTTGTTTTTTTTATTCACTATGTTCATTATATGGCAATACTGACGTACAGTGTTGGCCAAAAGTATTGACACCCCTGGAATTCTGTCAGATAATCCTCAGATTCTTCCTGAAAATGATTGCAATCACAAATTCTTTGCTATTATTATCTTCATCTAATTTGTCTTCAATGAAAAAACACAAAAAGAATTGTCCTAAAGCCAAATTGGATCTAATTCCACCAAACATAAAAAAGGGGGTGGACAAAAGTATTGGCACTGTTAGAAAAGTCATGTGATGCTTCTGTAATTTGTGTAATTAACAGCACCTGTAACTTACCTGTGGCACCTAACAGGTGTTGGCAATAACTAAATCACACTTGCAGCCAGTTGACATGGATTAAAGTTGACTCAACCTCTGTCCTGTGTCCTTGTGTGTACCACATTGAGCATGGAGAAAAGAAAGAAGACCAAAGAACTGTCTGAGGACTTGAGAAACCAAATTGTGAGGAAGCATGAGCAATCTCAAGGCTACAAGTCCATCTCCAAAGACCTGAATGTTCCTGTGTCTACCGTGCGCAGTGTCATCAAGAAGTGTAAAGCCCATGGCACTGTGGCTAACCTCCCTAGATGTGGACGGAAAAGAGAAATTGATGAGAGATTTCAACGCAAGATTGTGCGGATGGTGGATAAAGAACCTCGACTAACATCCAAACAAGTTCAAGCTGCCCTGCAGTCCGAGGGTACAACAGTGTCACCCCGCACTATCCGTCGGCGTCTGAATGAAAAGGGACTGTATGGTAGGAGACCCAGGAAGACCCCACTTCTTACCGCGAGACATAAAAAAGCCAGGCTGGAGTTTGCCAAAACTTACCTGAGAAAGCCTACAACGTTTTGGAAGAATGTTCTCTGGTCAGATGAGACAAAAGTAGAGGAAAGGGCAAAGGCATCAACATAGAGTTTACAGGAGAAAAAAAGAGGCATTCAAAGAAAAGAACACGCTCCCTACAGTCAGACATGGCGGAGGCTCCCTGATGTTTTGGGGTTGCTTTGCTGCCTCTGGCACTGGACTGCTTGACCGTGTGCATGGCATTATGAAGTCTGAAGACTACCAACACATTGTGCAGCATAATGTAGGGCCCAGTGTGAGAAAGCTGGGTCTCCCTCAGAGGTCATGGGTCTTCCAGCAGGACAATGACCCAAAACACACTTCAAAAGCACTAGAAAATGGTGTGAGAGAAAGCACTGGAGACTTCTAAGGTGGCAGCAATGAGTCCAGACCTGAATCCCATAGATCACCTGTGGAGAGATCTAACAATGGCAGTTTGAGAAGGCGCCTTCACATATCAGGAACCTGGAGCAGTTTGCCAAAGAGGAATGGTCTAAAAATCCAGCAGAGCATTGTAAGAAACTCATTGATGGTTACCGGAAGCGGCTGATCGCAGTTATTTTGGCTAAAGGTTGTGCAACCAAGTATTAGGCTGAGGGCGCCAATACTTTTGTCTGGCCCATTTTTGGAGTTTTGTGTGAAATGATCAATGTTTTGCTTTTTGCTTCATTCTCGTTTGTGTTTTTTTCATTGAAGACAAATTAAATGAAGATAATAATACAAAGAATTTGTGATTGCAATCATTTTCAGGAAGAAACTGAATATTATCTGACAGATTTGCAGGGGTGTCAATACTTTTGGCCAACACTGTATGTCAGTACTATATGGTAACACTGAGGTGTCAGTATGATGTCTGGGGTCAGTACTATATGGTAACACTGAGGTGTCAGTATGATGTCTGGGGTCAGTACTATATGGTAACACTGAGGTGTCGGTATGATGTCTGGGGTCAGTACTATATGGTAACACTGAGGTGTCGGTGTGATGTCTGGGGTCAGTACTATATGGTAACACTGAGGTGTCAGTATGATGTCTGGGGTCAGCGCTATATGGTAACACTGAGGTGTCAGTATGATGTCTGGGGTCAGTACTATATGATAACACTGAGGTGTCGGTATGATGTCTGGGGTCAGTACTATATGGTAACACTGAGGTGTCGGTATGATGTCTGGGGTCAGTACTATATGGTAACACTGAGGTGTCAGTATGATGTCTGGGGTCAGTACTATATGGTAACACTGAGGTGTCGGTATAATGTCTGGGGTCAGTACTATATGGTAACACTGAGGTGTCGGTATGATGTCTGGGGTCTGTACTATATGGTAACACTGAGGTGTCGGTATGATGTCTGGGGTCAGTACTATATGGTAACACTGAGGTGTCGGTATGATGTCTGGGGTCAGTACTATATGGTAACACTGAGGTGTCGGTATGATGTCTGGGGTCAGTACTATATGGTAACACCGAGGTGTCGGTATGATGTCTGGGGTCAGTACTATATGGTAACACCGAGGTGTCGGTATGATGTCTGGGGTCAGTACTATATGGTAACACTGAGGTGTCAGTATGATGTCTGGGGTCAGTACTATATGGTAACACTGAGGTGTCGGTATGATGTCTGGGGTCAGTACTATATGGTAACACTGATGTGTCGGTATGATGTCTGGGGTCAGTACTATATGGTAACACTGAGGTGTCGGTATGATATCTGGGGTCAGTACTATATGGTAACACTGACGTGTCAGTATGATGTCTGGGGTCAGCACTATATGGTAACACTGAGGTGTCGGTGTGATGTCTGGGGTCAGTACTATATGGTAACACTGAGGGGTCAGTGTGATGTCTGGGGTCAGTACTATATGGTAACACTGAGGTGTCGGTATGATGTCTGGGGTCAGTACTATATGGTAACACTGAGGTGTCGGTATGATGTCTGGGGTCAGTACTATATGGTAACACTGAGGTGTCGGTATGATGTCTGGGGTCAGTACTATATGGTAACACTGAGGTGTCGGTATGATGTCTGGGGTCAGTACTATATGGTAACACTGAGGTGTCGGTATGATGTCTGGGGTCAGTACTATATGGTAACACTGAGGTGTCGGTGTGATGTCTGGGGTCAGTACTATATGGTAACACTGAGGTGTCGGTATGATGTCTGGGGTCAGTACTATAGTATATGGTAACACTGAGGTGTCGGTATGATGTCTGGGGTCAGTACTATATGGTAACACTGAGGTGTCGGTGTGATGTCTGGGGTCAGTACTATATGGTAACACTGAGGTGTCGGTGTGATGTCTGGGGTCAGTACTATATGGTAACACTGAGGTGTCGGTGTGATGTCTGGGGTCAGTACTATATGGTAACACTGAGGTGTCGGTGTGATGTCTGGGGTCAGTACTATATGGTAACACTGAGGTGTCGGTATGATGTCTGGGGTCAGTACTATATGGTAACACTGAGGTGTCGGTATGATGTCTGGGGTCAGTACTATATGGTAACACTGAGGTGTCAGTATGATGTCTGGGGTCAGTACTATATGGTAACACTGAGGTGTCGGTATGATGTCTGGGGTCAGTACTATATGGTAACACTGAGGTGTCGGTATGATGTCTGGGGTCAGTACTATATGGTAACACTGAGGTGTCCGTATGATGTCTGGGGTCAGTACTATATGGTAACACTGAGGTGTCGGTATGATGTCTGGGGTCAGTGCTATATGGTAACACTGAGGTGTCGGTATGATGTCTGGGGTCAGTACTATATGGTAACACTGAGGTGTCGGTATGATGTCTGGGGTCAGTACTATATGGTAACACTGAGGTGTCGGTATGATGTCTGGGGTCAGTACTATATGGTAACACTGAGGTGTCGGTATGATGTCTGGGGTCAGTACTGTATGGTAACACTGACATGTCGGTATGGTGTCTCGGGTCGGTATGAGTTCGTAGATAACAAACATGTTCCCTTTATCTATGTGGTGAAAAAAAATTCAGAAGTTTGGAAAAAAAGAAATTACGCTTTTGGCGTCATGCTCCCTGCCCCATATTATTCTCATTTTTCGGGATCTGGGGCTGTGTGGCGGCTTATTTTTTGCGTCTTGAGCTGTTGTTTCTAACGACACCATGTTTGGGTGGATGCGCTGTTTTGATCGTCCGTTATTACATTTTATATCAATGTTGCGGCGACCAAAATATTGTAATTTTGGTGTTTGGACCTTTTTTCCGTTCCGCAGTTTACGGCTCTGATTAATTGATTTTATATCTGGATAGATCGGGTGATTCTGAACGCAGCGATACCAAACACGGGGCTTTATATTATTTTTTTACTTAATGGGACAAAAGAGGGGTGATTTGAACTATTGTGTTTTTTTTAATATTTTTAAAAACTTTATTTTTGTATTTATTCTATATTTTACACAGCCCCATTGGGTGCCACTGTGCTGCACTGTCCGATCGCTTGTCCTATGTCCCGATGAGCTGCAGCACATTGGGACATAGCACAAATGATCACTTTCTGTGGTTGGCAGCGCTTGACAGCTACGCACAGGAAATGATCCCTGATAGCATCTAGGGTCACTGCAGGAACCCGGGCTATCAGGTGACACACGGAGATCTCACAATGTTATTGT
Organism: Allobates femoralis; assembly: GCA_033576535.1. Lineage (NCBI taxonomy): Eukaryota > Metazoa > Chordata > Amphibia > Anura > Aromobatidae > Allobates > Allobates femoralis. The sequence goes on from JARQOC010000004.1 coordinate 3,370,146, forward strand.
GGGATCTTCGATCTGGGCGGGGATCAGTTCGGTCCCCGACGTGGCGCTTTTGGATCGCACTGTCAGTGAGTAACAGCGGGATCCAAAGGGTTAACACCGCTGATTGGATCGCGGATGAGATCAGCTGACATGTCAGGGGAATGATATGAGCTCACATCTAAGTGAGGGAGCCGGCCCATGGGTCGGGAAAGGGTTAAGAAGGTCACGAAGCATGATTTATGGACTATTCTATTGTTAACATTCTTCAAATAAAAACAAGGTTCTTAGCGCATGTATTGGCCAATAAATGCCATCAACCGCGGCAAGGTGACCTTACATCTGATGGGCAAGCATTTATTGGCCAATACATACACTAAGAACCTTAGAAGTATAATTCACAAAAAACATTATCCATCTGAGTTTTTTTGAAAAAAACTTTTTACATTTTTATTTTATCTCAAATAAAACATCTTAAAATACTATCTAGAAACACCGATATTTGCATGTGGTTGGCACTGATAGTGTGCTGCTGTAGCATTTTTTTTGTAGATAGATAGATAGATAGATAGAGAGAGATAGATAGATAGATAGATAGATAGATAGATAGATAGATAGATAGATAGATAGAGAGATAAATAGATAGATAGACCAAACAAAGCTGCACAGCACTCAAGGTCTAGTGTGAACTGGTGCAGGCTGCAATACTGAACAATATACAGAGAAAGGTTCACAGCAGCCCTCAGTCACTGTCAGTCATGTGTATATATACATATAGATGAATAGAAATAAAACACCTATGCGTTTGAGAAAAAATATAAAAACATGCATTTTTTCAAAAATCTAAATTTTTGGATTTTTTTGTACCGTATATTTTATCTTTGTAAAGTAAGGTTCTTAGTGCACATATTGGCCAATGCATGTTTGTCCACCAACCATGGCAAGGTAACCTCTTTCCTTGGACTTAGCTAACCTTTTTACTTCTATCTATCTATCTATCTATCTATCTATCTATCTATCTATCTATCTATCTATCTATCTATCTATCTATCTATCTATCTATCTCTATTGTCTATCTATCTATCTATCTATCTATACACACATGACTGGCAGTGACTGAGTGCTGCTGTGAGCTCCTTTCTCTGTATATTGTTCAGTATTGCAGCTTGCACCAGTTCACACTAGACCTTGAGCGCTGTTCAGCTTTGTTTGGTTTCTATATAAATGTTGGAGTTCCTGGCTCCACAGCTTTCCTCTGCACCCCTATAAACCCCAGGTTGTCTTTGATTGCAGTGAATGCTCACACTTCTCATAGAAATGATAAAATGGAGGCTTAGCTAAGCACAAGAAAAGAGAGGCATGGTAGGACAGGGACCCATTAGATCTAAGGTTACCTTGCCGCGGTTGATGGGCAAACAGGTATTGGCCAATATGTGTACCAAGAACCTTACTTTACAAAGATAGTATATCCAAAAAAAATCAAAAAATTGAGTTTTTAGAAAAAAAGCATGTTTTTATATTTTTCCGCAAACGCATAGTTGTTTCACTTCTATTCATCTATATGTATATACACACATGACTGAGGGCTGCTGTGAACTCTTTTTGATAGAGAGATAGATAGATAGATAGATAGATAGATAGATAGATAGATAGACTTCAAGGAAATGAACTATGATATGACATGGACTTCCATAGCCCCCCTGAATCTGCCCCATCCATTGTTCTTATAGCCCCAACACTGGATCTGTCCCCATCCTTTGCTCCTACAGCCCCTACACTTGATGTGCCCCCATCCACCATAACTACAGCCCCTACCCAACATCCTTACAGTCCCTATCCCTACTCCCTTCTGTACACTTGCTTTGGCAAATCTGATGTGTATTTAGTCCTGACAATAAAGCTTCTTTGAATTTGAAAAAAAATTTGATAGATAGATATAGATAATAGATAGATAGATAGATAGATATAGAGATAGATAGATATAGATAGATAGATATAGAGATAGATACATAGATAGATAGATAGATAGATACATAGATAGATAGATAGATAGATACATAGATAGATACATAGATAGATAGATAGATAGATACATAGATAGATAGATAGATAGATAGATAGATACATAGATACAAAAGAGAAAAAAAACAAAAGAGAAAAAAAGAACTTCAGAATAAAAAGATAAGATTTTGAGTTTTTTGAAAAAACGTAAGTTTTTAACTTTTTTTCTCATATATATATAGCTTAATAGCATATGTACATCATTGGTAGCAACCGAGTGCTGCAGAGTATTTTTTTCTAGTTAGATAAATAGATAGATAGAGATAATAGATAGATAGAGATACTGTAGATAGAATCACCCTCCTTTTGTGCCCTTGAAAGTAAAACAATTATAATGAAACTAGATGGCGGCCCGATTCTAAAGAATCGGGTAGTCTAGAATCAATATATAGTTTATTTACTAATAGTTAGGGGAGTGCGGTGAAATGAATTGTGTGTATACAGGCGGCTCAGTGGGTAGCACAGTATACGATGGCTCAGTGGTTAGCAGTGAGTGCGGTGGCTCAGTGGTTAGCAGTGAGTGCGGTGGCTCAGTGGTTAGCAGTGAGTGCGGTGGCTCAGTGGTTAGCAGTGTGCGCGGTGGCTCAGTGGTTAGCAGTGAGCGCGGTGGTTCAGTGGTTAGCAGTGAGCGGGGTGGCTCAGTGGTTAGCAGTGAGCGGGGTGGCTCAGTGGTTAGCAGTGAGCGGGGTGGCTCAGTGGTTGGCAGTGAGCGGGGTGGCTCAGTGGTTAGCAGTGAGCGGGGTGGCTCAGTGGTCAGCAGTGAGCGCGGTGGGTGAGTGGTCAGCAGTGAGCGCGTGGGCAGAGTGGTCAGCGCAGCGGTGTGGGCAGAGTGGTCAGCGCAGCGGCGTGGGCAGAGTGGTCAGCAGAGCAGCGTGTGCAGAGTGGTTAGCGGAGCGGCGTGGGCAGAGTGGTCAGCGCAGCGGCGTGGGCAGAGTGGTCAGCACAGCGACGTGGGCAGAGTGGTCAGCGCAGCGGCGTGGGCAGAGTGGTCAGCGCAGCGGCGTGGGCAGAGTGGTCAGCGCAGCGGCGTGGGCAGAGTGGTCAGCGCAGCGGCGTGGGCAGAGTGGTCAGGGGCAGGATGGAGCTGGTGTGGGGGGGCAGGATGGAGTTGGCGGGGGGTGCTATGGAGCGGAGGGGGGGGCAGGTAGGAACCGGTGGGGGGTAGGGGCAGGATGGTGGTGGCAGGGGGAGGAGCAGGATGGATGAGAGGATACTCACCCGTGTGCCGGCTTGCAGGACCTGAGGTTGCCTGGGAAAGCAATCAGGTTAGCCGCGGGGGTTAGGCAGGAGCCGCGGGGGGCAGGAGCCGCGGCGGGGGGGCCCGCAGGAGCCACGGGGGGGGCAGGAGCATTGGCGGGAGGCCCGCAGGAGCCGCGGCTAAGGGGGCAGGACGACCCGCGGGGGGTGCAGGAGCGGGCGGAACTTCCGAAAGCGGAACGTTCCTCCGCCGTTTCCTGTAGCCGGGCGCTGGCTGGCTAGCCCGCACTGGTGACGTCAGCAGCATAGGTCCGGAGGCCATCACGGAAGTAAGCTTCGGGTTTTCCGGAAGTGGCCTTCGGCTTTTATATTATAGATATGGATAGATAGATATAGATACAGATATTTAATATCTCCGCATTCAGAAATTTCTGAAGTATTAAAATATAGAAATAATTGATCCAATTGGTAAACAGCATAACTATAAGATTAAAACACCAGAATTAGGTTTTTTTCTTGCCACAACATTGCAATAACGGGCTATCAAACATCCCATCTACCCAATAATGGCATCACTAGAAACATCAGTTGAAACACAGCCCCAGATCCTGAAACATGAGGACGCTGCGGGGCGCGGACCATGAGGACGCTATGGGGCGCGGAACATGAGGATGCTGCAGGGCACGGAACATGAGGATGCTATGGGGAGCGGAACATGAGGGCACTACGGGGCACAGAACATGAGGATGCTATGGGGCGCGGAACATGAGGGCACTACGGGGCACAGAACATGAGGATGCTATGGGGCGCGGAACATGAGGGCACTACGGGGCACAGAACATGAGTATGCTATGGGGCGCGGAACATGAGAACGCCATGGGCCGCAGAACATGAGGATGCTATGGGGAGCGGAACATGAGGGCACTACGGGGCACAGAACATGAGGATGCTATGGGGCGCGGAACATGAGGGCACTACGGGGCACAGAACATGAGTATGCTATGGGGCGCGGAACATGAGGATGCTACAGCCCGCAGAACATGAGGATGCTGCGGGGCGCGGAACATGAGGGCACTACGGGGCACAGAACATGAGGATGCTATGGGGCGCGGAACATGAGGACGCTATGGGGCGCTGAACATGAGGATGCTATGGGGCGCTGAACATGAGGATGCTATGTGGCGCGGCACATGAGGATGCTGCGGGGCGCGGAACATGAGGATGCTATGGGGCGCGGAACATGAGGGCACTACAGGGCACAGAACATGAGGATGCCATGGGGCGCGGAACATGAGGATGATATGGGGCGCTGAACATGAGGATGCTATGGGGCGCTGAACATGAGGATGCTATGGGGCGCGGAACATGAGGATGCTATGGGGCGCGAAACATGAGGACGCTATGGGGCGCGGAACATGAGGATGCTATGGGGCGTGGAACATGAGGATGCTTTGGGGCGCAGAACATGAGGATGCTGTGGGGCACGGAACATGAGGATGCTATGGGTCGCGAAACATGAGGATGCTATGGGGCGCGGAACATGAGTGCACTACGGGGCACAGACCATGAGGATGCTATGGGGCGCGGAACATGAGGATGCTATGGGGCGCGGAACATGAGGACGCTATGGGGCGCTGAACATGAGGATGCTATGGGGCGCGGAACATGAGGGCACTACGGGGCACAGAACATGAGTATGCTATGGGGCGCGGAACATGAGAACGCCATGGGCCGCAGAACATGAGGATGCTATGGGGAGCGGAACATGAGGGCACTACGGGGCACAGAACATGAGGATGCTATGGGGCGCGGAACATGAGGGCACTACGGGGCACAGAACATGAGTATGCTATGGGGCGCGGAACATGAGGATGCTACAGCCCGCAGAACATGAGGATGCTGCGGGGCGCGGAACATGAGGGCACTACGGGGCACAGAACATGAGGATGCTATGGGGCGCGGAACATGAGGACGCTATGGGGCGCTGAACATGAGGATGCTATGGGGCGCTGAACATGAGGATGCTATGTGGCGCGGCACATGAGGATGCTGCGGGGCGCGGAACATGAGGATGCTATGGGGCGCGGAACATGAGGGCACTACAGGGCACAGAACATGAGGATGCCATGGGGCGCGGAACATGAGGATGATATGGGGCGCTGAACATGAGGATGCTATGGGGCGCTGAACATGAGGATGCTATGGGGCGCGGAACATGAGGATGCTATGGGGCGCGAAACATGAGGACGCTATGGGGCGCGGAACATGAGGATGCTATGGGGCGTGGAACATGAGGATGCTTTGGGGCGCAGAACATGAGGATGCTGTGGGGCACGGAACATGAGGATGCTATGGGTCGCGAAACATGAGGATGCTATGGGGCGCGGAACATGAGTGCACTACGGGGCACAGACCATGAGGATGCTATGGGGCGCGGAACATGAGGATGCTATGGGGCGCGGAACATGAGGACGCTATGGGGCGCTGAACATGAGGATGCTATGGGGCGCTGAACATGAGGATGCTATGGGGCGCGGAACATAAGGATGCTATGGGGCGCGAAACATGAGGACGCTATGGGGCGCGGAACATGAGGACGCTATGGGGCGCGGAACATGAGGATGCTATGGGGCGCGGAACATGAGGATGCTATGGGGCGCGGATCATGAGGATGTTATGGGGCGCAGAACATGAGGACGCTATGGGGTGTGGAACATGAGTACGCTATGGGGCGTGGAATATGAGGACGCTATGGGGCGCGGAACATGAGGGCACTACGGGGCGTGGAACATGAGGATGCTACGGAGGGCGGAACATGAGGACACTATGGGGCGCGGAACATGAGGACGCTATGGGGTGCGGAACATGAGGACACAATGGGGCGCGGAACAAGAGAGCACTACGGGGCACAGAACATGTGGATGCTACGGAGGGCGGAACATGAGGATGCTGCAGGGCGCGGAACATGAGGATGCTGCAGGGTGCGGAACATGAGGATGATACGGGGCGCAGGCCATGAGGATGCTGCAGGGAGCGGAACATGAGGATCCTACGGTGCGCAGAACATAAGGACACTACAGGTCGTGGAACATGAGGAAGCTGCGGGGCGCAGAACATGAGAACGATGTGGAGTGTAGAACATAAGGACGCTACGGGTAGCAGAACATGAGGACGCTACGGGGCACAGAACATAAGGACGCTACGGGTCGTGGAACATGAGGACGCTGCGGGGCGTGGAGCATGAGGACGCTACGGGTCGTGGAACATGAGGATGCTACGGGGCGCAGAACATAAGGACGCTACGGGTCGTGGAACATGAGGATGCTACGGGGCGCAGAACATAAGGACGCTACAGGTCGTGGAACATGAGAACGCTACAAGGCGCAGAACATGAGGACGCTGCGGGGTGTGGAACATGAGGACGCTACGAGGCGCAAGAACATGAGGACGCTACGAGGCGCAGAACATAAGGACGCTACGGGTCGTGGAACATGAGAACGCTACAAGGCGCAGAACATGAGGACGCTGCGGGGTGTGGAACATGAGGGCGCTACGAGGCGCAGAACATGAGGACGCTACTGGTCAAGGAACATGAGGACGCTACAAGGCGCAGAACATGAGGACGCTGCGGGGTGTGGAACATGAGGACGCTACGAGGCGCAGAACATGAGGACGCTACTGGTCATGGAACATGAGGACGCTACGAGGCGCGGAACATGAGGACGCTATGGGGCGCGGAACATGAGGAGCACCGAGGCACAGAACATGAGGACGCTACGAGGCGCAGAACATAAGGACGCTACGGGTCGTGGAACATGAGGACGCTACGAGGCGCAGAACATGAGGACGCTGCGGGGCGTGGAACATGAGGACGCTGTGGGGCGCAGAAGATGAGGACGCTGCGGGGTGCGGAAGATGAGGACGCTGCGGGGTGCGGGAGATGAGGATGCTGCGGGGTGCGGAAGATGAGGATGCTGCGGGGTGCGGAAGATGAGGATGCTGCGGGTGCGGAAGATGAGGATGCTGCGGGTGCGGAAGATGAGGATGCTGCGGGGCGTAGAACATGAGGACGCTGCGGGGCGTAGAACATGAGGACGCTGCGGGGAGCGGAAAATGGCGCAAAAGCGGAATGTTTTTTTTTTTTATATTTTAATATTTCTAATAAAAACCAAAGCTCAAAAGACAAAATATCCTCCATCTCCGGCTCCATCAACGAGAGAATAACAAGGTTTCGTATCTCAGAAAATGGAGACACAAATTGTTTTTACCCCGGCAGGAGCAGAGCTCTCTATCCAGGTCTGAGTATTGCTGGACTGAATTCCGCAGCCTGGTAGGGGGCACACGTATGTCAAAGGCCGGTGACACACGGTGCAAGGGACATACCTGCATGAGTCTCTCATGCCTCACCCAATACAGCTCTGTGGTTCGGAGCGCGGCAGCTGCATAGAAACACATGTAGGTGAAGTGCTCGTGTCCTGAGTGCCGGCGGCCATGCCAGACTCTTAGGAGTATCTCACTTGCATCTTGCACCGTGTGTCACTGGCCCATAACAACCAATCAGAGTGCAGCTTACATCTGTAATTCCTCTCCTGAAGACTGAAAGATGTGCTGTGATTGGCTGCTTTGTGTGTTAGTGCCTGCGCCCTTCACCCCGTCCTGAGATCAATGGTCGTCTATGGGAGGAAAAAATAAAAAATACCGTACAACTATCGGCTGTGATTGTGAGTGACGACGTGCGAGCACGGGAGGAATTAGATTGTCAGCTCCTGGGGCAGCACAGATATGAGCCGTCCGCCTCCTACCTGCCTGATATCCCGACACCTGGGAGCGCCGCTCATCTCCCGCTCTCTTATAATAAACCTTATCCTTTACCTGGGAGGATAATAATCCCGGGACGCCGCTCGTTAACCGGCAGCATCAGGTGAAGACCAGATTAACTCATGAAGAGCGGCCATGCTGAGATCTTACCCACGGCTTAACCCCTTCCCGACGTGGCCGTACATGTACGAGTATCTAACAGACGGAGGAGGGGACGGTGCCGGCTGCGCCATATCGTTGACCCGGCCACTTAAGTACGTAAATGCCAATAACAAGGTAATCGCGGAAAGTCAAGGGAACGCTGACAACTGCGGTCGCCTCCATCTTGGCTTCGTAGGCAATAGTATGTACTACATACTGAACCCCGTGCTGTGGCGTTATATCATGTTCCAAATTATTATGCAGATTGGTTTTAAGTGTCATAGGGTTTTTGTCAGTGAATCCCATTGCTGGTCTTGTGTCTCAGGGTCTTTGGATCACTGAAATCAATCTCAGATCCCTGTGATAATTAGTTTGGCAGGTGAGCCCAATAAAAGGAAACTGGGTGTTCCACAATATTACGCAGCCACAGATTTCAAGTAACATGGGACAGAAAAAGGATCTCTCTGCTGCCGAAAAGCAACAAATAGTGCAATGCCTTGGACAAGGGGTGAAAACATTAGATATTGCACAAAAACGTATGCGTGATCATCGTATTGTGAAGAGATTTGTGGCTGATTTTGAGCACAGACGTGTTCGTGCAGATAAAGGCAGAATGAGGAAGGTTTCTGCCAGGCAAGTTCATCAGATTAAGAGAGCAGCTGCTAAAAAGGCCTTACAAACCAACAAACAGATATGTGAAGCTGCTGGTGCTCTGGAGTCCCTCCAACCTCAAGGTGTAGGATCGTTCATAGACTTGCTGTGGGGCATAAACCTACTATCCGGGCACCCTTAAACAGTGCTCACAAGCAGAAACGGTTGCAGTGGGTCCAGATATACATGAAGACTGATTGTCAAACAGTCTTGTTTACTGATGAGAGCCGAGCAACCCTGGATGGTCCAGATGGATGGAGTAGTGGATGGTTGGTGGATGCCACCATGTCCCAACAAGGCTGCAACATCAGCAAGGAGATGGAGGAGTCATGTTTTGTGCTGGAATCATTGGGAAACAGCTGGTAGACCCCTTTAAGGTTCCTGAAGGTGTGAAAATGACCTCTGCAAAGTATATAGAGTTTCTGACTGAGAACTTTCTTCCATGGTACAAAAAGCAGAAACGTGTCTTCAGGAGCAAAATCATCTTCATGCATGACAATGCCCCATCTCATGCTGCAAAGAATACCTCTGTGTCATTGGCTGCTATGGGCATAAAAGGAGATAAAATCATGGTGTGGCCACCATCTTCCCCTGACCTCAACCGTATAGAGAACCTCTGGAGTATAATCAAGCAAAAGATCTATGAGGGTGGGAGGCAGTTCACATCAAAACAGCAGCTCTGGGAGGCGATTCTGACATCATGCAAAGAAATACAAGCAGAAACTCTCCAGAAACTCACAAGTTCAATGGATGCTAGAATTGTGAAGGTGACATCAAAGAAGGGTTCCTGTGTTACCATGTAACTTGGCCTGTTAGGAGGTTTTGAGCATTTTCAGTTCTTTCAAACATATCAAATGTTTAGAAACTCTCCTGTGCCTAATAATTTGGAACAGGACATTTAGAGTTTTTTTTAATTTTGAAGATTACACTGTTATCATTGGGAGATTTCTTCAATAAAATTTGATGTATCCTCTAACGGGTGATGACTTTTATTACACTGACTGTCATCCACACCGACCATTTAGGAAAATCAGAGAAGAAGAACATTTGCATAATAATTTGGAACATGGTGTATATCAAGTGATCACAGGTTCAAGTCTCCTAAAATATATCAAAGTTTAAACTTTCACACCTTTTCCTAGTTCAGAAATTAAGAAATAATAAATAATTTAAGAAATTAAAAATAGATAAACATGTTCAGGATCCTCGTGTCTTTACAGATATGAAGATAGAAACCGAGTGTAAAATGTCATAAAGCAACAAACAGGGCAGGAAATCAGAACGGTGCGGTATCCCAAGCCCTCACACAGCAAACCAAGCCCTCACATAGCCGCATTGCCGGGAAGATGAGAAGGTCACACATCTCACAAAATGCCAAAATGAAACACTTTTTTTGGAAAGTTCTGAATTTTGGTTTTGCTGTAATCGTACAGACCTGGAGACTCAAGTCACTGGGACATTTATACCAAATAAGGAACGCCGTGAAAAGTCTGCACTAAGACCAGATATTCATCATTTTGAATGCCAAAGAGGGACCTGGTGAACTAAACCAGGCTCTGACCCCTACCCAACAAATAGTGACTGTTCCATGCCATATTGAATTATATTGTGGCGCCCCTGCGACCAGGTGGCCACAAAGGGAAGTGCAGCCAAGTAAGGCAAGACGGTTGACAAAACACACCCACACCGCAGCACACACCGACCCTACGCCTAGGACACTAAGTTGGGCAAGGGGTGGCGGGTGTATATAGCAAAGTGGGTGGAGTGTAGGTGAGCACTGACAAGTGGTTGGAGAAACACCAGGAGTGGAGCAGTTGGAGAGAGAACACCGAAGGGAGAAGGTGGTTGGAGAAGTAGTGAGAGAGTCTTCCCAGGAGGTTTTGGGTTCCCTGGAGGCGCAGAATCCTGTGAGGCATAGCCACGAGGAGAGAAAGCCCACTCCATAGCCTGGAGGTGACAGGAAGGAGAAAGAGACTGAAAAAGACCCCACAGCTGAGAAGGTGGGAGGACAAGAGCCAAGCAGCCGCACACATCTTAGCTGACCGGAGGAACCCTGAGCTGAAACAGTGACAGGCAGAAGGAGCCTGGTGTGCCCAAATATCTGAAACTGGGACACTGGAGGCTAGGGCACGACCGGAGAACCGGCTCTGAAGAGGTGATGGGGATAATCCAGACCCTAATCACGAGACACACCGGTGTGGGGCAGGTGCTTTATGACCTGCAGCCTAACTTTCCACCACGGACTAAGAACACAGTCGTCATACTAGGACTGGTAACCCTCACTGCAAGGGAAATATATTCACCCGTGAGTCCGCGACGATCAGACTAAACCCGTGGGTAAGGTACTAGAGAGGAGACTAAAAGGGCCTGAACAGACCTAGAGGGAGCAACGCGGAGGAGCCACCTGAGCTGCACAGTCTAGTAACCCAGAGCAGTGCTGAAGTGTTTAAGCGTGAGAACTGTACTGAAAGAACTGTAAACTGTAAAAGTGCTGTTGAAAGACCAAGTAAAGTACCCAGTAAGCTCATCACTACCTGAGACTGTTTCCTTCCAGCGTCGCAGAAAATTTCTGCCTGAGGAGCCACAGACTGTCATCCCTGCACACTGGCTGGAGAGCTGCAGCTTAGAAGTAAGTGCACTACACCCGGTACAATCCCTCACCAGGCCCATCTATCAATACCATCACTCCTGACCTGGGGACCCTCAGCCCTACACAAGGAGGGCTTACCATCCACGCTGCCCCAAGTCCCCGTCCCCAGCAGGAATATGGCAGCGGTGGTTCTATTTACCGCATACCACGGGTGGCGTCACGACAACTCCCTTGTAAATAACTCCTTTTTGGACTGATCACAGGCCACGGGACCGGGTCACGACTACCGTGATCCCAGAGAGACAGCACCGGCCCGGTTCCTGAGTACCCCATAGCCTGGGGGTGCATCAATATCTCCAAGCCAATATCCATTAGGTGTACCTCATCTGCAACACCAGCGTCTCTGCCCTGCTTTGCTCCCTCCACCCACCAAAGATGTGAGTATGCTCACCGCTCTGACCACCCGGCTGCTGCAGCTCAAATCTCTGCTCCTTCTGTGTGCCATGGTTGATGCGCACCACACAAGTGCCTGAATAGGCCCCTCACACTCCCGGGTGTGCTCAGGCTCTCCATGGGGTCCCCCATCGCCCTTCACTTGCTATGAGGGGCGAAGTGTCACATCCAGGGATCAGAGCTTGGGTGGGTGCTCACTCTGCCCGGGTATTACGTTCCTGGAGATTTACTCCTGGCGTCGCAGGGCACACTCTGTCCCAGCCTATGCCTGGAAGCCGCAAAGTATTCATGGCAGCCTACCCTTCAGGGAGGTACCTGTCCCCAGTCTGTGTTCCAGTTCCTGTCCAGTCCAAGTTCCCATACCCGTTCTGTCTGCTGTCTTGGCTGTACTAACATGTTTGTACTAGAATCTGATCCTATCCTACCTGTACCCGAACCTAACCCCCTTGTCTGACTCATGACAGCGGCTTCGACTCTTTCTCTCCTGCTGCCAGTCCACACTCTTGTTTTTTGCCCTGATTTCAGCCTGTAGTCCCAACTCTGTCTTGCCTGTTGACAGTCCAGACTCCAGCCCGTGGCTCCAATTCTGTCCTGCTGCTGTTCAAGTCAGTTATTTAGGACCCATGGACTGTCTAAGAGTGATACCCGGTGTTTACCGGCAGCCAAGTCCAACCTCACCATCAGAGGCTCTGGTCAAAACCCAGTAGGCACTTCGTTACATCCCACCAGGGTAACCCATGCCTCTATAGTCCAGTGGGTCAACACCCACATCTCAGCCATAATAGTGTTATGTTTATTATTTTACATCTGGCTTCATTGTTATTTAGAAAGAATTTTGTTTTTCCATAGGTCCTATTATTTGCTTAAAGACTTGCATCATGGTAGATGTCTACCAGGAATCTGGTTTCCTTTGCTGATTTCCTGACAAGGTGATTTTGTGTTGGGCTATGGAAGTGTGTTATCCCTGATAATGTATTTGGTTTCCTTTCATTTTTATGCAACGTCTGTGGTTTTTCTCACTTAAGCTAATAAATACTGGGGATCTTAGAGCCACAAGCAGACGAGACTCTACCTGCAGACACATGAATGTCTCATGTCTCGTCTCCATTCATGAATGATTTTTAATCTGAAACTCACTGGCAATGTGCAGACCGATTGTGTCCACCCTAAAAGCTCTCCCTAAAGGTGGGTTTCCACGACAGTATGACTCACCGTTGCCGGGTTCTCAGGTCTCAGGCGCTGCGGTCACGGTTCGGTGCCTGAGGCTGTAAGGGCCCGGTGGTCAATGTAAGGTTAAAATAAGAAATAAAGTTTGTTTCGTGACGCCACCTGTAGGTGTCCGGTGATGGCACCGGCGCTGCTTGGACCTCCGGGGGATGGACGGCAGCGAGATGGAACCGCTCCCCACAGGACGAGCGAGAATCCCCGGGGTCAGGAGCTGCCCTGGTGGAGTACGGCAGCTCAGTTGGTTGGGTAGGTGAATAGGTTAATAACGTTCAGAAAGAATGCTCATACGCAATGCTCCTCTGCACGGGTCTTTACTTCAGTTATGCACGGTACACGGGATAACAGTTACTTGCAGGTAACGGACCGGGTAGTCCCGGTGATGCTTGGTATCTTTCCAAGGCTCCACAGTGTTCCCTTTTTAACTAACTGTCCCTTGTTACTCGTCGCTGCTTTCGTGCACCAGGTCAGGATACAGGGGAACTTCTAATGGGCACCCAAGCCATTGTCCCAAGACGACTCAAAGGGTCCTTGGACCCCAATGGTGGGTACCCCTCCTGGTACAGCTGCGGTGATGGTGATTGTTGTGATGTGCTCCTAAGAAGCCCTCTATCACGCCGGTTTTACAGCGCAGCGGTGGACGTCTGTGCTGCCTCGGAGCCGGTACTCTGGGTGGACTGGGCTCGGGTTCGTTTGCACCCGCCACTGGTTACTTGGTTACTGGTTACTTCTCCCTTCTCTTCTGGGCCACCGCTTCTCGGTGCCCTCTCTGTTAGCTGATTTATTCTGACTTTCTTCTTGTACTTGTCTCTCCCACGTTCTAACTTTCTTTTTCTGCTTTTTCCCCACACTAACCTCACACTCCTCCCACCAGGACCCGATTGGTCCTCTACCTCTGGATGTTGCATGTGGTGTATGGAGCCTTGGAGTTAACCTGTTCATCACCGAGACGGAGAATACTGAACCTTTAGTCAGGAGTGCAGTACCCTCCTGTGACGCACTGGTTGCGGGGCGCCACAAGTACATAGTGCCGAAACCCAGGATTGTCATAACTGGACCTCCTCTGGACCCATCAACAAGGATTTCTCTGGGAACCACTAAGTAACCCCTTGTGTTACTAATAATTCAGTGTTAACTAGGACGCTCAAGGATGGGTTATTGGTGGTCCTAACTAGAAAGTCATTTCTGAACCCTTGCTATATGTTTCAAAGTGTCTTTAGATGTATAATTGATGACTGAATGAATGTTAAATGATAATTGAATGAAGTGGCAAGTAAAACCTCACCCAACGATTCTGGTCATGGGCCTTCACACTTCTTCCGGTATATTTCAGGAGTCGGAGGATTGGTACATGTTGTTTGTGTTGTCTATGTCATTGTAATGCATCCCAAGACTGTGTGAAGTTCTATGTGTATGGGGGAATAGGTGAGGTACATGTACCAGTCTACCCACATCTGCTGTCCATATAGACTTATTTTGTAAAGTGTGAAATGTTCTTGATCTTTGTTCTGCTGCTGTAATACTGTAATTTCCTCCGGGATCAATAAAGTTTATCTTATCTTTCTTATCTTATCTTATCTTAATGTCTGGAATGATATTGTAAACCATGGGGATCCTTGAATGTGGGACTCAATGATTTTTGATTGACCAATAAGGGACTACGGTCTCTGCATGATAAGGGATCCCGTTCAGTGGCGTAACTTGAAGCTCAAGGGCCCCAATGCGAAAGCTCCAACAGGGCCCCCCAATTATTACAAATCTTTAACAGCAATAGTCTTTTTCTATAGGCCAAAGGGACTTTTGGGGCCCCCCTAGGCTTCGGGTCCCGGGTGCAATCGCAACCCCTGCACCTGTTATAGTTACGCCCCTGATCCCGTTGTGTTCTTTCACGTGTGGTGAAGAAAAAAATCGGTCCATAAGAGGATCAGGGAAGTGTGATTGCCCAAAACAGAGGAATCCTTCACAGTAAGGTAGTACTCTGAGGGTATAGGACCTCTTGTGAATTGATAAGAGCACCCTCAAAATAAAGGGGTGCTGAAAGCGGTTTTAGCTCGAATAGCGGGACGAATTATACCGGAAATTGTGCAGTGTGCATGGAGTGACTGACGTATTGTAATCGTTGTCCTCAGTGTCTGTGTTCTGTTTTCTGTAAGCTCAAGAGAGGGAAAATGATAGTAGTTGAAGTTCTTGCTCAGTCTGTATACCCAGACCAGGAAACATATAGTATGAAGAGTAACTGGGTAGTAAAAGCACACCTCGGAACTAACCCGGTTGAAAGGGTGAGAGCACAGCCCAATATAAAAACATCACGCTCGTGGTCAAATACAAGGACTAGAGGGATGTTCTTTTCTTGACAACAGTCCATGGTACTGGCACCACCGCTATACGAGCTACATCTACACCAGTCAACAAACCAGACTGTGTCCTGGAGTACAATAAACACATGGGGGAGTTCATCTTACTGATCAAGTCCTCCAGCCTTGAGAAAGTGTAAGGTATGGTATATGAAACTGGTCGTGCATGTGGCGCCCCACTGGTCAGGCGTCACAGTTGGGGAACTGCACCCATAAATGAGTGTGCCGTAATCCCTGTCCCTAGCACTCCCACACATCCACCTAGCATGATGGTTTGGGCCCATACCCTGGGGGGGGGAGTTAGGGGAGGAGGGAGGTAGAAAAACAGTGAGTTTTGGTTTGCACTGAGGAATGACAGAGCAAGGGAGCCCTGTGTGAGAAGGGAACTCCGAGAGAGGGGGCCTGGAGAGAGAGAACAGGTCATCCCAGACTGAAGGAGGGGACCCCCCAAGCGTCCATACTCAGGGAGGGAACCCTGGTCCATACACCGGAGTGCCGGTTCCGAAGACGCGGCACAGGGAGTTCAGCCCCTGAGCCCTAACACCGGAGGTTGCGGGTCCGTCTACCGATCCAGACACCCTGTCAGAAAGGAAACCAGGCACACCAGGATAGACCCTGCAGCCCACTGTGACTACCCGACCGGCTATCCTTATTTAACAACGGTTGTCTTGTGTGAACTGTACCACCATCAGTATTGTTCCAGTAAAGTACCCGGGTAGAGTGACAGAATCTCTGTGTGCTTATTCATTGCTGCACTGCAACTTACTTATCTCCATCATCAGCACTTCCATTACTACAGGTGCATCCCTGCCCCAGAGGGCCAGCTCTACTTGCAGTGAGCTGTACCATTTCAGCTGCTGTACCATTGCCTTCCGGAGGCCTGAAGCGGCGCTGGTGCTACATCACCAGAATCTGCGGGTGGCGTCACGATAAACTTATAAACTTTTATTGCCATTCCAATTACTCCTTTTTAGTTGACCACCAGGGCCACGGGTCTGGGCAGGCCACCAGTGACATCCCTACCGCAGCACAGTACCCAGATACCCGAGTCTCCATACCCTGAGCAAGTCATGCACATCGTACAGATGGCACTATACAACGCATTTGTGCTAGTACAAATGCAGGCCGGACCGCTTCCTTCCTCCAGTTCCATGAGGTAGTACTCAAAGTCCTGATGTTTGGAACTCAGGAGCAAGCAGGCCACAGTACATCTGGAACTGAAGGTGCCTGTATAGTACCAGGGCAACATTTCCGCGGGAGGTCCCACAAACAGGCTGAAAGGGGAGATCACAAAAGAGGTGCTGAGTGTGTTACACAAGGGGGATTAGGAAAGACACCATTTGGCAACGTGACACATGCCCCAACATTAATTTCTACACAACTCACACAGGTCAGCCTGACGTTCTCTACACAACTCACAAATGCCAACCTGACGCAGGCTACACAACTAAGATGACAACCTGTTGTACTCTACAAAAGTCACATATACCAAGCTGATGCACTCTACACAAATCCCATATGCCGTCATATTATAAAATTCACATACAAGGAAAACCTACATCAGTTCCATTAGAGGGTCAATGGTGGGGGGTTCCTACTATTTTGGCACCTCAACAGCTGTGAAAATGCGTCTTAACTCACTCAGATCTGTTCAGCAAAGTCTGTACTGCAAAACGTCCCTACTTCATTTTGCACCCAAACAGTAGTTTTCCACCACATGTGAGGTATCGGTGTACTCAGGAGAAATTGAACTACAAATTTTAAGGTACAATTTTTCCTGTTGGCCTTGTGGAAATAAAAATACTTCCGCTGAAAGAATATTTTTGTGGAGAAAAGTTTCTAGTTTCTGAAATGGGGTCACTTGTGGGGGGTTTAGGCACATCAGGGGCTCTCCAATTGTGACTTGGCATCAGCTTATTATTCCAGCCAATTGTGAGGTTATACTGCGCTCCTTCCCTTATGAGCCTTGCCGTTCTCCCAAACAGTGGTTTCCCTCCATATGTGAGGTGTCAGCGTACTCAGAAGTAATTGCACTACAACTTTTAGGGTCCATTTATTCTTGTTACTCTTGTGGAAGTAAAGAAAATGTCAGCTGAAATAACATTTTTGAGGAGAAAATGTAATTTTAATTTCAAACCATGAAGCCCACCACACATCCTGTAAAGTTCCTTGGGGGGGGGTCTAGTTTCTGAAATGGAGTCACTTGTGGGGGTTTTCCACTGTTTAGGCACATCAGGGGTTCACCAAATACGACGATTGCAGCCAATTTTCCGCTTGAAACATCAAATGGCGCTCCTTCCCTTCCTAGTCCTGCCGTGCGCCCAAACAGTGTGATCTCTATGCCCCAGCCTCAGCCTCACCAGTGAGGTATATGCTCCCAGCCTCTACTGTGATCTCTATGCCCCATCCTCACCTCTCCAGTGAGGTATATGCTCCCAGCCTCTACTGTGATCTCTATGCCCCATCCTCACCTCTCCAGTGAGGTATATGCTCCCAGCCTCTACTGTGATCTCTATGCCCCATCCTCACCTCTCCAGTGAGGTATATGCTCACAGCCTCTACTGTGATCTCTATGCCCCATCCTCACCTCTCCAGTGAGGTATATGCTCACAGCCTCTACTGTCATGTCTAGGGCTCATACAGTGCCTTGTGAAAGTATTCGGCTCCCCTATATACAATGCCTTGTGAAAGTATTCCGCCCCTTTGAACTTTTCAACCTTTTGCCACATTTCAGGCCTCAAACATAAAGATATAAATTCTAATTTTTTTGTGAAGAATCAAAAACAAGTGGGACACAATCGTGAGGTAGAACCAAATTTATTGGATATGTTAAACTTTCTTAACAAATAAAAAATTGAAGCATGGGGCGTGCAATATTATTTGTCCCCTTGAGTTAATCCTCTGTAGCGCCCCATTGTGCTGTGATTACAGCTGCAGTCTCTTGGGGTTTGTCTCATTCTTCCTTGCAGAACAGCTGGAGCTCAGTGAGGTTGGATGAAGTGTTTGTGATCAGCAGTTTTCAGCTCTTTCCACAGATTCTCCATTGGATTCAGGTCTGGATGTGACTCTCCATTCTAACACCTGGAGACGGTGATTTTTGAACCATTCCATTGTAGATTTTGCTTTATGTTTGGGATCATTGTGTTGTTGGCAGATAAATCTCCGTCCCAGTCTCAGGTCTTTTGCAGACTCCAGCAGGTTTTCATCCAGAATGATCCTGTATTTGGCTCCGTTCATCTTCCCATCAATTTTAACCATCTTCCCTGTCCCTGCTGAAGAAAAGCCCAAACGATGATGCTCCACCACCATGTGTGACAGTGGGGAAGGTGTTTTGAGGCCACCACCATGTGTGACAGTGGGGATGGTGTTTTGAGGGTGATGAGCTTTGTTGCTTTTACACCAACATATCGTTTTGCATTGTGGCCATAGTTTGATTTTGGTTTCCTCTGAGCAGAGCCCCTTATTCCACATGTTTGGTGTCTCCCAGGCGGCTTGTGGCAAACTTCAAATGAGACTTTTTATGGATATCTTTGAGAAATGGCTTCTTCTTGCCGCTCTTCCATAAAGGCCAGATTTGTGCAGTGTACGACTGATTGTTGTCCTATGGACAGACTCTCCCACCTCAGCTGTAGATCTCTGCAGTTCATCCAGAGGGATCATGGGCCTTTTGGCCTCATCTCTGATCAGTCTTCTCCTTGTTCCAGATGAGAGTTTAGAGGGACGGCCGGGTCTTGGTAGATTTGCAGTGGTCTGATCCTCCTTCCATTACAATATGATCGCTTGCACAGCGGCTCCTTTAGATGTTTAAAACTTGGGAAATCTTTTTGTATCCAAATCCGGCTTTAAACTTCCCCACAACAGTATCTCGGACCTGCCTGGTGAGTTCCTTGGCCTTCATGATGCTCTCTACACTTGATACAGAACCCTGAGCCTATCACAGAGCAGGTGCATTTATACGGAGACTTGATTACACACAGGTGGATCCTATGTATCACTACCAGTCATTTAGGACAACATTGGATCATTCAGAGACCTGCACTGAACTTCTGGAGGGAGTTTACTGCACTGAAAGTAAAGGGGGCGAATAATATTGCACGCCCCACGCCTCAGTTTTTTATTTGTAAAAAAAGTTTAAAATATCCAATAAATTTGGTTCCACTTCACGATTGTGTCACAAAAAAATTTGAATTTATATCTTTATGTTTGAAACCTGAAATGTGGCAAAAGGTTGAAAAGTTCAAGGGGCCGAATACTTTCACAAGGCACTGTGTATACATAGGGGGCTGAATACTTTCACAAGGCACTGTGTATACATAGGGGGCTGAATACTTTCACAAGGCACTGTGTATACATAGGGGGCTGAATACTTTCACAAGGCATTGTATATACATAGGGGGCTGAATACTTTCACAAGGCACTGTATATACATAGCGGGCCGAATACTTTCACAAGGCTCTGTATATAGGGGCCGAATACTTTCACAAGGCACTGTATATACATAGGGGCCGAATACTTTCACAAGGCACTGTAAATTGTACAGTCTTAAAAACGAAAAAATTACAAAAAACAAGAAAATTTGGAAAACACAGTCACTATGGCACTTAGTCCTTCGACTGTTGGCTGATGATTAACTTTTTACAAAATTGTCTTTACCCCAACCAGTCCTGTGGTTTATTGCTCTATATTTAAAATAAATATTCAAGAAGGTTCAAAAGTTCATACAGTAAGTCCTGTAGGCACGGTACACTTGGTGGTTGCATATTTACATGGTTACTTAAAAACAAAACATATTTACATTTTTTTAAACTGGTTTAACTTGTCCACTTAACTTTACTAACATTTCCTATAACGAGCTGGGATCTGACCTATGTTACTATGAGTGGATCTACGCAGCACTGGTATTTCTGATGGTCTGTTCTGGTCTCTACTTGTCTACCACTGGTGTTGTTTGAGCACTATCCACTGTTCTACGTGTAGACCTACATAGCACGGGTATACCAGACTGTCGTCTCAGACTCACCATGGGACGGACTGACAGATTCACAGCTAGCAGGTAGTTGACTCTCTTGTTCTGCTGCAGCTGATGATTCTTCATGTGGTTCTTGAGTCTCAACAAGTTCAGGTGTGACAACTTGGGAAAAGGTCAACATAGGGACTACTATTGCTCCATCTATCTGAGTCCACATTTTGGGGAAGTCTCCAAGGGCGGTATGAATAATTTCTTCCTTTTTATCTTGGGGTTGAGCTATATCTGGGACTTCTTCTGTGTCTTAACTGTTCAGGGCATACCTTTAGATGATCTCTTGAAACTGCTGCTGAGGTCTCTCCTCCGTCTTTACTGATTAGGCAGACTTTGGTATTGTCAAAATTTGAAGGCAATACAGTGCATGGCTCTGCCTCCCGCTGGTCATCCAGGTCATCCAGTTTGTTGGTTCGTCTTTTCTGCTTGAGGACTTGCTCTCCTGGTGTTAAGGGAACTGCAGGTGCCTGTTTGTTGTAGGCCTTCTCTTGCCTTTCTCTTGTTTGAGACAGGTTTCTCTCAACGCACTCTTGCACTTGGCGGTACCTCTGTCAGTGTAATAAAAGTCATCACCCGTTAGAGTATACAGTGAATTTTATTGAAGAAACCTTCCAATGATAACAGTATAATCTTCAAAATTAAAAAAAACTCTAAATGCCCTGTTCTACAGTATTAGGCACAAGCATTTGATATGTTTGAAAGAACTGAAAATGCTCATTTGTTGAATTTGCAGCATTATGAGGTCACATTCACTGAGATAAAAAGTTATTTAACTCCAAAACATCCTAACAGGCCAAGTTACATAGGAACCTTTCTTTGATCTCACCTTTACAATTCTTGCATCTATTGATCTTGTGAGTTTCTGGAGAGTTTCTGCTTGTATTTCTTTGCATGATGTCAGAATCGCCTCCCAGAGCTGCTGTTTTGATTGTTTTGAAGGATCCTACACCTTGAGGTTGGAGGGACTCCAGAG
This sequence comes from Allobates femoralis, assembly GCA_033576535.1. Classification (NCBI taxonomy): domain Eukaryota; kingdom Metazoa; phylum Chordata; class Amphibia; order Anura; family Aromobatidae; genus Allobates; species Allobates femoralis. The sequence goes on from JARQOC010000004.1 coordinate 3,391,604, forward strand.
GCACCAGCAGCTTCAAATATGTTTGCTAGCTTGTAAGTCCTTTTTAGCAGCTGCTCTCTTAATCCGATGAACTTCCCTGGCAGAAACCTTCCTCATTCTGCCTTTATCTGCACAAACACATCTGTGCTCAGAATCAGCCACAAATCTCTTCACAGTATGATGATCACACTTAAGTTTTCCTGCAATATCTAATGTTTTCATCCCTTGTCCAAGGCATTGCACTATTTATTGCTTTTCGGCAGCAGAGACATCCTTTTTCTGTCCCATGTTACTTGAACACTGTGGCCTGCGTAATATTGTAGAACACCCAGTTTTCCTGTTATTGGGCTCATCTGCCAAACTAATTATCACAGATATCTGAGATTGATTTCAATGATCCAAAGAACCATGAGACACAAGACCATCAATGGGTTTCATTGACAAAAAAAAAAAATAATACCCTATGACACTTAACTCCTTCATGACCCGGGAATTTTTCGTTTTTCATTTTCGTTTTTTGCTCCCCTGCTTCCAAGAGCCATAACTTTTTTATTTTTCCGTCAATATACACATATGATGGCTTTTTTTTTGAGGGACGAGTTTTACTTTCATATGCAATCATTTATTTTACCATATAGTGTACTGGGAAATTGCAAAAAAATTCTAAATGCAGTGAAATTGCAAAAAAAGTACAATGACACGTTTGTTTTTTGGGTATTTTAGTCGCCATGTTCACTATGTGGTAAAACCGATGTGACAGGGTAATGCCTCGGATCGGTACGAGTTCGTAGACACCCAACATGTTACCTTTACTGGTATATAGGTGATGAAATAAAATTCAGAAGTTTGAAAAAAAACAAAAACTGACTTTTTGCTCCATGTTCTGCGACCCGTAGCGTCCTAATTTTTCGGGATCTGGGGCTGGGTGATGGCTTATTTTTTGTGTCTGTAGCTAACGTTTCTAATGATACAATTTTTGGGGGGATCTGCAGTTTTGATCGCCCGTTATTGCATTTTATAGCAATGTTGCGGCAACCAAAAAAACGGAATTTTGGCGTTTGGACCATTTTTTCCATTACGGAGTTCACGGCTCTCATTAACGGATTTAATAGAATGATAGATCGGGCGATTCTGAACTCGGCGATACCAAGCATGTGTATTTTTTTTCTTTTTTTTAATACTTTTATTGTGAATGAAGGAAAGGAGGGGATTTGAACTTTTATATATTTTTTCTTTTACAGGTTTTAAAAACTTTATTTTTTCATTGATTCTTATTTTTACACTGTCTCTTTAAGAGGCGCCTTGCTGCACAGTCCGATCGCTTCTGGGAGATACAGATGAGCTGCAGCTCATCTGTATCTCCCAGAATCGCGGACCTGCTGTGGTTGGCAGCGCCTGCCAACCACAACAGAAAAACTGCTCAGTGACAGCATCCGGGGTCTAGCCAGGACCCTGGGCTGTCATGTGAGTGTCGGAGATCCCGTGATACTATCGCGGGATCTCCGGAGCAGGTGGGGAACAGCACCTTCCCCGCCGCGGCCGCCATGGATCCCGCTGTCAGTGATTGACAGCGGGATCCAAGGGGTTAACAGTGCCGATCGGATCCCGGATCCGATCTGAGACGTTAGCCCAACATCTCAGCTGATCACATCAGCTGAGATGTTGGCTGTTTGATGTGAGCACCGCGCCGGAGCTCACATCAAACACCCCTTACCCGCCCATGATGTTGTATAACGTCATGGGTCGGGAAGGGGTTAAAACCAATTTGCATAATAATTTTGAACATGGTGTATATTTCATTTGAAACTTTTCTTTATTTCAATAATAACAGATGCCGGTTATGTAGGAGCGGTGATTGTGCTGTTCCCTTCATATCCTTTTCATATCTTTGAATTCACTGTTGTATTATTGGTTTTGCTTTTCATGCTTCTCTGCTGCTGTCACCTACTGGCCAGAAGCTTTGTGTCGCTCCTCCTTTTAGATTTTTGTAGCATGTAGGAGTGTCCTGCAGCCTTGTGTATGACCTACTTCCTGTGTATGACCTACTTCCTGTGTATGACCTCACTTCCTGTGTATGACCTACTTCCTGTGTATGACCTACTCCCTGTGTATGACCTCACTTCCTGTGTATGACCTACTTCCTGTGTATGACCTACTTCCTGTGTAAGACCTCACTTCCTGTGTATGACCTACTTCCTGTGTATGACCTCACTTCCTGTGTATGACCTACTTCCTGTGTATGACCTACTCCCTGTGTATGACCTACTTCCTGTGTAAGACCTCACTTCCTGTGTATGACCTACTTCCTGTGTAAGACCTCACTTCCTGTGTATGACCTACTTCCTGTGTATGACCTCACTTCCTGTGTATGACCTACTTCCTGTGTATGACCTTGACGTCACTTCCTGGAATCCATTTTTATTTCCAGTCACCGTGTAAGAAGTACACATCTCTTTTTGCGCTACAGAAAGCAAAATGTTTTGATCTCACTAGTGGCTCGAGGGGTGAACACCCACAAGACAACCACAGTACCGGCTACTGCTACCATCTGCATCCTACCACCTCATTGTCTTTGGGTTATGATTCAAATAAACACCGCTGATTCATCTCACCCGGGAGCAACATCTGGTCCTGTCTGCCCCGCTTCTAGGACATGAAGGTAATACTTCGCACACCATTGCCTTACTACACGCCTTCAATCGCCTTAAGTGGGGACAGAACATTGAATGTTTTAGGAGTTAAAGAATTAAATTCTGATGAATTGACACAGTTCTGGTGTCAGTTTTCACTTTTTCTTTAATTTGGATGAGCATTGGTTTAAAAATTAATTTCGGTCTTTTTGAAAATCTAATACATTGTAGTTGACACTTTTTTCAGTCGTGGTTCTCTAGGAACCATCTGTTTGGTAACATGTGTAATTTACTGTAGGGTTACTCAGGGATCTCTTAGCAGATGGGAGCACAGACAGACTAAAACCAAATTTAAGGATGAACAAGTCTATATACATCACACGTGGCCGATATAACGTGAAGTGCAGCAGATGAGTAAGTTCATCAAACAGGTAACAACTGAAAGTCTTTAGTTCTAGCACGATAACATAGATCAGAAAGTCTGTAATAATAATTCTCACAGGGAAGAAAACAATGGAGAAAAACAAGAATAATAAACACCCAGAGGCCTGGGAATGGGAATCCACACAAAAACAAGTGCAATACATATTAGTGCAGTGCAGCCTTTAAAAGCTTCTTAAATGTCCAGAGAGATGCATCTGCACAATAAGCAATGGTGCTGGCAGTGAGTCTTACGGGCAGCACGGTGGCTCAAGTGGTTAGCACTGTAGCCTTTGCAGCGCTGGGGTCCTGAGGTCCTGGGTTCAATTCCCACCAAGGACACTAAGGACAACATCTGCAAGGAGTTTGTATGTTCTTCCCGTGTTTGCGTGGGTTTCCTCTGGGCACTCCGGTTTCCTCCCACATTGTAAAGACATACTGATAGGATATTTAGATTGTGAGCTCCAAGAGAGACAGCGTTACTGATGTATGTAAAGTGCTATGGAATTAATAGCGCTATATAAATGAATAAATATTATTATATTATTATTATTATGTGACACAGGGCTTGGTGAAACAGAAGCAGAGTCAGGGAACTAAACACAGGCAGCAGAAATCAGGAGGCAGGTGAGTTTGGATCAGCAGGAGGTGGAGTAGACTGGTAAAGCACAGGAAGTCAAGTCTGGAATTCAAACTGAATACTCAAGCACGGCTAGACAGTAGGTAGAGGTTTATAAAGGCAGGATTACAAAAATATCTCTCCTCTAAACAACAGGATTCAGGAATTCAATGGACCATCAGGAAACTTGGTTTCCAAGGAACTTTCCAATCAGTCACCACATTAGTTTTTAAGTGTATTTGTACCCAATATTTGTCCTCAGTGTGATGTCCGTGCTTGCTCCAGTCTACAATGTTCCACTCCAAGGGTCAACGTCTTGTTTTCCATTGTTAAATCCTATATAGTCCCCAACCTACCATTGTCCAATCCCCAAGGAAGCTCTACCTACTGAAGCAGGATTATGTATCACTTGCTGTATGGCTCTTTTAATCTCCTGGTTCCTCAGAGTATATACAAGGGGATTTAGCATTGGGGTCACCACTGCGTAGAAGACTGCGACCACCTTGTCTTGACTCGTAAAGACGCTGGAAGGAGCATGTAAGTAGTTGACAAAAAGTGTTACATAGAAGACTGAGGCGCACATGAGATGTGAGGAGCACGTGCTGAAGGCTTTCTTCCTGCCCTCTGCAGAGGTCATGCTTAATATTGAAGAAGGTATGAGCACATATGAAAATATGATTGTCAGAAATGGAATAGCAGTGCCTATACCTACAATGTATACAGTGACCATGCTACAAGAGAAGGTATCAGAGCAGGATAGCTTGAGAAGTGCTGGGGTGTCACAGTAGAAGTGGTCAATGAGGTTAGACCCACAGAAGTTGAGAGTAAACGTACAACTGGTCTGTACCGAGGACTGCAAGAATCCAATGGAGAAGGCAACACAGACAAGATGTAGACATCTCCTCCTAGTCATTATAGACATGAAGCGGAGCGGTTGGCAGATGGCAACATAGCGGTCGTAGGACATGGTGGAGAGAAGGAAATTTTCACTTCCTCCCAGAGCTGCGTAGAAAAAGAACTGTAGAGCGCAACCATTAAAGGAGATGACCTTCTTGGCCAAGATAAGATCGAAGGTCAACTTCGGAGTAATGATGGAGGAATAGAAGATGTCTATCAGGGAGAGGAAACTCAAGAAGTAGTACATGGGCAGGTGGAGCCTGGAGGTGCGATAGACCAGAGCTACGATGCCGATGTTACCCACTAAAGCCATGACGTAAACAAGTAAGAAGGAAGCGAAAAGAAATGGAGCAAGCGTCTCATCATCGGTCAGTCCCGAGAACACGAACATGGTCACTTGTGTCCCATTCATTGCTACCTGCTGCTGTAGTTACAGATAAGCACAAATATTAAGAAGTTTTGGTAGAAACATATTGAAGATTACAACTCATGGTTGTATCCGAAGACGTAGAAATACAACGTCTCATTATTACGAAGCCCACCACGTTGTTGTCTAAGTTGGAACCGTAAAATGGAGATTTGTTATCTGCATGGTTAAAGAGAATGGTAACAAAAATGACTGTATTCTGCTCAACACAAAGACCGTGCATAGTTATAAAGTTCTAGTGAATACAATTTAGACCCTGTAAGATACTCCCCATATCTCAGGGGGAGGGATGTTGAGGTTTCTGAAGTCCCACCTGACTTTTTACTGCAAAGTTCAGGGTTCTACAGCCCACAATGGACCACTGACCATCTGCCCATATCTCAGCTTTTTCAACCTTTGTGTGACAACATGGAAGCAGTTGAGATATTGGGAAGATGATGTATCACGGTCCGCGCTGCTGCCTCAATGGAATCACGAGGAATGCAAGGTTCCAAGAAGTCACGAGGAATGCAAGGTTCCAAGAAGTCACGAGGAATGCAAGGTTCCAAGAAGTCACGAGGAATGCAAGGTTCCAAAAGTAACAATCTCCTTTATTCCACCAACGCGTTTCGGCACCTATCCTGGAACCTTCATCAGGGTAACATGGAAGCAGGACATTTCAGTTACTTGCAGTCATACCAACATTTTTGTGAAGTTAATACATTTGTTTGAATTAAACTGAATTCTGAAATTTTGGAAAATAATTTTATATTTTCCTGAATTTGTCTAAACATATTGTTGAGCAAGTTGGGAAAAAAAATGAAAAAAATAATACTCAACATGCAGTTGGTAGAGGTGACTCATCAGCCAGCAGCTGGGCTTGCTCCACAATTGGGTTCTGACTGCGTCCTGTAAGTGCATTTGGTTTCTGTCTTTGGCATGGATGGTAAGTTTTCTAATGCTGCTTTTTTTCTAGTAGTTTTTGTACAATTTTGTTAGGACTGGTGAGCATGGGATCCCTTGATCGTGGGTCATCAGCTGAAATGTCTTGGGCCAACACATGAACCAAAATCCCATCTATAAAGGTTTTTTATTTATCATATAAAAAACTTTTGCACTTTTTTATCCATCCAGGGTGCAGTTGGGCCCATAGGGGCGCCATTCATCTAGTGGTGCAGAAGCATCGTACTGTGCGGCCCAATGCTCAGGCAGCAGAGCGGTTGGGTAGCTTTCAGACACTCTGCATCATATGTATCAGTGTGAATGGTGCTCTATGCAGGCCTAGTGTATGCATGGCAGGTCGCCTCCCACATTTTGTTGGTAGAGGTGAGTCATCAGCCAGCAGCTGGGATTGCTCCACAATTGGGCTCTGACTGCGTCCTGTAAGTGCATTTGGTTTCTGTCTTTGGCATGGATGGTAAGTTTTCTAATGCTGCTTTTTTTCTAGTAGTTTTTGTACAATTTTGTTAGGACTGGTGAGCATGGGATCCCTTGATCGTGGGTCACCAGCTTAAATGTCTTGGGCCAACACATGAACCAAAATCCCATCTATAAAGGTTTTTTATTTATCATATAAAAAACTTTTGCACTTTTTTATCCATCCAGGGTGCAGTTGGGCCCATAGGGGCGCCGTTCATCCAGTGGTGCAGAAGCATCGTACTGTGCGGCCCAATGCTCAGGCAGCAGAGCGGTTGGGTAGCTTTCAGACACTCTGCATCATATGTATCAGTGTGAATGGTGCTCTATGCAGGCCTAGTGTATGCATGGCAGGTCGCCTCCCACATTTTGTTGGTAGAGGTGACTCATCAGCCAGCAGCTGGGCTTGCTCCACAATTGGGTTCTGACTGCGTCCTGTAAGTGCATTTGGTTTCTGTCTTTGGCATGGATGGTAAGTTTTCTAATGCTGCTTTTTTTCTAGTAGTTTTTGTACTAACACTGACTTACAAAGTCCACAATCTGTCCCCCCCATATATCTCTGAACTAATCTCCCGATGTCATTCAACTCATAATCTTTGATCCTCCCAAGATCTCCTCCTTTCCTCCACACTTGTACATTCCTCATTTAACTCCCTGCAAGACTTCGCCCGAATATCCCCCATCCTCTGGAACTCTGCACCCCATCATGTCCGACTGTCCCCCACACTCAGAACCTTCAAACGGAACCTGAAAACCCATCTCCTCAGAACAGCCTGCAATGACCACAGTGTCACCTCACCACCAATGGACCCGGTGCTCCACCACCACTGGACCCGGCGCTCCACCACCATCAGACCCGGCTCTCCACCACCAATGGACCCGGTGCTCCACCACCACTATACTTGGCGCTCCACCACCATCAGACCTGGCGCTCCACCACCATTGGACCTGGTGCTTCACGACCATCAGAGCAGACCCAACCTACTTTGTCTCTCCCCACTACCCTGTAGAATGTAAGCCTGCTAGGGCAGGGTCCTCTCTCTCCTCTGTACCGGTTTGTCACTGTTAGTTTGTTCATTGTAGTTTTAACTTGTTTGTATATAACCCTTCTCATGTACAGAACATGGAATCAATGGTGCTCTACAAATAAATAATAATAATAATTGACTTCACAGCTATGGTTGTGGAGTCGGAGTCAGTGTCCATTTTGGTGGAGTCGGAGTCAGATGTTTGGCTTACTGACTTCACAGCCCTGGTTATTGGACAGGTGAACAGTAAGATTTTTAATAATTATTTGGGTCTACAGAAACCCTACAGATTAATAAGGAAAATTTCATTTGCATCAAATAAGTTTGATGCGAATCTAGATTCTTTTGACAAATTCAGCCGATCTGCAGAGTCTGAACTTCAGCAGATTCATTGTACTGACCATACAATTGTGGCCAAAAGTATTGACACCCCTGCAATTCTGTCAGATAATCCTCAGTTTCTTCCTGACAATGATTGCAATCACACATTCTTTGCTATTATTATCTTCATTTAATTTGTCTTCAATGAAAACACACAAAAGAGAATGAAGTAAAAAGCAAAACATCGATCATTTCACACAAAACTCCAAAAATGGGCCGGACAAAAGTATTGGCACCCTCAGCCTAATACTTGGTTGCACAACCTTTAGCCAAAATAACTGCGATCAGCCGCTTCCGGTAACCATCAATGAGTTTCTTACAATGCTCTGCTGGAATTTTACACCATTCTTCTTTGGCAAACTGATAGGTTCACCAGAGTCTTGTCCACTGTTTTCTTGATTGTATCAAGAAAGTATTTCTGTTTCAAGTGCTTCTGGTCCTCCTCGTCACTTGTTTCTTGTATTCTTCTAACCATGATGCCCTTCCCCAGTGATTATTCTCTTCATATGATGTGTAGACAAGTCATACCTTGGTGATCCTTGCTTTAAGTGCTCCGATATTGTGCAACTCTAGACAGGTGCACCAGGGTCTTCGCCACCATAATCTTGATTATATCACGCCATCTGTTGCTTGTCTTCCTCTTTGCCTTGTTCCTTCTGTTCTTCCCATCATGATGTCTTCTCCAATGATTGCTCTCATCGTATGATGTGTAGACAAGGTGTAGCTCGGTGACCTTTCCTTTGTTTGCTTTGATATTGTGCAAGTCTAGATAGGTCCACCAGGATCTTCTCTGCCTTTATCTTGATTGTATCAAACCATCGGGTGCTGGTCTTCCTCTTCTCCTTGATTCTTTTATTCTTTCGATCATGATGTCCATCTCCAGTGATTGCTCCCTTTGTATGATGTGTAGACTCATAGCTCGTTGATCATTCCTTCCTGTGACATGTCCGGTTGATTCCTGTTCTTGGTGCCATCCATAGTATTGATAACCTCCTTCTCCAGTGATTGCTCTTTGTATGATGTGTAGACAAGTCGTAGCTCGTTGATCATTCCTTTCTGTGACATGCCCGGTTGATTCTTGTTCTTGGTGTCATCCATGGTATTGATAACCTCCTTCTCCAGTGATTGCTCTCTTTGTATGATGTGTAGACAAGTCGTAGCTCGTTGATCTTTCCTTCCTGGGACATGTCCGGTTGGTTCTTCTGCTTCTTTCCATCCATGGTATTGATAACCTCCTTCTCCAGTGATTGCTCTCTTTGTATGATGTGTAGACAAGTCGTAGCTCGTTTATCTTTCCTTCCTGTGACATGTCCGGTTGATTCCTGTTCTTGGTGCCATCCATGGTATTGATAACCTCCTTCTCCAGCTCCACATTTCAATGGTGTTGATTCTTTTTCTGTCTCATTCCTTTATCTTCCAGGTTTCATATCCATATCTTATAAGGAATAAATTCAATTGTTATTACTCACAATTTTCACATATAACACAGATCTGCTGGTGAAGCATCACCACAACTGCATATCGGCTCCTGAGTTTGTGACACACAATCCCTCCAAAGACAAGAAACGAGGAGTATGGATAGCGAGGGAAGAAGAGTTCTGCTAGATGACAATCACTGTAGTACTATAGACCTGAGTCTCACCTGCCGGACAAGATGTCTTCACACACTGAGAGCCATCGTCATCACCTATTTTATAACACGATGAATTCACCATTGAGAATAAATCTCTGTCCCCAAGGGCCCCAAAGAAAACATGAAAATTAATCAGCAATTTCATGCAATATATTTTTATACATTATTAAATAAATGATGGATTTATAAGCTCCCATGGGTGTTAAAATGATGCTTCCTATGGTTGTGACCAGTTTTGATTATCCACTAGTCTTATGGTCCTGTGGGGTGACAGGCAGGTGTAGGGGCAATTAGGAAGGTCTTTATTGCTCTAGGTAATGTTATTATTATTAGAGCACCATTGATTCCATGGTCTGTACATGATAAAGGTACATACAAAACAAGTGAACAATACAATAAACAAACTGAAGAGTGGTAGACTGATACAGAGGGCAGAGGACCCTGCCCTTACTGGCTTACAGTCTATAGGGTAAAGGGGAGGGAGACAGTAGGTTGAGTCAGATCTGATGGTGGTGGAATGCCAGCATTGGTGGTGGTAGAGCACTGGCTCTGGTGGTGGTGGCGAGCCAGCACCGATGGTGGTGAAACACCAGCTCCGGTAATAGTGGAGTGCCAGCTCTGGTGGTGGTGGAGCACCAGCTCCGGTGGTGATGGATCACAAGCTCCAATGGTGATGGAGGGCCAGCTCCGGTGGGGGTGGAGCACCAGCTCTGGTGGTGGTGGAGCTCGAGATTCAGTGGTAGTGGAGCACCGGCTTAAGTGGTGGTGGAGTGTCAGCTCTGGTGGTGGTGGAGCACCAGCTCCGGTGGTGATGGATCACAAGCTCCAATGGTGATGGAGGGCCAGCTCCGGTGGGGGTGGAGAACTAGCTCCGATGGTGGTGGAGCACCAGCTCTGGTGGTGGTGGAGCTCGAGATTCAGTGGTAGTGGAGCACCGGCTTAAGTGGTGGTGGAGTGTCAGCTCAGGTGGTGGTGGAGCACCAGCTTCAGTGGTGGTGGAGCCCCAGCTCTGGTGGTGGAGCACCAGCTCACATGGTGGTGGAGAGCCAGCTCTGATAATGGAGCAGCAACTCCGATGGTGGTGGAGCACCAGCTACAATGGTGGTGGAGCTCCAGCTCCAGTGGTGGTGAAGGACTGGCTGCAGTGGTGGACTGCCAGCTCTGATGGTGGACCGGCAGCTCCGATGGTGGTGGAGCGCTAGCTCTGATAGTGTTGGAGCGTCAGCTTCGGTGATGGTAGGGCGCCAGCTCCAATGATGGTGGAGCTTGATCTTGAGTGTTAGTGATGGGGAAGCTCATGAGAAGTCTTGCATGTTGTTTAATGAGGAACGTACAAGTATGGAGGAAATAAGGTGATCTTAGGAGGATTGAAAATTATGATTTGCATGATATAGGGTGATTAGTACAGAGATTTATGGGGGAGACAGATTGTAGACGGCTTTGTAGGTGAGTGTTAATACCCTGTTTCCCCGAAAATAAGTAACCCCTGAATATAAGTCAGGGCAGGGCTGGCGCAGAATTTTCCAATATAAGTCATACCCCGATTATAAGACAGGGTGACTTATTTTCGGGGAATATAAGACAAGGTACCGCTAAAGTGCCATTTTTGCCCATTGCATGTTTTACCTGTGTCCCCGCTGTCCCACTGGCCCCGCTGTCCTCCGTGGGCTCCCCTCTGCCCTCAGGTGCAGCCGCAGGTCCGCTGTCCCCCGTGGGCTCCCCTCTGCCCTCAGGTGTCGCAAGTATCCCCGAGGCCATAAGGTTAATCTTGTGCACCTGTCGTCCCGGCCTGACGTCACCGCTGCCGGCAGGAGCTTCTGATTGGCCAGCGGCTCCCCAGCATCTCGAGCGCTGATTGGCTCAGCAGCTCGAGTGCTGATTGGCCAGAAGCTCTTGCATGAAGAAGCATCTGGACAACGCCCTGCACCGCGGAGGAATCCATAGCCCGAGGCCGCCATTACCCTAAAAAGTAAGGATGTTTCCTTGCCGACTTGCCCATTAAAACCGCAATTCCGCCGCACAGCCGATTTGCGGCATACTTGCGGCAGGTCCCCATACAATGTACGGTACTGTATGGGACACTTGCGGCAAGGTGCGGTTACCGCACCTTTGCCGCACCTTGCCGCAAGTGTCCCATACAGTACCGTACATTGTATGGGGACCTGCCGCAAGTATGCCGCAAGTGTGCCGCAAGTCGGCTGTGCTGCGGAATTGCGGTTTTAACGGTACTTGTGCTGGGGCTGCAGTGGCATACTGTTTGGGGCTGGGACTTTTCATTTTTGTCATTTTTTTTTTTAAAATAAGTCATACCCTGAATATAAGACAGGGTGGGACTTTTGGGGGTAAAATTAATATAAGACACTCTTATATTCGGGAAAACACGGTAGTTTGAATTGAATACATTGGGGAATTGGGAGCTAATGAAGAGATTTGCAGAGGGGAGAAGTGGAGGAGCAGCGAGGAGAGAGGAGGATTAGTCAGGCAGCAGAGTTGAGGACAGACTGGAGAGATGCAAGTGTTACAGGACGCAACAGAGGAGGAGGTTGTAGTAGTCAAGGTGGGAGATGACACTTCTGACACTATGCTTCACTATTGGAGTGGCTGCCGCCCTGTGGTGACCTCATGTCCAGCGATACCACCTGTCTCTTCCTTGTGGCACGGCGGACGCAGATGCTACAATCACCCCCGTTGTCAGGGTTGTAGGGGATGGAGCATCGGTGTTGAGAGATATGGGTTGCCTCTAGGTAGCTGATGGTGTCCTGCAAAATGCAAAGGTATTTGTAAGAGGCCTTTTTTTTTTTTTTTTTTTTTCTCTCAAGGTGGGAAATGTTGAAGGCATGCATTAATATTTTATTAGGTTGAAGGGAGGAAAAAATCAGTTTTGTCTATGTTGAGTTTTAGGAAGCAAGAGGAGAAGAAGGAGGATATGGCTGATAGACTGCAGGATTCTGGACAGCAGAGAGGAGAAGAAAGAGGATATGGCTGATAGACACTCCGGGATTCTGGACAGATATGATCGACATACAAGTGATGAAGCCTCATTACTATAATGTCCATTCTTAGCGAATGTTATATCAACCCTGGTATTATGGCCGGATTTAATAACACTGTGCGTGCTGGGCTAATCCAAACTACCTGCGTATGATGGAAGTCAGGATTAATAGATGCATTATGTCTATTGTCAGTCTTTGTGGTGTCCATAATAAGCATTGATAGAACTAAATGACCTAACTGTGGTCATGATTCTCCAATAACGTATATGTGAGCTATGCAAAGGCCAGAGCAACTCATCCTCTCCACAGTTCTGCTCCACCCTACATTTCCTCCTAATCTCTATCTACCACCTACCCATCTTCTCCACAATTCTGCACCACCCTACAACTCTTACTCATCTCTGTCTATCACCTACCCATCCTCTCCACAGTTCTGCACCTCCCTACATCTCCTCCTCATCTCTGTCTACCACCTACCCGTCCTCTCCACAATTCTGCACCACCCTACATCTCTTCCTCATCTCTGTCTATCACCTACCTGTCCTCTCCACAGTTCTGCACCACCCTACATCTCCTGCCAAAGGTAAAAAGCACATTTAAGTCTCAATACGGCTGACGGGTAAACAGTGTCCGTCACCCGATACAGACCGACAAACCCAGAGCCCAGAGCTCCCGAAGCACATGTCCACTTGATGGCATTAGTGGACACCTACACACAGTCATACAAACGCACGTCTGGACCTGCACGTTTATTACCAGGCATGCGTCTTTTGGAACATGAACATCCCCTTGAAGGACCAACAACCAAGGTGTCACCCCGAAACCTACAACTTCCACCCTCAGGATGAAGAACCTCTGTAGGGAAAACCACCCCCACATCACCACCTCTCCTGGGGGGACACATAGGTCCAGAATGAACCTGGACAGAGGGAGATAAAATGCGCCTTCTCTCCGCTTGCACATCAACCGGAGAGGGAAGTACAGAGGAAATGTATATGCCCAGTTGCCTTCCTCAAAACGACCTGGGAAGGGCGGCTCTTCAGATAGTGTATTGGGAGCATACACCTCTGACAGAACTGGTTTAGGACACTACTTTCAGGAGCTGGGCCCCCAGGATCCCTGTAGGAGGGACTCAGGACTAGCATAACCCCAAAGAGTTGGAATGGGATCCCCTCTTTGTCCTGGGGGATAGCAGCCAGAAAAGAAGGAAAACCAGAGGAATCATACACACCCAGGTTGCCACCCTCCACACAACCCGGAGGAGACGGCTTTTGGGATGTTTGTCTGGGGATGGATGAACAGACACCCATGAAGTGACCCTAAAGCCCACAGTAAAAACGCGCCCCCATCCCATGGCAAACTACAGTCGACTTAACACGAGGGGACACCACCCTATCTGCATAGGGGCCTCCAGCAACTCTGGGGTAGAATACTGAGCCATGGAGTCCTGGAGCCTACTAGACAACCCATGACTGAACTGACTCCTAGGAGCCGGTCATTCCATTGGGTATCCGTGGCCCACCTCCGGAACTCCGAACAGTACTCCTCAGCCGGCCACGTCCCCTGCCGGAGTCTATGGAGATTCGACTCTACCAGAGAGACACCATTAGGATCCCAAGGGCCAAAGCCGCAAAAAACTCATCTACTGACCGCATAAATGAAGAGTTGATCATTAGAGAGAAAGCCCAAGACTGGGGATCTCCTCGACACAGTGAGACAACGATCTCCACTCTGTTCTTCACTCCCTGAAGAATGTGGGATGAGCCTGAAGTATAACTTGCAGGCCTCCTGGAATGCCCGAAACTTATTACGTCCTCCCAAATGTTAGCCCTCAATTGGGAATGGTTGGTGGGAGCACTAGTCCCATCCACTATAATAAAAGAGACAAGAGGGAAGGAGAGACAGACAGGGAACAACAAGGCAGCAACTTCACGTCTGCTGCCACTTCTCCAGACAGCAGACGGCTTGGCAACAAGAGGTTCTCCGGAGAGCTCCCTTCAGCTCAGGAGCTTTGACCTGAATGAAGTCAATCACCAGAAGAGCATGCTGTGACTATGGGATATATAAAGGTGAAGGAGTATTTACAGAATGGCCACACCTGGACAAGACCTATGTAGCTTGCTGGCAGCAGACTGACATCAACTCCACAAGTGCCAAAGGTAAAAAGCACGTTTAATATGAAGTCTCAATATAGACATTATACAATGGGCCCAAACTCATCACAAGTCTCCCAGGTAAGAGTGACCATCGTGACACACAAGGGTGGCAGGCAAGAACTGAAGCAGAGGAAACAGTACAAGCGGCTAGGAACTGAAGACAAGCTGGCAGCAGGTGTAGGAAGCTGAACCTCTAATGTGCAGTTACTGGAGCGCAAAATAAGATGTGCAGGAGAAGAAGGAGCAAACTTTAGATGCAACAAGGAGCTAGAATCCTCACAGAATACTCAAGCAGAGAACTGGAAGATGGACAAGATGGGCTGGAGCTTATAAAGACAGGGAGACAAAAAACACAGAGAGGAAAGAAGCAGAGGATGCCATCTTGGAAAAGAGCAAGAATGCACAAAATGTCATCAGAAGATCAAGAGTCCTTGCGTTAGGTCTAAATGAATCCTTCTCACATGCCTGTTTCCTATAGGAGTCACCATAGGCATTTCTTCCATACATACAGTAATATACAGTAAAACTGTGTGAATGACAGTGTCTCGAACGTAGTCAGTACCTGCAGCTCCCTGGCGCCCTCTTATCCTGCTGGCCAAAGAAGGTATTGACAGAGGATAAGCAAAGGAGCACAGCTGCACTAATTTACGTCATCTATTGTGGCACGTGATGTGATAGGATGTATATATACCACCAGTTCCTGCCAGGAACATATACAGCTCTGGCAAAAATTAAGCCATTCCATTCCAGTGTCCGTTGAATTCCAAGCAAAGTCCACCTCATTTTACTCAATGTGCTTCTGATTAGGTGATCACCTGAACCAAATCTTATTTAACGAGGGAAAGTATAAACAACCCTGCTGTGGTCTTCACAATCCTCTTGCAATAGAACAAGCTGAATGACAAACCAAGTGCTAGGAAGAGCCCAAACGTTATTTGAACAAAAAATCACCATGCCAGAGGAGTTGAAAAGAAAAGTCTTGAGTGAGGAAAAGAAGGGCTCAATTCTGGCTTTACTAGAAGAGGGATACAGTGAGCGTCATGTTGCCTCCATCCTCCATGCAGTCCATTACAACAAGGTGAAGCAGGAGATATTGGGGGCATCAAAGCTACAGACTGGCAGAGGGTGAAAGTGACTCTCCACTGACTGGGATGATAGTCATCTTATTCCAATGTCACTCAGCAACCGCAGGATGACATCAAGTGACCTACAAAAGGAATGGCAAATGGCAGCTGGGATGAAGTGCACGGCAAGAACAGTTCGTACCAGGATCCTAGAGGCAGAGATCAACTCATTTAAAGCTAGAAAAAAGCCTTTCATCAATGAGAAGCAAAGGGGAGCCAGGCTGAAGTTTGCCAAAGGCCATAAGGATTGGACCATAGAGGACTGGAGTAAGGTCATCTTCTCTGATGAGTCTAATTTTCAGCTTTGCCCAACACCTGGTCGTCTAATGGTTAGATGGAGACCTGGAGAGGAGTACAAGCCACAGTGTCTTCCACCCACTGTGATATTTTGTGCAAGATCGGTGATGATCTGGGGATGCTTCAGCAAAGCTGAAACTGGGCGGGTTAATCCTTGCGAAGAACGTATGAATCAAGCCGCATACAAGGTTATTCCTAAAAAACACTTGCTTCCTTCTGCTCAGGCAATGTTCCCCAACTCTGAGGACTGTTTTTTCCAGCAGGACAATGCGCCATGGCACACAGCTAGGTCAGTCAATGTGTGGATGAAGGAGAACCAGATCAAGACCCTGTCATGGCCAGCCCAATCTCCAGACCTGAACCCCATTGAAAACCTCTTAAAATTAATCAAGAGGAAGATGGATAGTCACAAGCCATCAAACAAAGAACTGCTTACATTTCTGTGCCAGGTGTGGCATAAGGTCACCCAAAAGCCGTGTGAAAGACTGGAGGAAAGCGGCCAAGACGCATGAAAGCTGTGATTACAAGTCATGGTTATTTCACCAAATATTGATTTCTGAACTCTTCCTGAGTTACAACATGAGTATTGTTGTTTCTAAATGAATATGAACTTGTTTTCTTTGCATTATTTGAGGTCATGAAGCTCTTTTTTATTAGTTCGACGATTTCTCATTTCCTGCAAACAAATACAACATTTTTAGCTTTGAATTTCGGAGACATGTTGTCAGGAGTTTATAGAATACCTTACCATCCATGCCAAAAACAGAAACCAAGTGCACTTACAGGACGCAGTCAGAGCCCAAATGTGAAGCAAGCCCAGCTGCAGGCTGATAAATCACCTCTACTAGCAAGATGTGGGAGGCGACCTGTCATGCATATACTGGGCCTGCATAGGACACCATTCACACTGATATATATGATGCAGAGTGTCTGAAAGCTACCCAACCGCTCTGCTGCCTGAGCATTGGGCCGCACAGTACGATGATTCTGCACCACTAGATGAATGGCGCCCCTATGGGCCCAACTGCACACTGGATGGTTAAAAAAGTGCAAAAGTTTTTTATAGGATAAATAAAAAACCTTTATAGATGGGATTTTGGTTCATGTATTGGCCCAAGACATTTAAGCTGATGATCCACGTCATGGAATCCCATGCTCATCAGTCCTAACAAAACTGTACAAAAACTCTGCGTCCTGTAAGTGCACTTGGTTTCTGTTTTTGGCATGGATGGTAAGGTTTTTTGATGCTGCTTTTTTCTAGTAGTTTTTGTACAATTTTGTTAGGACTGATGAGCATGGGATTCCGTGACGTGGATCATCAGCTTAAATGTCTTGGCCAATACATGAACCAAAATCCCATCTATAAAGGTTTTATATTTATCATATAAAAAACTTTTGCACTTTTTTATCCATCCAGGGTGCAGTTGGGCCCATAGGGGCGCCATTCATCTAGTGGTGCAGAATCATTGTACTGTGCGGCCCAATGCTCAGGCAGCGGAGCGGTTGGGTAGCTTTCAGACACTCTGCATCATATGTATCAGTGTGAATGGTGCTGCTTATACAGGCCCAGTATATGCATGGCAGGTCGCCTCCCACATCTTGCTGGTAGAGGTGATTTATTAGCCTGCAGCTGGGCTTGCTTCACATTTGGGCTCTGACTGCGTCCTGTAAGTGCATTTGGTTTCTGTTTTTGGCATGGATGGTAAGGTTTTTTGATGCTGCTTTTTTTCTAGTAGTTTTTGTAGAGTTTATAGAATGAAAGAACAATGGACATTTTACTCAAAAATATACCTAGAAAGAGAAAAATCAAAAGCTAAGTACTCCCCTTTGCTGACCTAACATATGAGCTGTTTTCTGGGAGGAACACCCATCTCTAAAAGTTATCAAAAATTCCTTTTCTTCATATCTTTGGCCTGGAAGTTCACAGGTCAAAGATATTGGCATTATGTTTTCCCTTGTGATTTTATGTGTTTTTTGAGCCCAAATATGGGGTGTCTGTGGCTTGTAGATGTTCAGAAATTAATTTCCCAGGTTTTTGACCCTTTTCCAGAATAGTAATAGGTACAGTGTGATCCCCAAAATGCCAGCATCCCAGAAACATGAATTATGTAATTGTGGCATTAATGTGCATTAATAAATTTGACTTTAAAGGTCTGTAGCTGCAAAACAAAGAGCTTGTTGCCTGGTTTTGGAGGGAGACCCCAAACGCATTCAGCTCTGCTCAGTTTTTGTGACTCTGCCATGTTGTAAATAGGAGCGCTGAAGGATGGAGCAAATAGAAGAGCTTAGGGTGATCAAACCTTTATTGTACGTCCCTTATATGTCACACAACGTATTTCGACAGACCGGTACATGTCTTCATCAGCTGTATCATGAAGTATGGCAGGAGCTGCAGGAGGAGGAAGGAGTGGAAGGAGATGACCTTGTTTGTGTCCCAATGGCTGGAGGACATACGGTTGCCGGGTAATTGAGAAGCAGCGGTCTAGAACCTGCTGTGACGAAGTTCCGGTCACGTGATGGTCCCCACCGGAAGGAGCGGCAAAGCAGCGACTGGAGGACGGTAACAGAGCCCGAGGCAGGGAGGTCCAAGCGCAGACCGGTGTTGTGCGGAGGTGCACAACACCTCAAGGTGAGCGGCCAATCACTGCCCATTATAGCCACATTATCCCCACAGTTACTTTTCATTGTTCTCTTTTTTTGCATGTTGTAAATACCTGACAGGGGAGGGGAGAAGTGAGGGGGGAAGAGATTCACAGAGAGAGCAAAGAGCTGCCTGTAGAATTTGGTCAAATGAATTGGAAGAGTGTTTCATGAATTTTTAAAGCCTTTTTGACAGAAGACTTTTGGAGAGAAACTACTGAAAAAATATGCATTTTTTTGCCTACATATGTTAAGAAATTTGGAATATTTTTTTATTATAAATAACTTTATATTATTCTTAAAAACAAACTGGTGTTATGAGTCATCAAACATCCAAAAAGCACTTTTTATCAAATGTCATCCATAAATTTGACCATGAGCCAACCACTGTATTTTTCAGATTATAAGACTCACTTGTTCCCCCAAAATTGGAGGGAAAACATGGAGGTCCCAGCTGCAATTCGGCTAGTGACCCGTGGAAGCGCAAGGAGCGCGAAACGGTGCCGTCGTCACCTCAGCTAACCCCCTCCCTGCATAATGTAAGTGGCAAACCCGAATAAAGTGCAGCATAACACCGGTGAGTGTCGCATCTTCTAATTTGGATGCATCATGCTGTAGTGTGCAGGTTTCCAGAAAATGGCCATGGTTCGCGGTCTGCGCATGCGCCACCTTCGTGTCCATTTTCTGGAAGTCTGGATAATAGAGCATGAATTGCAGCTCGGCAATACATGCTGGGGCATGGATAATGGCGGCACCCAACAGACACAGTTGCGACCTTTCTGCAGCTCCGGGTATTGTCCACACCCTCCGTGGTCCCGTGATATCTGCCTCCTGCACCCCCACTCCACCTCCGCAACCTCCCCTCTGTGAGCCATGGGTTGGCTATGTACACGGATGGGGGATATATGTACCAGGATGGGGGACATATATATTAAGATGTGGGACCATATATACCAGGATGAGAACCATATATACAAGGATGAGGGACCATATATAACAGGATGGGGACCATTTATACAAGGATGGGGATTATATATACTAGGATGCAGGACATATATACCAGGATGAGGACCATATATACAAGGATGGGGGACCATATATAACAGGATGGGGACCATTTATACAAGGATAGGAATCATATACAGTGCCTACAAGTAGTATTCAACCCCCTGCAGATTTAGGTGGTTTGATAAGATGCCAATAAGTTAGAGCCTTCAAACTGCAAACGAGAGTAGGATTTATTAACGGAAGCATAAATCTTACAAACCAAAAAGTTATGTTGCTCAGTTGAATTTTAATAAATTTTAAAAATAAAAGTGTGGGTCAATTATTATTCAACCCCTAGGTTTAATATTTTGTGGAATAACCCTTGTTTGCAATTACAGCTAATAATGGTCTTTTATAAGACCTGATCAGGCCGGCACAGGTCTCTGGAGTTATCTTGGCCCACTCCTCCATGCAGATCTTCTCCAAGTTATCTAGGTTCTTTGGGTGTCTCATGTGGACTTTAATCTTGAGCTCCTTCCACAATTGGGTTAAGGTCAGGAGAGGAGACTGACTAGGCCACTCCATCACCTTGATTTTTTCCCTCTTGAACCAGGCCTTGGTTTTCTTGGCTGTGTGCTTTGGGTCGTTGTCTTGTTGGAAGATGAAATTACGACCCATCTTAAGATCCTTGATGGAGGAGCAGAGGTTCTTGGCCAAAATCTCCATTTAGACTGTGCTATCCATCTTCCCATGGATGCGGACCAGATGGCCAGGCCCCTTGGCTGAGAAACAGCCCCACAGCATGATGCTGCCACCACCATGCTTGATCTTCCCGGAGCTCCTTACTTGTTGTCCTTGGGTTAGCCTTGACTCTTCAGACAAGCCTGGCCTCGGCACGGGAGGAAACTTTCAAAGGCTGTCCAGGCCGTGGAAGGCTAACAGTAGTTCCATAAGACTTCCACTTCCGGATGATGCTCCCAGCAGTGGAGACAGGTAGGCCCAACTCCTTGGAAAGGGTTTTGTACCCCTTGCCAGCCTTGTGACCCTCCACGATCTTGTTTCTGATGGCCTTGGAATGCTCCTTTGTCTTTCCCATGTTGACCATGTATGAGTGCTGTTCACAAGTTTGGGGAGGGTCTTAAATAGTCAGAAAAGGCTGCAAAAGAGATAATTAATCCACACATGTGAAGCTCATTGTTATTTGTGCCTGAACTACTTCTTAATACTTTAGGGGGACCAAACAGAATGCTGGTGGTTTGAGGGGTTGAATAATAAATGACCCTCGGAATTAACTTTTAACGCTTTAAAAAAAAAAAAAAAATTAAAAAAATCTTTTTGGCTGCATTTCCCACTTCCAGGCTGATCTACAGTCCAAATGTCACAAGGCCAAGTTAATTCCGCATGTGTCAACCAGATAAATCTGCAGGGGGTTGAAGACTACTTGTAGGCACTGTATACCTGGATGGAGGACATATATAACAGGATGGGGACCATTTATACAAGGATAGGAATCATATATACCAGGATGATGACCATATATACCAAGATGGGAACAAAATATACTAGGATGGGGGACATATGTACCAAGAGGGGGGGTCGTGTATAAGCATGAGGAACATAAGACATACCCCAATAAACATTAAACATTTTCTCTTTTCCTTCATCAAATTTGGGGTGCGACATATAAAGCGAAAAATATGGTAATTTTTCTCTATGTGAAATGTTTAGAAAATCCTTTGGCTGTAATATTACGCGCTGCTTGGCCAATTGTTCTTTTTACCTCTTGGTTCCTCAAAGTGTAGGCAAGAGGGTTGATCATTGGGGTCACCACTGCATAGAAGATTGAGGCCATCTTGTCTTGGCTCGTAAAGACGTTGGAAGGAGGACGTAAGTAGGTGAAGAAAACCGTCACAAAAAAGACGGAGGCGCACATCAGATGAGAGGAGCACGTGCTGAGCGCCTTCCTCCTGCTCTCGTTGGATCTCATTCTCAGAACCGATACAAATATGAGCAGATACGAGAGGAGGATTGCCAACAGGGAAGTGACCGTGCATAGGGCCACCATGAAGATAGTCACCATAGTGCAATGGAAGGTATCAGAGCAGGACAGGGTGAGCAGTGGTAGGATGTCACAGTAGAAGTGGTCAATGAGGTTTGAGCCACAGAACTGAAGACTGAACGCACAGGCGGTCTGTATCAAAGACTGCAAGAAGCCAACGGAGAAGGAAAAAATCACCATAGAAGAGCATTTCTTCCTGGTCATTATCGACAGGTAATGGAGCGGGTGGCAGACAGCAATGTATCGGTCATAGGACATAGTGGAGAGAAGGAAAGTCTCAGTTCCTCCCAGAGCTGCGTAGAAGAAGAATTGTAGAGCACAACCATTAAATGAGATGACCTTCCTCTCCGAGATCAGGTCACAGAACATTTTTGGAGCGATGACGGAGGAGTAGAAGACGTCTACAAGAGAAAGGAAGCTCAAAAAGTAATACATAGGCGAGTGGAGTCTGGAGGTGTGATAGACCAGAGCTATGATGCCGATGTTACCCACAATCGTTATAATGTAGATGCATAAGAAGAACGCAAACAAGAAAGGGATGAGCACCTCGTTATCCGTCAGTCCGGAGAACACCAGCATGGCCACATGTCTGCCGGTATTGTTCGCCATTAATTATGGTTTGCACAGGGATAACCTGCATTAAGGTTAAGGGGAGAAGTTGTGTATATCATCTATAAAAATGTCAAAAGGTGTGAAAAATCTGAAAAAGACAAAAAACATGGATGGGTAAGAAGGAAAATGCAGATTGGGAACTGAAGATAGTAGAAAGTCCTCAAGCATATCCAGATATCTTAGCAAAAGGGAATCAAAACCAATATCATTCAGGGTATAACTGTTATATTTATTATTAAATTCTATGGTAAACAGTAATTCCGGCTATAGGTAGTTTTTAGCTCTTGTAGCTCAGCTGCCACTTGATATTGAGCACTTACTACCATCTGTTCATGCTATTGATCCATCACACTCCTTCATTATCTGGAATTGTGGAACATCTTCCCTTCTTACCAAAACATGCTAGACATTGGCTTCTTTCCCAAATGATGTAGCTTTCACTGTTTCCCAAAACACAGTAAGGAAGACTTTATATAAAACACTCAGGGTCTACTTATTTCTCTTAAAGACAAGTGACCTACTTAAAGGGATACATATATGCTAGATATGCAGTGTAATACAGAATACAGGGTACGAGCACATTAGCAAGTCTTTGGATAGTTTCATAAACTGATTTCCATAACAATGTCATGCTTTGAAAGATAGCAGCGCAGCTTAAGCCATTCCACATACTGGATCTACGGCGACTTTCTTACGATCAATTAAGATTATGGGCATTCTATGGTGGTTGTGTCCCACACAACCATATCAAGTAATTAACACCTTGTCCTTTTGTTCATGATCGTGCATTAACAGAGTGAACACGATTGCCCTTTTTTATGTCTATATACATTTCTTTATAGAAATATCAGAATGGCAGAACAAGGAAAGGATACATGACAGAAAGGGGAAAGTAGAGCTCCGAGGACCAAAAAATTGTCATACATGGTAAAAAAGGAGAAAATCCGCACCACCTTGTATATTTCTAAGCAGAGTCTCTGGTATACAGCAATGGTTATTCACAACGTTGTGAGTGAAAATGGCAAAAAGTGGTGCTCGCTAAAGGAAAACATGTAGTACTTTCACAAAAGAGAAATAAGTGGCACTCACCCAAGTTTCCGAAAACGAATCCTTTACTGCGAATTCATAAAATCCAGGCAGGTATAGAGAGATGCTAACAACTTTTGAGGATAACAGCTGTTTCATGCTTGTCCAGCATTTCAACAGATCCTATAATATTTGATAGATCTGCCTAAAACAAGTCCTTTATTGGGAATTCATATAATCCAGGCAGGTACAGAAGAATGTTATCAGCTCTTGAGGATAACAGCTGTTTCATGCTTGTCCAGCATTTCAACAGATCCTATAATATTTGATAAATCTGCCTAAAACAAGTCCATTATTGGGGATTCATAAAATCTAGGCAGGAACAGGAGGACGCTAACAGTTCCTGAGGATAACAGCTGTTTTGTGCTTGTCCAGCGCTTCAACAGATCCTATAATATTTGATAGATCTGCCTAAAACAAGTCCTTTATTGGGAATTCATAAAATCCAGGCAGGTACAGAAGAATGTTATCAGCACTTGACGATAACAGCTGTTTCGTGCTTGTCCAGCATTTCAACAGATCCTATAATATTTGATAAATCTGCCTAAAACAAGTCCATTATTGGAGATTCATAAAATCTAGGCAGGAACAGGAGGACGCTAACAGTTCCTGAGGATAACAGCTGTTTTGTGCTTGTCCAGCATTTCAACAGATCCTATAATATTTGATAGATCTGCCTAAAACGAGTCATTTATTGGGAATTCATAAAATCCAGGCAGGTAAAGAAGAATGTTAAGAGCTCTTGACGATAACAGCTGTTTCGTGCTTGTCCAGCACTTCAACAGATCCTATCAAATAGGATTCAAATGTTGAAGTGCTGGACTAGCACAAAACAGCTGTTATCCTGAGGAACTGTTAGCGTCCTCCTGTTCCTGCCTAGATTTTATGAATCCCCAATAATGGACTTGTTTTAGGCAGATTTATCAAATATTATAGGATCTGTTGAAATGCTGCACAAGCAAGAAACAGCTGTTATCCTCAAGAGCTGTTAATATTCTTTTTACCTGCCTGGATTTTATGAATTCCCAATAAAGGACTCGTTTTAGGCAGATCTATCAAATATTATAGAATGTGTTGAAATGCTGGACAAGCACGAAACAGCTGTTATCCTGTTTGCAAAAAGCCATATTGGGTACACAGCAAGAACGTAGAAGAAAGGGCTCTGGTCAAAGGAAAACATTTTAGGCTAATTGTAAAAAGTTATTTGTAGTGAAAAACTAACACAGTACATCACCCTGTTCTCTCCATCCAGTCACAGATGGCGGAGGCAGTGTTCTGCTGTGGGGAGGCTTTTTTTCAGCAAAGGCAGGAAAGCTGGTCACAGGTGATGGAAGATGGCTGGAGATGAATAGAGGACAATCCTGGAGGAAAACCTGTTAGAGGCTGTAGAAGACCTGAGATTAGGGTGTAGGTTCACCTTCCAACAGGACAACAACCCTCATCATTCTGCAGATCTACAATGGAGGGTTTAGATCAGAGCAGATTTCTGTGTGTGAACCGTCACCGTCCAGACCCAAATCCACCCAGAATCTGTGACATCACAGACGTCTTCATCCAATCATTGAGTGAGAGCAAAGACTTAGGGGGCTGAATACTAATACAAGACAGAGGAAAGTGGTCCTATAAAGTGTTGACTCAGGGGCTGAATACTAATACAAGATAGAGAAAGGTGGTCCTACAAAGTGCTGACTCAGGGGCTGAATACTAATACAAGACAAAGAAAGGTGGTCTTACAAAGTGCTGACTCATGGGGGTGAATACTAATACAAGACAGAGAAAGGTGGTCCTACAAAGTACTGACTCAGGGGGTGAATACTAATACAAGACAGAGAAAGGTGGTCCTACAAAGTGCTGACACAGGGGGGTGAATACTAATTCAAGACAGAGAAAGGTGGTCCTACAAAGTACTGACTCAGGGGGTAAATACTAATACAAGACAGAGAAAGGTGGTCTTACAAAGTGCTGACTCAGGGGCTGAATACTAATACAAGACAGAGAAAGGTGGTCCTACAAAGTGCTGACTCAGGGGGGTGAATACTAATACAAGACAGAGAAAGGTGGTCCTACAAAGTGCTGACTCGGGGGTGAATATTAATACAAGACAGAGAAAGGTGGTCCTACAAAGTGCTGACTCAGGGGGGTGAATACTAATACAAGACAGAGAAAGGTGGTCCTACAAAGTGCTGACTCGGGGTGAATACTAATACAAGACAGAGAAAGGTGATCCTACAAAGTGCTGACTCTGGGGGGTGAATACTAATACAAGACAGAGAAAGGTGGTCCTACAAAGTGCTGACTCAGGGGGCTGAATACTAATACAAGACAGAGAAAGGTGGTCCTACAAAGTGCTGACTCTGGGGGCTGAATACCAATACAAGACAGAGAAAGGTGGTCCTACAAAGTGCTGACTCAGGGGGGTGAATACTAATACAAGACAGAGAAAGGTGGTTCTACAAAGTGCTGACTCGGGGTGAATACTAATACAAGACAGAGAAAGGTGATCCTACAAAGTGCTGACTCTGGGGGGTGAATACTAATACAAGACAGAGAAAGGTGGTCCTACAAAGTGCTGACTCAGGGGGCTGAATACTAATACAAGACAGAGAAAGGTGGTCCTACAAAGTGCTGACTCTGGGGGCTGAATACCAATACAAGACAGAGAAAGGTGGTCCTACAAAGTGCTGACTCAGGGGGGTGAATACTAATACAAGACAGAGAAAGGTGGTCCTACAAAGTGCTGACTCGGGGTGAATACTAATACAAGACAGAGAAAGGTGATCCTACAAAGTGCTGACTCTGGGGGCTGAATACCAATACAAGACAGAGAAAGGTGGTCCTACAAAATGCTGACTCAGGAGGGTGAATACTAATACAAGACAGAGAAAGGTGGTCCTACAAAGTGCTGACTCAGGGGCTGAATACTAATACAAGACAAAGAAAGGTGGTCCTACAAAGTGCTGACTCCGGGGGGTAAATACTAATACAAGACAGAGAAAGGTGGTCTTACAAAGTGCTGACTCAGGGGCTGAATACTAATACAAGACAGAGAAAGGTGGTCCTACAACGTGCTGACTCAAAGGGTGAATACTAATGCAAGACAGAGAAAGGTGGTCCTACAAAGTGCTGACTCAGGGCTGAATACTAATACAAGACAGAGAAAGGTAGTCCTACATAGTGCTGACTCAGGGGGTGAATACTAATACAAGACAGAGAAAGGTGATCCTACAAAGTGCTGGCTCAGAGGGTGAATACTAATACAAGACAGAGAAAGGTAGTTCTACAAAGTGCTGACTCTGGGGGGTGAATACTAATACAAGACAGAGAAAGGTGGTCCTACAAAGTGCTGACTCAGGGGGGTGAATACTAATACAAGACAGAGAAAGGTGGTCCTACAAAGTGCTGACTCAGGGGCTGAATACTAATGGAAGAAAGAGAAAGGTGGTCCTACAAAGTGCTGACTACAGGGAATGAATACTAATGCAAGAGAGAAAGGTGGTCAATGCAAGGCACTGTAGGTAGCCAACCGATAAAGGTGAGCTACAAAGTCTAAATAATGCTCCTAAATGTCTATACTCCTGGTGCTCACACGTTTGAGGGTCTGGATGTCTGTAGCACCCCGTCACCCTTCTCCCTTCACCAATGTCGTGATCTGGGGAACGGACAAAAGAATCTGGTCCTAAAATATTCACATTTCAGCCCTGAATTCAATGGAAAGTCCTGTTGGAGGTGGACATTAATCACTTACCTATCAGCTATACGGGATCAATGTAATGTCTTTTTTTTCACATTTTGAGGATGTGCTTATATTTGAAACCCAATGACTCAGGAGGATAATTAGCTTCAAGATTAAATCTCTGAATAGAAATTAGTATAATTTAGAAAACAAACCAATTAGTGATAATGTCCCAATAATAGAGAGGACGATCTCTGGGAATAACATGCAGGCACTTGGGCTCATGTACTATCTGGAGCACTAAGGGTCGGGGTACCCAGCAGCTGGGCCAGAGGTCGGGATCATGGTGGCTGCACCCAGTGCTGTGGCCCTGGCTCACATTGGTAAGGGGGAGTAAAAATGGATAAAACAAATAAAAAATAAATAAAAGGTTTGTGACGCCAGTTGGAGTTTCCAGCCAGTAATGGCCGGCACTGCAGGTAATCCCCAGATAGGTGGTATGGCAGTAAAGATGTTTAACCCTCTCCAACCAGGGCAGGCTCCTGAGAGATGAGGGTAATGAAGGTTGTAGTAGTAGGAGTGTTGGTGAAGGAAGAAATGAGGCATATAAGACATTCTCTTTGTTCTTTACCTTTGCAGTAGCTGTTGCACAAATCCAGGGTACAAGCACCACTAGGCTCATGGTCCAGCCAGTCTGGTAAGAACTGAAGTCCACTCTGCTGGTTGAGGTACAGTGGCCTAACCACTGACTTTTGTCTGTGGTTTCTAGGTGCCTTGGAGTTCCCCTATAATTCCTCTAATTGCAGTGGATAACCTCCAGCCAAGCAGGCAATGTGGACCCTGTACATGAAGTACCATTTGTGGCAGCCACACTGCAGGGTCACCACACACTGTATTACTATTTTGGCAAAGTAATGTAAAAAATGAAGCAATGTTATCAATAGTCCCTAAATTGTTGGTACTGTTTTAATCTTCTGAATTCAAAAACTTGTGGCTATTCAGGATCAGGGCAATCCATCCTAGGTTGGGGACTCTTGAGCGGATTTTTGGGAGCTTTCAGATGGGACGTAATCCCTTTACTTCTAACACATTGACTTGACGAGTCGACTTTCTTCCTGAAAACTATTAATTGACAAGTCGACTTTCTTCCTTAAAACTATTAATGATGTTGGTAAATATCATGAGGTATAGTCTAGCGTAATATCCGTTTTTAATGATAGATAAGCCTTTATTGCATAAATTTAAAACAAAGATCCACAAGATAGGACAAACAGGTGCAAAGGAAAAAACACAGGAGTGACCCAGATAACACAAATAAATAGGGACCTATATCACCCTATTTTGACCCTGACTAGCAATGTAGGATTTTCACCTTAGGTTAGGGTGCCCCCATACCATGGCGGCTATCCCTAATGGTGCCCCTAATTTAGGCTAGGATCATTTGGAAATTACATAACCTCCCTAGGAGTGAACTTAACTCGATGGTAGGACCCCGGAAGTTAGCAGTTGTTGTTGGTCGGTCTGTGAATCTCAATTGATGGATTCAAATTCTCCAAAGGCTTGATGCATTTCTCCCTGATGTGTGGTGAGGGCTTCATCAGAAGCAGGGAGAAGTGCTCTTCGCCTTATAGTCTGAATGATGGGACACACATATCAATTGCAACCAATATTGCTGTAGCAGATAGGCCAAGAAATAGGGGATATCGTCCAGGCGAAACAGGGTCATGCAAAAAATGGAGGTCTCCAAGATGATGTGAATAGAGTGATATATAAGGCTTGTGTCCAGTTAAAAGGGTCTATAAGAGGCCATAGGTATAAAGGCTTTTAGGTACGCCATCACTTATGGAAGCCTAGGTGAACGGTAAACCACAATGGGACATTTTATCACAGCAAAAAACACACGTCTCTTGATGGAGCCCTTGGGGTGATGGAATCCTGACACCCTCCTCTTCAGAACATGGACATCTGCCTTTTCCCAAAGCCACAAGTAGGACAGGTGTTTGTCTTTCCCCTCTGATTGGAGCTATTTGGGTATGCCATGAATCACAACCGGGAGGGAGGGTCACACAGATCCCACCACTGTCACCATGAGCCACAAACACTACTATTAGGTTGGGAAACCCAAAGTGAGCATATGGTATATATGCAACTGATTCCAACACATGGAATATATACTGTCTACTATATAATCTCCTTATGGTGTCTGTCTGACGCTGAAATTGTGAGCCAGCGCCAGGGCGCTCATTGGTGGCCGCTGGAGGCAGCCGCCAATGATCAAGGAGTATGCAAAACAGCTGCGCGCATTCAAAATTTGCGCCAAGCTGAAACCTGGGGACAGCTGCGCATTGGCGCCGCTGTTGCCGGGATACACGCGTCCGGCCGCGACTATCGTCGGAAGATCAGTGGGATCTCCCGACGGTGGCTGCAGCGTGCGCGAGCCAGCCGGGAGATGACCGGCGTCAGACGGTCATCTCGCAGCTGGCGAGCCGCTGACCTATGTGCAGCAGTAGCTCAGCCACGGTCACCTGCCGCACAGAGGTCTGCGGCGAGCCGGCTGGGAGATGACCAGCGTCAGCTGGTCATCTCCCGGCTGGCGAGCCGCTGACCTCTGTGCAGCAGCAACTCAGCCGCGGCCACCTGCAGCACAGACGTCCACGGCGAGCCAGCCGGGAGATGACCGGCATTAGCAGCTGTAGTGCTCCGCATGGCATTCAAACTGCGTGCCAAGCCACGGTACTTTTCTGATTGGTCGCCACGGGGCTTGGCGCGCGGTTTGAATGCCGATCAATCAGAGGAGCAGCGCATGCCAAGGCGCCATATTTAAACTACTTTTAAAATAATTTTAAATACAGGGCAGCGTGGCTGAAAGATGCTATTTTAAACTGTATGTGAATACCAAATAAAAAGAACATTTGTTGGAATTGGATCTGTTGTGGCTTCACTCTTTATATGAATCTATGGATACCAGTGGACACCAGCCACTGCCAAGCACCTGAGTCGAATTATCCTGGAGGCGAGGGTGAGCTCTTCCTCTTCCCTCTTCCCATATACTGGTCATTGGCTGTTTTGACAGTTGGCCTGGATATTTATCAGGCGGCCTATAGCAACAATCACAGATGTATAAGGAGGGCCCTCCCTAATGTACAGATGAGACGACCTTCAGTGCCAGCAACCATGACTTTGCTTATGCTGTGTTATTCTTAAAGCAATGGTTTCAGCACCAAATGAATACAGGAGGGCCCTCTCAAACCTATGTTACAGGGCCACCTCTGGGCCCTCATCAAACTCAGGTTTGCAGGCCCTCCAAACAATAGATTTGCACAATCACATAGAGCAGGAGGAGGAAGAGGAAAGGAGAATAGGCAGAAACTGGCATACGATTAGATGGAAACCATGATGGAAGTTGGGCTGACCACTCTTGTGTATGATGAGGGATGTGCCGTCCTATGCTGTCACTCTCTCCCACCCTCCACCGGGTTCACCCAGTGTGCCGTCACCCCTCACTGTCCACAACATCTTCTTCACGTATCTCTTGTTATGTCGAGCCTCCTACTCAGTGGCGCACCCAAGGGGGGGGACCTATGTGTCTGGACACCCACCTTTGGACGGCCCTGAGAAGCTGGGGGGGGGCCCACCGCCGCCCGCCCCGGTATTCAAATTTACAAAAATCGCTTGGCTTTTAGGGGGGCTTCGCTCCCCCAAACCCCCCCACCGGGGGCTTTGCCCCTGGAACCCCGCTGGGGGTGACACCCCCCTTTCAGGGCCGGTGTGTGTTTCTTGGACCCCTACCTTGGGAAATTTCTGGGTGCGCCACTGCTCCTACTTACAGCGTTGGTGACAGCACTGTTGATATTGTTTCACGCATGATTGTATAAGTCATGGACAGTACACCATATAAAATAGTGGCGGCTATAAACTGAGTATCATGGGGCAGCCACAGGAAAGAGATCACTTAAGCATTCTGTTCCAACAAGCCTAAATGTCAATATTTCCACATGTAGCAATTTAGCAATGAGAGATTTTAGTACTTGTGCCTATGGGAACGTAGCTGGTTATTTATGCCTCCTTTCCAAGCTCTCTGCTACGGACAACTTGATGCTTCGCTTGGACAACAAGTAGATGAGGTTGATGTTTGCTTTCTCTTTGCATATGCACCTTGTGGGCAGGAGGTATGAGTGCCTGCTTGCAAGACAGCAGATTGTCAAAGACAAAGCACAAGCAACGTGGCAGTGGATTCAGCCCAGACACAGATTTGGTACTCTGGTGTGCTGCCCACCTAATGGGGTGCTTGGCTGCCATGTGGTTGTTACGCATACTCATGGTAATCAGGTTGCCTTTGCCCTGACCTCTGCTTGGCTTGTATGACAGATGCTACAAATTACAATATTTTTATCTGAAGGACTTTCAGTAAAAAAAGATTCCAGACAGCGGCTGAACGTCCCCATGCCCTGACTTGGGCCACAGTGGCGGTGTTCTTGGGCACAGTTGACCCAGTTCTCAAGACTGTTAAAACCAGTACCCCTTGGTATCTGTGTTGGGGTTACGTATCAGTCTTCCTTTGTGTTGCTCTGCTGGCTATGCGTGCCAACGGCCCAGGCCGGATGAGTGGACTCATCATTGACCAACTCATCTTCCATGTCATCCTCCTTCAGAATTGAGATTGTAGGCTGACATGATGGCAACTGTGTCTCATCATCGTCCTAAACATCTGGAGACAGTAAATCAGGTGCCTCAAAGTGACTTTCTTCTGGCCGTGGGTCCTCAATGACTTGTGCATCAACGTTTGCCACCTCCGAAATGTATAGAGGGCCTTCCGAAATAAATAAAGGAGAATCCTCCATAATGTACAGATGAGATGACCTTCAGGGCCACCAACCATGGCTTTGATTATGCTATGTTACTGTTAAGACAGTGGTTTCATCACCAAATGTTTAGAGGTTAGAAGTAAAAGCGGTCCCTCCAAAACATACATTACAGGGCCATCTCTGGGCCCTCAGCAATCTCTGGTTTCCTGCCCACTGCAGGCCCTCTGAACACAGAGTTACATAGAGCTGGGGAGTTGGAGGAGGAGGGTGAAACCCAACGGTACAAGGGCACATTGTAAACTGCTATGGAATATGTATTCCACTATCTGAGTGTCAATGAGGGAGGGACCGCCCAAATGTATAAGTCCCTCCAAAATGTACGTTACAGGACCACCTGAGGCCTCTGAGGTCAAAGATCAACATACCTACTGGTACAATGTAGCTGCCTTGTAAAGTGCTGGGGAGTAGCTAACTAAAAACGATATATGACACAGGGACCTACACAATGTATAAGTCAGGACCCTCCCACTTGTAAAAGGTGAAAAAAAGCGTGTGTGAACAAACACTGAAGCAATATATTTTGGAGTCTCTGGTTTATTTAGCCTTATATACAAGTGATTATGGAGGAAAAACTGTGTGTGAACCTTTTTGTCCTGTTAATTACGATTTAGGTGAGGTTTGGTAGTTGTTCTTGTGTATCTGTAACAGTGGCGTAATACAAAGCTTTTCCCACAATCTATATGTGATCAGTAATGTCTGCAGGCAGATCCTCCAGGCTCTTCCCATCCTGTGTCATCACTTTCCCATCCATTACAGCCTTTTCCTCAGACCTCCAGACCCTTTGTAGGATCCACCAGAAAATTACTTGTATTTCCCATTGACTTACTTGTACTCGTTATTCGGAACAAACACCCGATTATTAGAAAGTCCTCGTAACAAGAATAGTGACTATGTATATTACGGTACTCGCTCATCACTAGTCATAGAGCAATCTGAGAGATTTGGCAGTGTTTACAAAAATATACAAGGTTTTACAAGAGAGACAACATACAGTACGGTATAGGACGTTACATAAAAATAAAAGGAATTAAAATAGAAACTTACTAAATATGTGCCACAGTTTTGACCTCCAGAAGTAAGGAGAAAGAGACTCCTTAGAAAACGATTCAGGTCTACAGCATAGTTTCAGCTGTCTCTTCATGGCTCTGATTGAACTCCCACTCTGCCGACCTCATTAATGGTCGTATTTGGGAGATTCATAATTATCTGTAAGTTTTTAATTTCTCCTTTTGTCCTTATCTTTGGACTCGACGCTCACAGTCCAAAGATATTAGCATCATTTTTCTGCTTATGATTTTATCCTTTGATTGAGACCAAACACCACATGTCTGTGAATTGCTGATGGGCAGTAATTAATTTCTTAAGATTCTGGCAACCCCTCAGTGAAGCAGAACAGTGCTTTGTGCTCACCAAGGTGTGTGGACACTGAAAATCTACTTTTCATATTTCTGCAGTGTTTTAGCTAGCAGAACAAAGGGTTCTGAGTTTGTGTTTCCCAGCCAAAGAGTTTCTTATCTGTATGGCCATAAACTGGCATTCTTTCAAGTCATAAACCTAGCATACCTAGGCGTGTAGGGGATGTATAAGGACATAGCTCCCCTGGATTCTTAGCCGAGGGGAGGGGGAGTTACAGAGAGAGAGGGGCGCTGTGTGTGTAAGGTTTGGATCTACAGAAACACAGGGATAGAACGTCAGCTCTTGGGCAAGGGAAAAACATATTTTATTAAATATTCCTGACAGACAAATATTATGCAGAAACACAGTCATCAACAGTTACAATAGGAGATGACTGACAGTATGAATTGCTTGTATTATTACCTTTGCAACCTCTTGGTTTCTCAAACTGTAGATAAGTGGATTTAGCATTGGTGTCATAACTGAATAAAAGATGGCCGCTACCTTGTCTTGTACCTCAAAGACATTGGTAGGTGAATGAAAGTAAGTGAGAAAAATGGAAACATAAAATATGGAGGCACAGATGACATGTGAGGAGCAAGTGCTGAACGCTTTCTGTCTACCTTTACCGGATCTAATCTTAAGGATAGACGTAAGGATGAAAATGTAGGAGAATAGCATCAAGGCCAAGGAGCAAAACCCACAAGATGCTATCAGAAAAACAGCAACCGTGTCACAAGTGAAGGTATCGGAGCAGGAGAGCCTGAGCAGCGGGAGGACATCACAGTAGAAGTGGTTGATAAGGTTTGATCCACAATATCTGAGGTTAAAGATACAACTGGTCTGTACTATCGACTGGAAGAAGCCAAAAGAAAAAGCCCCAAGAACCATATGGAAGCATTTCTCCTTGGTCATTATGGACACATAGTGTAGAGGGTGGCAGATAGCAGCATAGCGGTCATAAGACATATTCGAGAGGAGAAGAACCTCAGTACCGGCAAGAGCTGCAAAGACAAGGAACTGGAGGGCACAGCCTGTGAAAGAGATGACCTTCCGTGTGGAGACAAGGTCTACAATCATCTTAGGAGTCACCGATGAGGAGTAGAAGAGGTCCACCACCGAGAGGTAACTGAGGAAGTAATACATCGGGGTATGGAGGGTGGGCGTCTGACGCACCATAATGAACAACCCAACATTACTCACCACAGTTATTATGTAAACCAGGAGGAAGAAAACAAAGAGGAAGAGGACAAATTCCAATCATTGGTCAGTCCCAAAAAAACAAATATCATCACTTGTGTCTTGTTTACGTCATCCATTCTTGTTCTACTTCTACTGATAACTTTCAAACCATTGCAATATTTTGGATAAAGTGATCATTAGACCTTTGATGATGACAAGGAGGCATCCATTACGTCTAGAGGAAAGAAGGTGCAATGATTACAGATGCAGATACTGTAAGAGCAGTGAGACTACGCAACTCTCTGCCACATGATGTTGTAACGGTTGATTCAGTAGAAAAACTCAAGGAGGATTTGGGTATCAGATTTGTCATAGGATGTAGATCCAGGGAACTAAAATAGTTTGCTTCCTCTGGATCAACATTAGGCTATAGGTTGAACTTGATGGATTTAAGTCTACCTTGTAAGTAAAAGGTATATAATAAACTAGGTAGTTCTTTTTCTTTTCAGTATTACAGATTTAATGTTATCCGGAAGTGGTAGTCCTTTTTGAAAAAAAATGACTGGTCTAGTCTACAAAGTGGAAACAAGGGTATGTATTTACAAATTTACTGAAGGAAAAAAGCACATTTACAGTATGGACAGTGCCGCACCGTCCATTGGACAGTGTGAGCCCTGTCATTCAGGCGGCAGCCGGCAGGGGGAGCGGCAGTGCATAAAGGGGCGGCGCCTCATGCACACAGCCTCCCCCTGTCATGGCGCCGGCCGCGCACCGGAGGTAAGCGGCGACCCGGGGAGAGGCACAGAAGGGGCGGCAGCGCTGCCCGCGGGTCAATAGCACCAACCCCACCCCCCCCCCGTACTCACGGCCGCGGCAGAGGGGGCGGCAGTGCTGGGCTCCAGTAGCACCCCCCCCCCCATAATCGGTGCCGCGGCTCAGGCGGCAGAGGGGCTTGGTGCACCCCTGAGTATGGATATACCTTTTGTGTCCCTAAATCTGTAGGGCTACCTGACAGTGGAGGTATTAACACCCTAATGTTCCGGGTGCCCCCACTCCGCCACGGCTTGCCCTATGATATCCCTAGATAGGTCATCACAATTATAACCAACATTTTATATGTAGGGGTATCAAAGTCCAAAGGATAATGACAGAATTGAATCCGGATCAGGATCAACTTAACTCAGACGTAACGTTAGAGTTCACTGATACCACGGTAATCCAATGTGCGGTCACATTTTTCTTTCAGTCGTGACTTTAAAACAGTGGAAAATCACCATTTACTCGTCTAACGCGCTTCGCCTTATAGAATGTCACAAGGCTCATCAGACACCGTTCAGGGAGTATTCGCACAGTTGCCTACAACATGGAAACAACCACCAACATCAATGTAATCAAGTTAGGGCTAGATACTTATATCTCATAGTGTTCATAGCTCAGGGAGAAAGAAAAGAAAAAGGGGGGGGGGAAGAGAAAGAGAAGATAAAGGAGAAGAGATAAAAGAAGACAGAATAATATAAGAAAAAGAAATAGAGATGTGCTATGTGATCTTATATCTGTCATTTTTCTCTCTTTGAGACACAATAGGATAAAGATAGTTGTCTCTTGTTCAAGAAAATTCCACAGTGAGGATCACTAGGGTATATTTGCTATGAAAGAAAAAATGTACCTATAGTCACACGGGCTGATTGAACACATGTTTTAATATGTGATTCATCCCCCCTCTCTCATTTACCTAATCCCCAGGAGACAGGATATGTCGAGCCCACTGGGTCGGGGGTACTCGGTACCGGACCGGGTCTGGTACTGGGGAAGACACGGGTGGTCCTGGTCCGGACCGTGTCCCGGGCCCTGGCAATAATAAGGGGTATTTACAGGGAAAATGTCAGTCGTGATGCCACCCACTGTGTGCGGCCAGCAATGGGCCACCGCTGCTGCAGAACCTCCGGGGATGATGTAATAGCAGCGTAGATGGAATAGTTCCCGTGGGCAGAACTGTATTCCCTGGGGCAGTGATGGTTAAAGTCTATTGTATGGTGTGCAGGCTTCATGCTGAGTGCAATTAACTTACTGTCCAGATGTTGCAGGAATCCTTCCTCGGTGCTGGAGCTGACAGGCTGTGGCTCTGCAGGTGGGGATTTACTGTAACCTGTATCGAAGGAGTAGTATTCAGGCAGAGAGATACTAGGGAGGCAGATTCAGGGTTCACCGTGTTTACTCTCAAAGTTCTCAAGTCCAGTTTACAGTTCAGCACAGTCCTTACAGTTCAGTTCAGTACACGGGCACACTTTCCCTCTCCGGGTTCCCTTTACTCCCTGCAGCCAGGTCTCTCCTCCGCCTGTAGTCTGTCGTCTCGGCTGTAGTTCTAGGGCCCGGTATCACTGTCCCTCTCTTCCCTCACACTCCCGGGTACTGGCTCCGGATAGGCTTTCTCTCTGCGGCTCGCACAGGCTCTGTTCAGATTCTGCGCTCCTACACCCCTCTCTGCCTAGGACGTGTGATCCAGTCTTTACTGCTCAGCCTACCTCGGCCTACTGACTCCTTCCTCCTCCCCCTTCACTATTCCTACCTTCTGTCACCTGACTACGTGTGTGCCCACCCACTGCTCTAAACCCACCACCCCTCGCCTGCTTAGAGTTCCAGGCTCCGGGTTGGGTGCTGCCCTCTACTGTACGTGGGTTGTGTGGGCTGTGAGGGTGTTGGTGTTCAACTGTCGTCCTACCTGCCTGGCTGCAGTTCCCTTTGTGGCCTCCTGGACGCAGGGGCGCCACAGATATATACAATGATTAACATCCTGTCCCTTTATATTTCTTGGACACACACTTTCACAGCGACCATAATATCATGGAGTCTATAATAAACCATAGGGGTATGTTATAAATATATATATACACACGCACACATCGTGTATTATGCTTAATAGTATTCTACTCATTTTTATCTAACCTTGCTTATGATGTCCCCTTGTAATAGGAAATACCAGAGTAAGGGTTGCCTCAGGCTTTAAATGCCCCCAACATGGAGTCAAAAACACTAAAGGGGAACAGATGTATCAATAAGGCTGGGGTCACACATAAGCCCTTAGTCCGTTTGTGGCTTCATTTTTGTCATTTTTTTTTTCTAAGTCCAAAAACTGATAGAAAAACGGATTGGATGTAATAAACACCCTGTCCGTTTTTTTCTGGACCTCAAAACATTGCTCTGTCCGTTTTTGAGCCAAAAACTTTGCTAGCAACGTTTTTGGCATCAGTTAAAAAACGCATGCGTTTTTTTTAACATGGGGCCCTATGGGAAACGCATGCGTTAACGCATGGCATATGTAGGCATTTGCGTTAACGCATTTGCGTTTTTAATGAAAAAATGACTAAGTCCAAAAACGTTCAGGGGTGTAGGAGGCTCAAAAAGCACCCAAAAAAAACCCCGGATTGGTCATAGAAATCACTTCCAAAAACGGACTTCTATGTGTGACCCCAGCCTAAGAAGGCTAAAGGGAAGCATAAATATCAGTACATCTCAAAATTAACTATCCCCAAAGGTTAAAGTAAACTTCTCTGCCACCTCCATGTAGTCTGGTTCCAGGGTGCTGTGTCCAGGCTGAATGTAAACCACCCACTGACCTCCATCACCTTAAAGCGATCCTGTCACCCCCCCCTGGACATCAAAAGCTATAATAGCCACCTTCTGCAGCACTAAGGCTGCATTCAGGGAAGGTGGCTATAAGCTTTTGATGCCCTTTATACTATTAAATATGAACTTATATAAAGCCTTACTCTTAAGAAGACCTAAGACCGGGAGGCGGGGTTTCGCGCTCCTCCGACCCGCCTCCTCTTGTCAGTCATGGTCCTCGCCTGCTGCTGCCTCCCCTCATGAACGCGCGCCTCCGTTCTCGTCTATGGCGCCGCGCATGCGCTGTGCGCCGGGTGTCCAGGAAGTCGTCGTAACAAATAACAAACTTATACCTATTGAATAGATGATTTAATATTCTAATATGTGAACTCATCCCTTACAAGAACACATGATCGTCACGATCGATATGTGTCATATTTCGAGGACCTGTTTGATATTTTAGCCTACACTCTTTTTTGGTCACCTAGCCCTAGGCTTCACAAAGGGACGAAGAATTTTCTTTTTATAGAAAGCAGGTGTATGTTAGCTGTTCGTTCATGCCCTTTGGTTGTATACTGTTGAAGGTATGAATCCACCTTGACTCCTTCTGAAGAAGGATCCTATCAAAATCCCCCCCTCTTCTATCTGCTTTATATACCTCGAGGACCCTAAACTACTTACGTTTCGCATTCCCTTGGTGGAACTCATGGGTATGTCTAGAGACTGGGGTATCTCGTTGTGTCTTATGTCTCCCCGATGTTCCCCTAGGCGTCTTCTAAGTTCTCTTTTTGTTTTTCCCACATAGTCCATGGGACACGGGCATGTGATCACATAGATCGCGCCCTCTGTTCCACAGTTTGCAAAGTCCTTTATGGGATAAGTTACGCCTGTATTGGAGCAAATTACACTCTTAGAGGGACAAAAAGTACAATGCCCACATCTATAAGTTCCAGTAGTTCTCATTTTTGATAACCAGGTTTCTTTCGGTTTAGGGGCTTGGTAATGGCTATGCACGAGTCTATCCTTAATGGAGCGACTCTTCCTAAAGGTTATATTGGGGTAGGGTGAGACAAAATCCCTTACAGTAGGGTCAGCAAGTAAAATGCCCCAATGCTTTCTAAGGTAGTTGCGTACTTCCCTGTTACCAGCATCAAAGGTGCCGATAATTCTCATAATAGACCCTGAGTCTATTGATCTATTATTGTTTGGAGTCAACAGTGACTCTCGTGTTCTTGCCTTTGCATCTTTAAAGGCTGACGTTAGGACGGCTCGTGGGTAACCTCTTTCCAAAAATCTATTTTGTCCATGAAACTGCTCCCAATCAGAGCAGTTTCTCCGGATGCGGAGATACTGACCTTTCGGAATACCTCTCTTCAAAGGAATCGGATGTGAGCTTTCCCAATGGAGAAGGTTATTCGTGGCCGTTGGTTTTCTATAAATGGTTGTCATTATTCGGCCATCAGTATCCCTACTCAATAAAACATCCAGAAATGGAAGACTTTCCTTTCTGATTTCAAATGTAAAGAAAAGCCCCAACATATTTTGATTTATGTGGGTCATAAATGATTGGAAGAGGTTAGGGGTTCCCTCCCACAAAGCCATAATGTCTTCGACATAACGTCCCCAGAACAAAATGTTCTTCGTCCATTCGGTCATAGACTCAGTGAAGAAATAAGTGTCCTCCCACCAGCCCAGGAGCAAATTTGCATACGATGTGGCAGCGGAAGTCCCCATCGCGGTGCCCCTGAGCTGGTGTAAGAACTTGCCCTCAAACAGAAAATAATTATGAGTCAAAATGAACTCAAGAAGTTCCAGGACAAAACAGTTATGGGTGACAAAATGGTTGCCGCGGGCTCGCAAGAAATGGCCAACGGCTCCTATACCAAGGTTGTGGTGTATTGAACTATAGAGTGCCTCCACGTCAATAGACGCCAAAAATACCTCCTCCCCCAAGATGACCCCATCGAGTTTAGATATCAAATCGCTGGTGTCTCCCACATACGGGGGTAGGGATACTACAAAAGGTCTCATGATTTTATCGAGATATATCCCAACATTCTGAGTAATGGACTCTATCCCCGAAACTATTGGTCTCCCCTTTAGCGGTATTGTTCCTTTGTGCACCTTAGGCAGGGCATAGAATGTTGGAATTTTGGGATTCTTTTGTATCATGAACCGCATCTCATTTTTAGATATGAGACGGTTCTCCAGTCCCCTCACCAAAATCTCAAATCTTTCCTTCAGTGAATTTGTAAATACACACCCCTTGTTTCCACTTTTGTACACTTTGTAGACTAACCCAGTCATTTTTTAAAAAAAAGAATCAATAACATTGATTCTTTTAATGTTATCCGGAAGCGGTAGTCCTTATATCTGTAAAGAATGTAAGTCTACCTCCAACATAAAGCATTATGAGACTATGAAGCTAGGTCAGTTTAGAGAACTCAAGTTATGGGACCAGTGTAGTTCCTCAGTCTCAATAAAAGTGAGGAAGAGGAGTGGTACATCCCCACCTGAACCTGCGCTAGCGACATCTACCTTTCTCACCAAGTATCAAGGTATCACCTCTATGGGCCATGCTGGAGAGACATCATGGTGCAGACACTGTCTAGTCAGGGATATTGGAGAATTGGATCTGGGACCTGTGGTGTCGTCCAGCAGGTCAGCAGGAGTGATCAGCTCCCTGCTATAAGGATAAATCCAAAGGGGGACAGTGTTTATCTGATCCGCGCTGCTCATACGATGAAAGGATCACAAATGTCAGGTAACGATGGCTTTATACCAGCATGGATCAGATAAACACTGTCCCCCTTTGGATTCGTCCTATACATTGCGGAAGTGAAATTAGACGGTTAGGAGCAGTTGTAGTGTTGAGCATGCTCAGTTACACTAAAATCGGGTACGAGAAATGATCCTGTGTTTCCTTGGACCCGTGCTCCATAGGCCCCCATGTTAAAGGCCGAAGATCGGATCGGATTTGGCCTAATTGCCATCCGATTTTGTGGGATCCGATTTGTGTCTGATTTTTTGCTGTACCCAAATTCAGAGCAGTCTCCGATTTTGGGTACAGCAAAAAATCGGACACAAATCGGATCTGACAAAATCGGATGGCAATTAGGCCAAATCCGATCTGATCTCCATAGGATAACATGGGGGCCAAATCGGGTCCGTGGCTGTCCGTTTTACAATAGACAGCACGGATCCTCACAAAACGCAGTGTGGAAGCCGCCTTAGCCTATTGTTACTGCTTAGAGTTTGCCATTGTTTTTGTTTCCTCACTGTACTCTGGAGCTAATTTTCTATTCTAGTTATGTTGGCTTTGAATTTTATCCTGATCTGACCTTATCTAGTGTAACTTCACTAGATATTTATCTGATAAAAGTATTACCTTCTGATACTGTCTCTAGTTCTGCCCTTCTGTTACTGACTTGCCTAGTTTGGCTTGCCTTGCCTTAGACTCGCTTTTCCGGCCAGCAGCTCCTCCATAGACACAAGCAGTGGGATGAGTGTCCTGAATCCTGGGTATTACAAGACACAAATTGATACATGATTTGGAATTATTAGGCTAATAATGTGATATGGTGAGGATGATCTGGATTCAGTAGACCTGGTTCTGACCCTTCTGTTACTGACTTGGCTAGTTTGGCTCGTCTTGCTTCAGTCTCTCTTCTCCGGCCAGCAGCTACTCCATAGACACAAGCAGTGGCGTGAGTGTCCTGAATCCTTGGTATTAAAAGAAACACATTGATACATGATTTGGAATTATTATCCTAATAATATTATATGGTGTGGATGATCTGGATTCATTAGACCTGGTTCTGACCCTTCTGTTACTGACTTGCCTAGTTTGGCTTGTCTTGCTTCAGTCTCTCTTCTCCGGCCAGCAGCTACTCCATAGACACAAGCAGTGACGTGAGTGTCCTGAATCCTGGGTATTACAAGACACAGATTGATGCAGGTTTTGGTATTAATAGTATTATATTTTGTGTATGATCTGTATTGAATTACTCTGGTTCTGATCCTTCTATTACAGACTTGCCTAATTTGTCTTATCTTGCCTCAGACTCACTTCCCTGACCTGCAGCTCCTCCATAGACACAACCAGAGGACTGAGTGTCCTGAATCCTGAATATTACAAGAAACAGATGGATTCAGGATTTGGAGTCATTAGGTGAATAGGATCATGTGGTTTGGATGATCTGGATTCATTAGATCTGGTTCTGACCCTTCTGTTACTGACTTGCCTAGTTTGACTCATCTCGCCTCAGACTCATTTCTCTGGCCAGCAGCTACTCCAGAGGGCTGAGTATACTGAATGCTGAGTATTAGAAGAAACGGATTGCTACAGGAGATGGAATTAATAGTATTATATGCAGTCGCGTAACTTCAAGCCCAGGGGCCCCCAATTATTGCAAATCTTTAATAGTATTAGTCTTTTTCTATAGGCCAAAGGGAGTTTTGGGGCCCACCAGGCTGCAGGGCCCGGGTGTGATCGCAACCCCTGCACCTGTTGTAGTTACGCCCCTGATTATATGGTTTGGGTGATCTGTATTGAAATACCCTGGCTCTGACCCTTCTGTTACTGACTATCCTAGTTTGGCTCGTCTTGC
Source organism: Allobates femoralis (assembly GCA_033576535.1). Classification (NCBI taxonomy): domain Eukaryota; kingdom Metazoa; phylum Chordata; class Amphibia; order Anura; family Aromobatidae; genus Allobates; species Allobates femoralis. The sequence continues at coordinate 3,434,295 of JARQOC010000004.1, forward strand.
TTCAGACTCGCTTCTCCGGCCAGCAGCTTCTCCATAGACACAATCAGAGGGCTGAGTGTCCTGAATCCTGAATATTTCAAGAAACAGATTTGGAATCATCTTGCTAATAGTATAACATGGTTTGGTGTATCTAAATTGAAAACCCTGGTTCGGACCCTTCTGATAGGCTAGGGTCACACTTGGAGGGTGCATCCCTTGCAAGGATGTGTTAAAGCTAGCATTTTTTTCCCATGCCATTTTAATGGTATTTTTAGCGGTAGCGTTAACACATGTGATAACTCATGGTACATATATGTACCATGCATTAATGCATGTTTCCTATATGGTCTCATGTTAAAAAAACGCATGCGTTTTTGCAAACGCGGCAAAAAACGCTGCTTACCGTGTTTTTTGTTGCTTATGCAAAAATGCATAGCGTCAAAACTGTTGCATTTTGACCATGCGTTTTTTGCATGGGAGCCTATGGAGGCATTAACACTTGAGTTTTTCACAATTTGCACTTGCTCAAGTGTGACCCTAGCCTTACTGACGTGGCTAGTTTGGCTCAATTTGCCCCTGACTCACTTCTCCGGCCAGCAGCTACTCTATACACCCAAATTGGAGGGCTGAGTGTCCTGAATCCTTTCCATTACAAGAAACATATTGATACAGGATATGGAATCATTAGGTTAATAGACTAGTATAATATGTAAGCACGGGAATAAGGATGGGGAAGGCAGCTCATCGGCATGAAGTTGTCTCTGTCTCGTCCGGAAGTGATTCCGCCCTGCTTCCGGGCCTGCTGAATAAGGTAAGAAGAAAATCCAGAGAAATGTCCCAAATGAAGAATCTATTTCAGATAGTGCATAAAACTTCCATCTTTACAGGTGGCTATTGTGTGATTAAGCCAACGTGTTTCGATGCAGGGTCTCACTCATGGTCAAGTGAGAGGGAGTGTTATATACATGCCTCCATATTCTACACACAGCTGAGCCGGTGTAACAGATTAGAAGACAATGGCAGACAATAGTGGTTAAAATCTGAGGAAACCTCCATTATACAAATAAAAAACAGTACAAAATACCATCCACATGTAGAAGTCAATATTACAACACCACATCCTGCCTGATATTAAGGCTGTGTGGTGCCCTCGTTCATATAATATGGTGTGGATGATGTGGATTCTGGTTCTGACCCTTCTGTTACTGACTTGCCTAGTTTGGCTTGTCTTTCCTCATTCTCGCTTCTCCGGCCAGCAGCTACTCCATAGACACAATCAGAGGGCTGAGTGTCCTGAATCCTGAGTATTACAAGAAGCAGACTGATACAGGATTTATAATTAATAGTATGTGAATGATATGTAATTAAATACCCTGGTTCTGACCCTTGTGTTACTGACTTGCCTAGTTTGGCTTGTCTTGCCTCAGACTCGCTTCTCTGGCCAGCAGCTCCTCCTTAGGCTGGCTTCACATTGCAGGATGGTTACAATCCTAGGCTTTCCGTGTAAACCGGACAGCCCCGGACCGGTTTTTGGCCCCATAGTAGCCTATGTGGCCGGATAGAAGCCGGATGGCAGCTCCCTGCCATCCGGTTTCTATCTGTCCGGGACAATCCAGGAGACTGCAGTATTCTCTCACGGACACAGTAACGTTGCTTGCAGCGTTTTTGTGTCCGAGAGGAGAATATCTCCTCTAATTGGCAATTCCCGGATTGCCCCTGATTGTCCCGGATTCTCGAGGATCCTCCCTAACTTGGGAACCTATGGGCCGGATTGCCTCGGTCCAGGAGGATCCGGGAAACGGACACTGGAGGCTGCACGCCGCAATTGTTTCAGGACTGCGGCTAGCTCCCTGCCAGCCGCCAGGGGCTGGCTGGTGTCTCTGGCCCCGGGTGACAGTTTCGGTGTGCCAGCCCTAATTTGAAAACCGATGCCGGGGGGGTGCTATCAGAATTTTTTGATGACCGGGGGTGGGGGGTGGTTGCTATCAAAACTTTTTGATGACCGGGGGGAGAGGTGCTATCAGAATTTTTTGATGACCGGGGGGGGGGGTTGTGCTATCAGAATTTTCGGACCGCAGCTCACTTAACCCATGTCCGCCACCATCTGCTGCTGCATCGCCGCCGGCCGCTAAGCGCCGCCGGCCCATTCCTGTGGGGGGGCGGCCCTAGATGTGGGCTATACCACCAGCCCAGGGGGCACTTGCCCCCCTGCTACCTGGGCCAGTCCGCCCCTGCCAGCCGCTGACCTGATTCATCAGTGGCAGCAGCTGCGTGCAGGTGCACACCGGACCGGAGAGCATATTA